>CAJHNH020005190.1:0-70000 GCA_905116865.2 Candidula unifasciata
TCAATTCTCCTGGATGTTCTAATCAATTCTCCTGGATGTTCTAATCAATTCTCCTGGATGTTCTAATCAATTCTCCTGGATGTTCTAATCAATTCTGCTAGATGATCTAATCAATTCTCTTAGATGTTCTAATAAATTCTCATGGATATACTATTCAATTCTCTTCGATGTTCTAATCAATTCTCCTGGATGTTCTAATCAATTCTCCTGGATGCTCTAATCAATTCTCCTGATGTTCTAATAAATTCTCCTGGATGTTCTAATCAGTTCTCCTGGATGTTCTAAAAAATTCTCCTGGATGTTCTAATCAATTCTCCCGGATGCTCTAATCGATTCTCCTGATTGTTCTAATCAGTTCTCCTGGATGTTCTAATCAGTTCTCCTGGATGCTTTAATCAATTCTCCTGGATGTTGTAATCAATTCTCCTGGATGTTCTAATTTTTTTCCCCGCTCTCTTTTTCGCATTTACCGCCTGTAAACTGCGGCGAGAAAAATCTGGTTGTTCGTCCACCTTTAGACTGTAGTCTTATTCTTGAACCCGATTCATGCATGCACATCCGTTTTAGAGAGCTGGCTTATTGGTATGCAGACTCTTGGTTCCTTGTCTCTCGTGCGGATGCACCCCGACTTCGAAAAATGCCACTAAATAAGTCGACTCTAACGACATGCTTTTTGAGGATACAGTGGGTCTATTCTTGTTCCCGGCTCCCCCACCCCCCCCCACCCCCAACCCACAATGCTCTCACACTCGTAACTACACGGAAAGCTGGACGTCGATTTTGTGTGTGTGTGTGAGTGTGGTAACATTTCAGGGTAAAAGCTCTGACTTGTTTTCCCTTTCAAATATTGTACTACGTACTTCTCGTCCTTTTCAGGACGAAATTTTTCGTTATTTGAAGCCCTGCTCTGGCTTTTGCCAGGGGCCGCAATAGAGCCTGGCCATAAATATGGCCTAAAGGCTGAACGCGGTTTCTGAGACCTCTCCACGGTGAACCTCACCCACATGGTGGCCCATTGTGTCATCGGGTGTTTATCGCTTGTGTGATGTCCTGGTGGGGTAGAAAGTCAGTCAGTCAGTCCCCTTTCAAATACAATGTTTTGAATACCAGTCCACGACTCACATGAGTTCCATCATACTGGCCGCTTTTATTTTCCAGAACACTACCTGGTACCCATTGTAGACTAGGTTCACTTGCAAGTCAAGGTCAATTATGAAGACACACAAAAATACGCCTCTACGTGGCTTCAGCAGCCGCCATGTTGTAGCGGCTGGACGCACACTTGTGCATGTGTAGGTCGTAGGTTCAAACCCGGACGGTGTTAAACTTTTTTTTTCTTTAAAATGACCCTGGCTCCTAGGTCGACCTAGCCTCAAATAAGTACCATGTAAAGATCATGCGAAGCAAAGGCGACCGCTGACACATCACCCATTAAGTTTCTTTTGGTCTAAAAAATACAGTTCTAGTCCTATATGCCCAATGTGCCTCAAAGGCGTGAAAGAAAGGATCTTGCACTTTATTTACTACATCTATTTGAACCGCAGACCATAAAGTCCGTAGGCGAGTGGCTATCCATACTGACATACCGGCTTCCACGCATTAGGTTCCAATATCGGTTACTCTGAATGGTCCTCCTATTTGGGCAGTAATGTAGATAAAGATGCGGTAACCGACAGGGATGTTAAAATACGAATACAAAAGGCACGAAGAGATTTGATAGCAGTAGGGAATTTGCAGAGATCAAAAGAAATTAAAATTAATACTAATCTTAAAATCTTTAATTCTAATGTCAAATCGATCCTATTTTATGAAGCAGAAACATGGAGAACTCTAAGGCAATTACTAATAAACTGTGAACATTCATTAACTGGTGCCTGCGTAGAGTAGAGGGGATTAAATGGTACGATTTGATTTGATTTGATTCAAGAACCGACATCACAGCACTCGGGGCATTACCATAAGCGCTCCGTCCCCATCTTCAGCAGCCAGCGAAGAGTTCCGATACTAATGGTGCCAGTAGCTTTCTGATTAAACGTCCGACTTGCCTTTCCTCTGAGCTTCGAGCATCTGCCAGAACCTCTCTTCACCCCCAACTCCATCAATCTCATCAGACTGTGGTGATTTATCTGCTCCTCCGAATTGTACACGCTCTCCCACAAGGCACTAACCACGTCTGCCCTATCATGTAGCAGTATTCCACAAAGTTGTGCAGAGCCAGCCAGTTTGTCCGCCTGTTAATTTCCCAACACACCGGCGTGACCCGGTGAAAAAATCCAGACAATACTCCTCACTCGTGTCCTCCGCAGCGAAGCATGCCACTCTGCACAAAGCATACCTGTTCTGATCTTCCTCAGCATGCTTTCTGAATCAGTTACAATCACGCTGTATGTGTGTGTCGTGTTCTCTAACCAGCTGAAAGCTGCAGTGACCGCCTCCACCTCCATTCTTAAGCTGGATGTTGTGGTATCATATGCTAGGCTCTCCTGCACCAAACGTCGACCATTAACTTTTGCTAAGAAGCCCCAAGCACTTCTTTTGCCTCTTGACACTGAACCGTCTGTGTAAATGATCAAATCCTCTGAGCGAGCATTATCTTGAATTAATTGCTGAATTTCCACCTCTGTGGCACCTGCTGGCCAATCTCTGCATTTCCGGCTCAGCGTGATTATGACTCTACGCAAGTCTGACTGCTCAGGTGGCATTTTGACCCACTCCTCTCCTCGCCTAACTTTCTCAAGGATGCAAACCTGTCTGATTGTGTCTTTTGCCTGACCCACCCATGACCTCCCTCTTATCAGCCGCTGACCCTTAACTGCACCCAGAGCTTCATGCAGAGGGTGGTCTTTGTCTGCAGCTACCCTGAGATATGATTTCGCCTGCAGCACCTTGTGCCTACCTGCAACCGTCGGCAAACCAAGGATGCATCGCATACACACCACTGGGGTGTGCCTGGTACAACCCAGAATGACCTTCATAGTCGCGTTCTGTATGAGCTCTAGTTTGTCCATCTGGCCCTTTGAGACGGTAAGCAGTCCCAGGCCATAATCCACCACTGAGAAGATCAGGTGCTGATTTAGTGTGAATAGCATTCTCTGCTCTATGTCAATTGCAGCCATAGTCTTAAGTTCACTAAGTCCTTTTTGGCATCTCGTCACAACACTCATCACATGGTCCTTAAATAACAGGCTCCTGTCAAATGTAATTCCCAGATACTTCAGTTTGCTCTCTCTGTTGACGTCTCTACCATCTATCGTGATACTTGGGACATTAGTTTTAACGATTCTGTTGTCCAGAGAACAACACAAAACAGACGCCTTTTCCGGGTGGACGACATCCCTCATTTCTGTACACCACTCAGTCACTTTGTCTACAGTCGCTTGTAGCTCCAGAGCTGTTTTTTTCCCTCTCTTCCACCTGCCTATATGCAAGTATATCATCCGCAAAAGTCAGTATCCTTCCAACTCCTGGTGCTTCTAGGCTTGCAATCTTGCTCGTATACACATTGAAGAGCACAGGCGAGATGGCGGATCCCTGTGGAAGTCCTGCACCAAAGTGCATGGTTCAGAGGTCCATGAGACCAGTCGGAGAGCAACCCGACGTGAATACAGGACAGCTGCAACCCAATTCACCAGCCATGGATTGACCTCCTTCTCCCCCAGTGCAGTCATTAAGATGTCGTATCTTAATCTGTTATAAGAATCCTCGAGATCCAGTCCTACCGCCATAGTTTCCTGGTATGATATAATCACTAATGTAGAGCTTTGGGAGATAACAAAACAAGTTCCAGTGGATCAAGGTATGAAGAAAAGACGCTAGCGTTGGATAGGACACACGTTGAGAAACACTGGACTACTATATAACTCGAATGCCTTTGCACTAGAATCCACAGGGGCATAGAAATAAATGAAGGCAAAAAAAGAGAAAAACACGCGGAGAAGAGAGAGTGAAATTAACAAGATGTTGAAGACATGGGGAGAGTTGCATGCGATAGCGAAAGATAGAACGACTTTGCGTGACCTGGGTGAGGAGTTAGAAAGGCAGAAGAAGATGACTGGTCCCGCAAAGGACAGCATAGATGTCGCCAACGCCAGGCGGTAACGTGTATATCGCAAAGAAGTCTACCGTGACAAGCAGAAGCCTGTATCCCTGACAAGTTAGCGTATACGGGGAGTACAATTCGTAGCGGCCATACCTTAACATTTTTTTTTTTTTTTTTTTGGAGAGTGCAAGACATTGGATTAATTAAGAAACTTGACCATATATTAAAAATATTCAAATCGCGAACAAATAACATGGGCTAATCTCAGACGAAAGGACGCAGAAGACCCACAACAGAACCAAAATACATGTCCAGACATGCAGGAAGGGCTACTGCATATGCTGAGACAGCAGTCTGTCAATCTTTCCACAAGGGACTGTGATAAACATTCTGTATGTTTTCTGTTGGCATAGGAGCGGAGCAACTATGGAGTGACCCGTTTGCTATGAAGCTGAAACTAAAATTATACTACATTACCGCAGACAAAGATATACGGACAGTGAAACAGCGAAGATTGCACTAAAAGTCCATTTTAGCCAATTAAAAGGTCAATTTTCCACGCCTTGAGGCGTATTGTGTATAAAGGACTAGACCTATATTTTCATATAACCAATCGGCACTTGATGGGTGATGTAGTCAGCATCACGCTGGCCGCCTTTACTTTCCATGACTGCACCTGGTACCCACTTAAGGCTGGGTCGACCTGGTATTCAAATTAATTTTAAAAATAAGATCGGCTCGTCATGACGCGAACCCACGACCTCCTCATCCGCCGGCGGGCGTCTAGCCGCTACGCCAAGGCTACTCCCATTTTAGCCAATTAAATTGGCGTAAATCAGTAAGTAAATTACAAAGAAGTTTGAAGTTTTGACCAACGGATCAACATCATGGCACACGGGTGTGAAACATAAGTGCTCTGTTTTTCTTCTAACTCAAGTCTGAACCCGAAAGAGCCCAGTACAGTTCACAGACTCTGCATCGCCGGCGAGGATACTCAAATACTCAGGGTAGATTTTTAACTCTAAATTATGCCCGGGCAACGCCGTTAGGCTACTCTTTTCGATTTCCAACTGTTAATTGATATGTTTAAGTACTCAACAATGCACACGGGCGCCCGATCTCACTACCCAGAGACCAGACGGAATTACTAGAAGTCCAAGTCCACTTGAAAAAAATCCTAGCTTTTACTGCAGGGGATTGAACCTGGAACCTCTAGCACTCGAGGCGGACACCGTGTCTCAAGACCAGCGCAGCCCCTGAAAATTGCAAAGTCGCAATTATAATTTGAAAAAAAAAAAAAAAATCTTTTTTCCAAAGAAGCTGGCCATACCGCCCCCCCCCCCAAACCCAAATCACAATCGCTGAGAGAGAGAGAGAGAGAGAGAGAGAGAGAGAGAGAGAGAGAGAGAGAGAAAGGGGGAAGAGAGAGAGAGAGAGAGAGAGAAAGGAGAGAGAGAGACAGAGAGAGAGAGAGAGTAAGGGAGAGAGAGAGAGAGAGAGAGAGAGAGAGTACGACGTTTCGTAGATGAATACAAAGCGGGCATAACCAATTTTGTTTTACCCGACAAGTAGATCGGATCACTTATGGATCTGTCCTGAACGCTGATGACTTTCGCTGATCATTAATTAGTCATTTATTAAGTTTACCAGCAGTAAAAAATACACAATGATGACTTGATATCCTATTGTCAGCACTTGAAGACTGCACCAACCAGCAGTGTAAAATACAGAAAGATGACTTGATTTCCTATTGTCAGCACTTGAAGACTGCAACTTGAGTCCAACCAGCAGTGTAAAATACACAATGATGACTTGATTTCCTATTGTCAGCACCTAAACACTTTATTTTGACTCCAAGCAGCTGACTAAAGATATTCTTAAAAGGAACATATCCGAATCAGAAGAATTTCACAAATTACAAAGTTACAAAAAGAGAACAAACATTTGATCCCGGATGACTGGCTATAGTTCACAAGTTAATTGAGGTTACAAATTTATTAACTAAGAAAAGACATTCAATGTAAACAGCTAATGGCCAGGATTTGAAAATGTCACCTGAAATAGGATTCCATTGCAGCACACGACGTTCGGTAATCTATCTTAGCGACATTAACTTTCATATTTCCCTGTGTTGTTTCTAGTGCCTCATCTGGGCGAGGTGGAAGAGGGAGGGGAAGGGGGAGGGGAGGGGATGTTATTATTAAATTCATTAATAATTTATTACAATTTATCACATACATCAGAAGGAGACAGTCATCATTTTTCGGCCATGTTATGAGAAGAGGGAAAATAGAACATGTTGTGACCACTGGAAAGATCTGTGGAATGAGGAATAGAGGGAGACAACGAGAGAAGATTCTTGACAGTCTTGTTGCATGGCATGGAGGTGTGTCAGCACACGAATTGATACATGCTGCAGGAGATCGTGGATTGTGGAGAGGCATGATCGTCCACGCCAGTCGGCAAGGCACCTGATGATGATGAATACTTCATTATTCATTATATATACTTATACTACTTCATTAATACCCAAGCGTATTAAGCGTCTGTGGCTTAGGCGTTGCGAGTCTGACTCGTAATTCCAACGTACGGCGATCGAAACCCACTGCTGGCTGCGTGGATTTTATCATGGTATGGGGCGTCGCAGGTCGCCCCAGCCTAAAATGGGTATCAGTATGTATTTCCTGGGAAAGTAAAGACGACTGGCGTAATGCTAACCACATTACCCACCCAGTGCCGATTATCTGTAAAAATGTGGGTGCTCTTTCCATATGCAAATGCGTCGAAAGGTGTGATACTAATACTTTAAATACTAATACTTTACAAGCTTGTCGTAAAAGAAGGCACTTGAAAAGATTTTTGGAAATCATACATGTTGTACAGTAAGGCGCAGATTTTTCAGCCTAGCTGTAAGCTACATCATAACTTACCAACAGCCCTTTAAGATCGAACGCAGAAGAAAAATAAGAACTTTACATCACTTTTTTTTAAAAATATTTTATCAAAAGTATTAACTTTAACGTCTTTATTTTCTGTGTGTAATGTGAATATTGACATGGCTGATTAACAATCTATGTGTAATTTCAGCTTGCTGGTGTCTTATTTAAAACAACTTTCTTGACAGTATTAAAGACGTAAGGGATCGAGAAGGACACATAAAAGAAAGCAAATTTTTCGCTACGTCGGTCTGTATGTTCGATTATCATCATCATCAAGTGCCTTGCCAACTGGCGTGGTCGATCATGCCTCACCAAAATCTGTGATCTGCAACTGTGTTTAGCAGTTCCTGTGTTGACACCCCTACATGCCATGACAAAAGACTGTGAAGAATCTTTTCACGCTGTCTTCCTCTGTCTCTTTTTCCCCAGATCTTTCAAGTGGTCACAACATGTTCCATTTTCCCTCTTTTCATAACATGAACCAAAAAAAAAAAAAGATGACTGTCTCCTTCTGATGTTTGTGATAAGTTGTCTTCGGGCATTCGCCTCTTTCAAAACATCCGGGTTGTTGTTCTTAGCTGTCCAAGGAATTCTAGGATTCTTCTGTAAAACCATATCTCCGCGGAGTCAAGGTATTGTTCGGCTTGTTTAATAATTGCCCAGATTTCACAGACGTATGTTAAAACTGTCTCTATACAGAATGCCAGAATTGTGGTCCTAACCTGCAAAGACATGGATCTATTGAATAAAATGTTCTTCATTTTGTATAATGCAGTTTTGGCTTGCCCTGTTATATTGTTTATTGTTTCTTATTGTTCGATTAGAGACTGACTGACTGACTTTCTACCCACCAGGACATCACACAAGCGATAAACACCCGATGACACGAAGTGCCACCATGTGGGTGAGGATCACCGTGGAGAGGTCCCAGAAACCGCGTTCAGCCTTTAGGTTATATTTATGGCCAGGCTATATTGCGGCCCCTGGATAAGCCAGAGTAGGGCTTCACATAGCGAAAAATTTCTTCCTAAAAAAGACGGGAACTAAATAACATTGTCGATTACAGAAAGGAAATTCCCATGGTAGCGATTTATTTCTATAATTATAAATGGGACGGTGTGTCTAATTGGTAACCTACAAGGTCTGACAATTAAGTAATGCGACTAATACCAGCCCCCCCCCCCCCCCCTTAAAGAAAAAATAATCAACAATCGGAAAGATAACCTGTATTTTATTCAAAGTAAGCCTCTTGTGCATTGATACAGCAAGTGACACGATTTAACAAACACTGGAACGACCACTGCAGTTCTTCTATTGTTATGTCCCTGGAAGTCGATGTTACGTCCCTTTGGATGCCACTAATATTGTCAAAGAAGCATCCTTTCAATGGCAACTTTAATTTTGATAATAGAAAATAGTCACAGGGAGACAAATCTGGGGAGTAGGATGGATAGCGGAGATCACGCATCTGTTTTGGGGGTAAAAAATTCATGTACAACTACCACCCTTTGAGCTGGCGCATTGTCATGAAGAAGGAAAACAATTGCCAGTTGTTGAACCGACAAGCAATTGTTTTCTTGCCAACATCTACCACTGAAATTTTACGAATAGTTTCTGTATTAACAATAAATTCATCTACCATGATCCGCACAGTCGAACAACGATATTCTTGTATCCGTTCTCGAAATTTCGCAATGAGTTCCTTATTACGAACAGAAATTGGGTGTCCAGGTCTAGTTTCACTAGTAATCATTTCCATTCTACTTTTGAATTGTGAATACCAGCTGAAAATCTATGCACCAGATAAACAGTTATCCACATAAACTTCTCGCATCAATTGAACTGTCGCTTTTACTTAGTTTTAAACATAATTTAATGTTAACTTTTTGCTCTTTGCTGATGACGTAACAATGCACCTTTGACTAGGTTAACAAAATGGCAACTTGTTTGTTGTCTGCTTATCGGGAGGCGGTGAAAAGTTGCCAGATTATAGACGATGGTTGCCTTTTTTGGATTCCATGCTTTGGTTCATAGATAGCATTTTTTTTCCTTTACCATAATAAAATCAGTCTCATTACCTAATTTTCAGACCTTGTATATTCCAACTCTTGAGAGCCCATATTCTAACTGAACGTAAAATGTAACAAGTACACGGAAGCTGAAATATTTTGGCCCTATCAGATTGGAAGAAAGTAATAGCAGAAGGTATGGTACCAGGAAGGAGGGGCAGGGGCTGACTAACACGAAGATAGGCACTGGATTTAAATGACTCCTTGAGTATGAAAGTACATGAGTAGAGATGGCGAAAGATCGATTTTCTTTCAGGCAGACCGTGATGTTCTGCACTGGATTTGCTACATGATGTGGATAAGTAAACGCGATTATCCGGGACAGTTTAAAGAAGTATTCATGTATCTTAATTAACCTTTTTTAATCACGTATCTTGAATGACGTATCTTTCTTTAATCAAGTATTTTGAATGACGTATCTTAAATCCCGTATCTTGAATGACGTATCTTAAGTCACGAATCTTGAGTGACGTAACTTAACTAACGTTTCGTAAACTATGTATCTTAAAACACGTATCTTGAATGACATATCTTAAGTCACGTATCTTGAACGACGCATCTCAATTTTTTTTTAAAATCACATATCTTGCAATATTTATCAGTGACGTTAATGTCACGAGCCTCGACTCCGTTGCATCGAGCGCTATCGCATAGCGCTCGGTCTCTCTCTCTCTGCAGAACGGCTAGCCGCCTGCTGACAGCGTCACACAAAGCACGAACTATGCAGCTCTAGCTACGGTTCTAAGGGCGCTCCGTAAATATTGCGCTTGTGAACTCAACGACCTGTCCGTAAAACGATCTCTCAACCTTCAGAGCGCCAAGCAAACAGCTTAACCACTCTGCCACGGAGACCTCCGTTGGGACTGAAACAGTTAATATGTAATTGGCACTGATGTAGCGGCAGAGAAAATGCGGTGTTTGATTCGCTACTCGCTGAGCAAGATTAGCAGGAAAACAATTAGATGTGCAATACAAATACTCCCATCCGTCTTCTGTCTTTGACATTGCTTCAGTTCACATTATTATTATTTATGTGTTTTTAGTTTTCGTTATGTCAAGGGCTTTTTTTTTTCTTTCTTGATACGAAGGCAAACACCGGTAACCCACCACCTTCTTCCCTCCTACCCCCTCACCCATCTCTTCACCCCTCCACCCCTCCTCCACTCCTGCTCCACCCCGCCCCTTTTTTTCAAATATCTGTTTGATACTATGAGTTTATTTCACTAATACAACGAATGCGTCCATTACAAATAAAGTAAAAATTCAACGGGATCAACTTTATGCACACACGAACTGAACGACCGGGCCGTAAAACGAACTTACGTTTGGTGGTAACATCTAGATATTTCTATTACAAACGTCAACGTCATGTCGGCCGCCTTTACTTCCCGGGACTTTTGTGACACAGTCGTCTCTGAAATTGTCCCAGGTTCGTTTATGTTTGTCACAAGGGTGGCGGTGATTGTTTATAGACGAGGAGAAAGATGGTCGTGCCGATAGTGGTTAAGATGATGATGTCTCGCTAGCTGCATGCTTCTCACGTGACTCTGATGCTTGTATATTAAAATGGCTGGAAACAACAGTTCTCGTCTATACTGTCTTTATTGTGATACTTCAACAATGTCACAAATACATCAATGATATTCTGAATAGCGCTGTGTTCTCTCTATGGCTAAACACTCGTAGGTTCGCGTTGTATTCTTACTCTTGAGGTCGCGTTGTGTTCTTTATCTGTAATTGCTTTGTTAACTGGTTCTAGTGTCTCTAACTGCCACCTGGCTTCTAGTGCTGTTTGGTACTAACGTCTTGAGCGTTGACTCTAACACTTCTATAGTGTTCCTAATATGTCTCTGTTCTCCATGGATCCATGTATCTTGTGTCTCGTCTCTGTAGCTCGATGTCTCGTTTCATATCTGCTCTCCCGTGACTGTCTTTGAGGTTAAATATGAACGGCTGCTCTGCTTCCAGTGTTAAGCTGGCATCAAGGATCATTGAGACTAGTCGCTCGTCCTCTGAGTCTCAACGACTGAAGGCTTCTAGTGTAAGGCTAACATCTCTACCACTGAAGGCTGTCTTGAGAGCCCATGTGACTGGCCTCTCCTCTCTTGAGTCTTGTGGACTGAAGAATTGCTAAAGTGCTTTGTTACTCGCTATTTATACTTGGATGCTGGAATGCTAGATATTTGTTCTCTTCTCGCTTTGTCTGCTTCTAGAATATTCTAGTACACCTCAACTTGTTTACTAGGTATGTTCTCACGTGGGATTTTCTAAAAATATCTGCATCAGATTGCATCATCCTATTCTACACAAATATGGTAGTTAAACTGACAACTGACATCAATAGAAGCTTCTAGGAAAACAAGTGCAATTGCGTTTGCTTTGATAGGGCACGTCAACAAGGTATTTACTAGTACGACAGGGTTGGGTCACATGATGAAAAGAATGCATTTTAAAACTTCTAGAAAGAAGGCCAAGGCCAGACAACCTCAGTTTGAATTTGATTACCTTGTACTTGGTGTATTCTAATTATTCCCCTGTCGGATGCAATTTGTACTTATTTTAAAGCCCCACCCTGGCTCTTACCAGGGGCCGCAATATAGCCCGGCCATAAATATGGTCTAATGGCTAAACGGGTTTTATCGGCCCTCTCCACGGGTGATCCTCATCCACATGGTGGCACTTTGTGTCATCGGGTTTTTATCGCTTGCGTGATGTCCTGGTGGGGTAAAAGAAGATAGAGATAGATGTACTTGGTTTGTAATTAATTGTCTAAGCCCCACCCTGGCTTCTGCCGGGGGCCCTGAATATAGCCAGGGCATATATATGGCCTAGCCATAGATTTGGCTCAGGGGCTGAAAGGGGTTTCTGAGACTTCTCCAGGAGTGATCCTCATCCGCATGGTGACACTTTTTGTCACCGGATGTTTTTCGCTCTGTGTGATGTCCTGGTGGGGTACAACTACCTACTTACCTTGTACTTGGTGGAACAGTGATTGTCGTTCCTATGTGAGATGCAATGTTTCCGTAATTTGAAACCCCAATCTGGCTCTTGCCGGGGGCCCTAATATAACCTAACGGATTGTTTGTTTTGTTTGTTTTAGTATCCAGAAGCCATGAGTTGTTAACCCTTATGCTCGGTATTATGGATATCGCAACCTTTCGGCCTTGATTCCATTGTAAATACCGTAAATCTGGGAGAAATGTGGCTTTCCTGCCTACCCCCGGGATTGAAGCCAGACCACAAGGAGTTCGTCACCCGGTCTCCGCGCAATCCGGTTTAGCCAACTACGCTAAAGAGCCGGGCAACCTAACGAATGAACGGGGTTTCCGGGACCTCCCCACGGATGATCTTCATCCGAATGGTGGCACTTTGTATGACCGGGTGTTTATCGCTCTGTGTGATGTTCTGGTGGGGTACAACTTACTACTACTTGTACATGGAACCAAAATTATTATCTGTCGCCTCAAAAAGGGACGCAGTTTCTCGTTATTTTAAAGTCCTACCCTTGCTGTAGTCCGGGGCCCTATTATACCAATAGCCTGGCTCGCTAGCGCAGCTAATTAAAACCCTCTGTGCGTCGACCGGGTGACGACTCCATGAGGTTTGGGTTCACGCCCGGGGGTAGACAGAAAAGCCACATTTCTCCCAGATATACGGTATCTATCATGGAATCAGTCGGCTCTGTGGCTAAGTCGATGCGAACGCTTCGTAATGCCGGAATGCCGGGTTCGATCCCAGCTGCGGGCCATGCGCCTTGCGTTGGTTTCGATGGTGGTATTAAGAAAGCCGACCGCCCAGTAAGCAATGGCAAACTACTGGATGTAATTTTGCCTAGATGAACCACATAACAGCCAGGGGCTGTTAGGGATGGTTCTGCATCGTCCTGTCAAGGATACGCAACTAATCATCGTGGAATCAAGGCCGACGGGTTGCGATATCAATAGTACTGAGCCAAAGGGTTAAGAACTCATGGTTTCTGGATACTTAAAAAAAATAACGATACGGTTGAACGGGGTTTCTGGGACCTCTCCCCCGGGTGATTCCCATCCACACTGTGTCACTTTGTGTCACCAGGTGTTTATCGCTTAGTGGATGTCACTCACTCACTTGTACCTGGAAATGTTTGTGAATTGATCATAGAAAAAAATGTGTGGCTAGATGGTTGGGGGTTGGGAAAATTTTCAACGTTTACCAAGGTTCGATTCTCGCGACGGAAGGTCCCCATACAAGCATGTCGTAGGAGTCGACTAACTGGGAGCATCCTTCACAATCGAAGTGCATCTGCCTGTGAGTCAAGGAACCAGCAGTCTGCATACAAATAATTTTGATCTGTAAAACAGTTCTGTAAAAAGACTAAAATCCCGAGGTGGACAAACAACCAAAAACTTTCCGCTGGAGTTAATAGCCAGCTAACATATAGAAGACAAATAAACTGTCCGCTCCTGGAAAGTACCTCGATTATTGGCTCGACTGTTGGCTCTGTGTGACTCGATTGTTGACTCGATTGTTGGCTCGATTGTTGACTCGATTGTTGACTCGATTGTTGGCTCGATTGTTGGCTCGATTGTTGGCTCGATTGTTGGCGCGGTTGTTGACTCAGTTGTTGGCTCGGTTGTCGGCTCGGTTGTTGGCTCGATTGTTGGCTCGATTGTTGGCTCGACTGTTGGCTCGATTGTTGGCTCGATTGTTGGCTCAATTGTTGGCTCGGTTGTCGGCTCGGTTGTTGGCTCGATTGTTGGCTCGATTGTTGGCTCGATTGTTGGCTCAATTGTTGGCTCGGTTGTTGGCTCAGTTGTTGGCTCGATTATTGGCTCGGTTGTTGGCTCGATTGTTGGCTCGATTATTGGCTCGATTGTTGGCTCGGTTGTTGGCTTGATTGTCGGCCTGGTTGTTGGCTCGATTGTTGGCTCGATTGATGGCTCAGTAGTTAACATTATATATATACTAGCTGTACCCGGCCACGCGTTGCTGTGGCATAGTTTGGCTAAAAGGAAATACAAGAAAATAGATTTCGCACGTGTCTAATAAAATCATTGTCTGCTAAGATATAGAGATAATCTTTGACGCCCCCCCCCCCCTTACCTCACTACAACTAAATCCACCTACTACTCTCTTACTCATCAAAGGTTTTTGGAAAAGAAAGACAATGGTAATCGCACGTGTCTAATATAGTTAATGTCGCAATCATTCTGCTGCACAGATATAGAAATAGTAAATGGTGTTTCCAAACTTTAGAAACCGACGCACATAAATATTGTGTCTTTATATTAGTGGTCGTTTAAATGGTGTTATTAGCACACGTAACAACAATTGGTATTTGGTTTATCACATGCTAAAGCTGTTTGTATTTTATAGGAGACGGAAGTAAAGCTACAGCTGTACTCGTAAATAACAAGTCAGTCGTAAAAAATTGAATTGCCGACGGTAGCGTTAGTAAAAATATAAACAAAATATGGTAATGAGAACTTGAAAATCACGTGTAAAGCTCTTTAAGTTCTCTTAAATTTAGGTCATTACCACACCTCCCCCTCTTCCACCGACTACTGCTCTCTCCCTCTTCGTAGGATTTGAAAAATCATCACACCTGGCGATATTTTGTTGTTGTTGTAACTGACATTGACATCCCTGTCCATCCGGACTAAAATGGGGAGCAGGAATTGTAATAGATAGTGAAGGGGCTTGTGTAATATTTACCACATCATCTTTCAAGTACCAGTACAACTACTACCCACGACCACCACCACAGTACAGCTAAATATATTCACTGCTATCTGTTTTACCATCGGAGTAGAGGGGGACCAGGGAGTCCTGAGCCAGAAGGGATTTTGGTTTCCGCATAGCTAGCGCTGTCGCCACGGACTGGTCAGGTTAGGATTTAATTTTCGCTTCCCGACAGAAGAACGCCATAACCTTACCGGCGGTCCTCACATGAGAGCACTACGGTGTAACAGCCCAACGACAACTACTACTGCTGCTGCTACTTTGAGTGGGTAAAGCAGTTACTGTGACTTAAAGCTCTCTCAGTAAACAGTTTGCACCCCCCCCCCCCCCCCAAATTCACCGACTACTCTTTCCCTCATTAGAAAAACCAATTGAAAAGCAAATGAAAACAGGAAACATACACCATAATTAGGAAATGAACGCTCTGGTAAACAGCACAGCTTAAAATTCCAACGCAGATGAAATACTTAAATCTAAATAAAAATGAATGGAAAGCTGTGAGATTTCAGCAGCATAACGATGCAATTGTAAAGTTTAAAAATGAAAACATAAGTATGCGAAATGGTCAAATTTAATTATCAACTGATATACCCACATACCTGTCCTTTGTTTTTTTTGTTTTTTTTTTAGTACTAAGGGCCACATGGCTAGTGCTGTCGCCCCGGCAGTGCAGGTGAGGATTTTATTTTAGCCCCGGGTTTAAAAAAAAAACTACTGCAGATTCGAACCCTGGTCTCCCGCACAGGAGCCCAATGTTCTAACCATTCGACCAAGCAGCCACTTCACCGGAGAAACAAAAGAGAACAAGACTATTTCAGATGTGTGTCCCTACTACAGTGTCCCGATCATAATTCAACACAAAACAGCAGGCAATTGTTTTCTCATAGACAGATATTCCAGATATATTATTGAAACGGCACAATAGAAATTGCATGTGTCTAACACGGTTAATGTCGCAGTCAATGTCTGCGCTGACGTCAAGATAGGTCTTGATGCCCCCCCCCCCTCCCCCTTTTCCCTTCCAATCCATCGGCTACTTTACAACTCATGGAAGGTTGTTTAAAAAAAAAAAAAATAGAAATCGTGTTTAACATGGTTATTGTGGCAATCATTGCCTGCACAGATATAGAGATAGTCTTGTTTGCTGTACCACGGCCTACTCTGTTTATTAGAGAAGGCGTTGGCTGTACGTATCTTGCCGGCTAATGGCTGAAGTCTTGCGTTCTGACTACGGCGCATGCGCGTTTACTAACGTGGCTATAATTAACTGTCACTAAATGTGTAAATATTAGTTTCGAAGAATTTCCCAAAAATTGTCGCACACTATCTCTAACAATGACAGGTTAGATTTTAAACCATGATGGGAGAACATCCGGTATCAAAACAAACATATACTGAAAATTTCAGCTAAATCGGTTCAGTAGTTTCCGAATCTATAGCTCATAAACAGACACACAAACATTGATTTATATATATATATATATATATATATATATATATATATATAATATATATATATATATATATATATATGTATATATATATATACCAGCTGTACCCGCCAAGCGTTGCTGTGGCATAGTTTGGCTAAATGGAAATGAAAGAAAATAGAAATCGCACGTGTCTAATACAATCATTGTCTGCTCAGATATAGAGATAGTCTTTGATCTCCGCCCCCCCCCCCCCCTCACCACCACAACTAAATCCATCTACTACTCTCTCCCTCGTCAAAGGTTTTTGGAAAAGAAAGACAATGGAAATCGCAAGTGTCTTATATAGTTAATGTCGCAATTATTCTCTGCACAGATATAGAAATAGTCTGATTTTCCAACTTTAGAACACGCACCATATAATTGTGTCTTTATATTAGTGGTCGTTTAAATAGTGTTATTAGCACAGTAACAAAAATGGTTATTTAGTTATCACATAGTAAAGCTGTTTGTTTTTTTATAGGACACGGAAGTAAAGCTACGACTGTAGTAAAAAATAGAAAAGCGGAGCTAGCGTTAGTAAAATATAAACAAATTAGGTAATGAGAACTTGAAAATCACGTGTAAAGCTCTTTAAGTTTTCTTAAATTTAAGTCATTACCCCCTCCCCTCTTCCACAGACTACTGCTCTCTCCCTCTTCGAAGGATTTGAAAATCATTACCTGGCGATATTTCTTTGTTTCTGTAACTGACATTGACATCCCTGTCCATCCGGTCTAAAATGGGGAGCAGGAATTGTAATAGGTAGTGAATGGGGCTAGTGTAATATTTACCACATCATCCTTCAAATACCAGTACAACTACTACCACGACCACCACCACAGTAGCTAAAATAATGTCACTGCAATCTGTGTTACCATCGGAGTAGACAGAGAGTCGTGAGCCAGAAGATTTGGTTCCGCATGGCTAGTGCTGTCGCCACAGACTGGTCAGGTTAGGATGTATAATTTCGCTTCCCGACAGAAGAACGCCATAACCTTACCGGCGGACTTCACATGAGAGCACTATGGTGTAACAGCTCAACCTCAACTATTACTGCTGCTGCTACTTTAAGTGGGTAAAGCAGTTACTGTGACTTAAAGCTCTCTCAGTTAACAGTTTGTCCCCCCCCCCCCCAAATTCACCGACAACTCTTTCTTTTATTGAAGTAGTTGGGAGAAAAAAAAATGGAAAAGCAAATAAAAACAGGAAAAAAACACCATAATTAGGAAATGAACGCTATGGTAAACGGCACAGCTTAAAATTCCAACGCAGATGAAATAACTAAATCTAAATGAAAATAAATGGAAAGCTATGAAATTTCAGTGTAACCATGCAATCGGAAAGTTTAAGAATGCAATCATAAATATGCGAAATGGTCAAATTTAAATATCAAATGGTTTACCCATTTACTTTTTTTTTTTTTTTTTTAGTGTTAAGGGCAACATGGCTAGTATATATATATGTATATAATCTTTTTCTCCCCATGTGGGTTGCGGGGGCCTATTATAGGGAAAACAAGAATAGACCGACTGCCTACCCAAAAACATGTCGTAAGAGTCGACTAATTGGGAACTTCTTTCGAAGTCGGAGCGCATCTGCCTGAGAGGCAAGGAACCAGCAGTCTGCATACAAATGAGTCAGTTCTGTAAAACGGATGCACACGCAACACTCAGTTTCTGAAACAGGACTGCAGTCAAGAAGTGGAAGAAAAACAAGAACTTTCCACCGGAGTTTACAGCTGGTGAACGAAAAAAAGAAGCAACTTTTTTTAACACTTGAGACCTTTCATTCGCTAACAGTCACTACTTCAGCCACGTCAGTTGTCTTTAGAGCAGTTTTGATCTTTATGAAGTACAGATAGTAGATTTAGCCACGTCGTACTGCTTGGCAAGATGATCAGCAACATAAACAGCTTTCTCATGTGTAGCTATTATTTCCTTTTTCGTTCCTACAGTAAGGCGCACAAGCTTCTTTACAAAACTGTCATTAATACTTTTCACTTTCTTTGAAGCTATAATGAGGGTTAATTTAATGGAAAAATGAAAGAAAGGAAAACTGTATCAAGAACAACGCAACCACAAACAGTATTCACAGCATGCAAACCTGAGTACAAGTGATGCTGTTCGTTAACTGAAAACATGGCGATAAACCACGTTTGTGTGTTCGTGAGCCGAGGCACTGTTCGCAGGTCGAGTCAACATTTGTTCTGAAATTGTGTTTGTGAGCCGATTTGTTTGCGACTAGATGTGTTCGTGACCCAAATGAAAGAGCTTTCATCACACAGAAACATACTTTTCTCACTGAGCATACAGTTGCAAGCTTTACTTGGAAGGTCACTGGTAGTGAGCATACCTAGATGAACAGCCAGACAGACTGGCTGGATCTGGACCACTGGATGGGGACTTGATACATGTCAAGGCAAATGTGGTCAAGGCCTTTTTGGAACAGGAGAGAAACTTGATTATAATGCCTCTGGGTGTGACCAGAGGGTCTGGCCGGCTCACTACACTCAGTGGAAAGGCAAGACGGACAGACTATGACCAGCAAGCAGCATTAGTACTGGAACTCTGCGCTGGCTGCTGAAGATGGGGACAGAGTGCAATGACGCCAGTTCTTGACTTAACGCAACTCACTGGGCATACATAGATCTTTAAAACATCTCACTAGTAAAACAGTTCTACAACAGTTGATAGAAACCATTTAATAACATTATCCTTACACGTTTCTTTCGGTAAACAAATTAGGGACATTAAAGTAATTTGTATCTCATTTAAAGCAGACATATCTGTGGCCCTCCCGAGGGACATTCACTGACGTTTCTGTGCTAAAGATGTGATCGAGAACGAGTCTATCAAACAATTCTAGTTGTACTCTGAGAGTTTGATGTGTTTAGAAACAAATTGTAAGAAGCATTCGGAAAAACAATGCCACACATTTATGTCATCGCTAGCAGTTTGTGCAAAAAAAAAAAAAAAAAAATGAAATGTCATGTCGGCTTCTGAGGCTAAAGCGTTGCGAACGAGCTTCGTAATGCCGGGTTCGATTCCAGCTGTGGACAATTTGTCTTGCGTTGGTTTTAACAGTGGTGCCGAGAGCTGACGGTTCAATAAACGTAAAAGTTGCCAAAACCACAACAGCCAAAAATATACTGGAGTTGGTTCTGCCACGTCCTGTAAAGGATACGTAACTAATTTTACTGACTATATAGCGCATTATGTCCTATACATCAATGTTCTTCAAGCTTTCGAGAACCAAGTATAGAAAAAAAAAAAAACAACAACAACAACAGGGAAACGGGTTTGTCGGACCACATAACAGCAAAAACAGAAACGAAACAAAAACAAATGTAGACTGCAGTATTTTTAGATAATGAAATCTGATGTTAAAAAAAAATATTAAAGTGTTATCTAAAGCGAAATTTGCAGTTTAGGGATTAGAATATCGGATATACGTGGCTGGGTTATCATTGTCGCAATAATAACAAACGTTAGATTTATCTATTTTGTTTCTGTTACTGACATTGCTGAGGTAATATTTTTTGTCATACAGTCATCATCAGCATGTGCCCTGAGTTGGCGTAGGCGCTCATGCGTCTCCACAGATCACAATCCCTGGTTGACTGGAACAGATCTCTTGATGATATCCATCTATGCCATAGTATCAGCCCATGCAGCATCATCTCTCTTGGTCTGCCTCTACTCCTCTTTCCACTGATCTTTCCATTTGTCACGATGTTTCCGATGCCTGTCTTCTCATTAAGTGGCCAAAGAACAGTGTTTATCTCATTCTTTCTGTATATATAGAGATCTTCTTTAATTATTTATATAACAGGTGACCGAAAAAAAATATGATTAGATAAATGTTTTTTGGTGGCTCATTATTATTGTTCATTACTGAACTTTAACATTCAAAATTTGGGTGCTTTATTAATATTCTACCACAAACAGGGGAAATCCACAGGTCACGGGACAGTCTAATGTTTCAGGGGGTGGTAGATAGGCTGCATGCAATCGTGGGACCCAGGCTGCATGTAGTCGTGGGACCTACGCTGAACTCTCTCGGGGGACGCTGGTTGGTTGAGGTTAGGGCCAGTTCTAGATGTTTTGGGGTTGTTAAAAGCATCAGAAAGCCGGGAAACCCAGTCTTACCACCCTCTCAAATGTTGAACTGTCCTGTGACGTCGTCTGGGGTAGGATAATAATTAAAGCACCAAAATTTATGATATTTTCAACCTCGCCATTACTAATTGTAACGCATGCTGTATTTTTAATAAAAAAAACAGCGATACATTAGTGCAATTGCTATGAGTTGTCCCGCTTTGGATAAGTTAAACGGCTTCCCTATCTTTATTTCGAAAAGACGTTGTCTACGCTTTGCTGGGAGATTTATGTAAATATATGTTTACCTTTGCATCTTAAAAGGCGACCGGAGTCCAAATGCGCGTTAGAATCCCTGGGGAGTAACTTATTTACATTGTTTTAACTGGAAGTGTCTTTTCTATAGCGCTTTACGTTATTTAAGTTTCCATTTCATTTGTGGTGTGGTGAATTGAGGGTATCCATTCGACACCATTAAATATTAACTGACGGTGCATGTGATTGTGTGTGCTGGGGGGGGGGGGGTGTAAAAATATATATATATATATATATATATATATATATATATCGGCATCATCAGTTCTCGTTATGCCTTGTGGCACATGAGGCTTCAGAGGGGACTTTCCATGCCTTCCTGTCCTGTGCAATCTTCAATGCAGTTTTCCATGTCAAAGATGCCACACTCAGGTCACTTTCCATCGTTCGTCTCCATCTTGTTTTTGGGCGCCCCTTTTTTCTCTTTCCCTCTGGTATCCATGTGAGAGCTGTTTTGGCAGGTATATCAGGATTCATTCTCATAACGTGGCCAAGCCATTTCCATCTTTTCTTGATTATCATACTGTCTAGAGTTTCTTGGGCTGTGACTTGAAGTAGTTTAGTGTTTGAGATTGTATCTGGCCAGAAAATTTTTATAATTCTACGTAGACATGTTTGGTGGAAGGTGGACAGTTTGTGTACATCCTATTTGGTCATTCTCCAGCATTCTGCTGCATAAAGAATGACAAAATGATGCTCTTGTAGAGTCGGAGTTTTGTTCCTCTGCAGTAACTGTTGGATTTCCAGATTTGCCGCATCCTTCCAAAAGCAGCTCTAGCTTTATTTAGGCGTGACTGTGTGTCTTCCTCTGTCCCTCCCAGTAGGGACACCACACTGCCAAGATATGTGAAATGTTCTACATTTTCAGTTGATTGGTTACTTATTGTCACTGGTTGTTGGTTTGGACTGTTTGTCATGATCTTAGTTTTCTTTGTATTTATTCTCAGTCCCACCATTTCTGCTGTGCTGTGTAGTCTGTTACTTTTCTCTTGTTTATGTTCATGTCTATGTGATAGGAGTGCTATATCATCTGCAAAATCAAGGTCCTCAAACATGGTGAATGGAGTCCATCGTATGCCTTTCAGTGTCTTGTCTACTGTGTTTTTAGTATCCAATCAATCACAAGGTTGAAGAGGAGAGATGACATGACACATCCCTGTCTTACACCTGTCTTTACTGGAAAAGATGTATTGTAATTTTTTATACTGCAGGAAAAGTCTTTATAGAAGAGAGCAATTATGTTGACTATATATATATATATATATATATATATATATATATATATATATATATATATATATATATATATATATATATATATATATATATATATATATATATATATATATATATATATATATATATATATATATATATATATATATATATATACATACATACATACATATAAATAGAGGCAGATAGAGAGACAGATAGACACAGAGCGTCACACAGAGAGAAAGTGAGAGAGAGAGAAAGAGAGAGAGAAATAGAAGAGACACCGAGAGAGGGAAAGAGAGACGCACAGAGACAGAGAAAAGGAAAGACAGAGAAACAGAGAGAGAGAGACAGCAAGAGACAGAGAGAGAAGGAGAGAGACAGATATACATCTTGATATATAGATGTAATGATTTCCTTTTGTAACCATTCGTGCATAAACATAAACAACAAAAGATACCAATAAGGAAAACGCGACACAATACACTGACGTAAGAGTCGGAAACCAAGATGAACACAGAACGCCTCAGAGAAAAGCCTAGCAGAAGTCAAAGATGCTTTGCAAAAGCAAATGGTTTTGTACAGGAAATTTTTTAAAACTAAAGTTAAATATATTCGGTTAATGCACCGAAGCAAAAAGGGGCAAAGTATATGTATTTTGTAAAATCTGCCATATGAAATAGGTAATGAATAAACTTGAAGAAACGTCTAATGTACTTATAAATCTACCACCAGATTTGCCTACATACAATAGTGTTCTCTATTATATTTTTATTTTTGGTCAAAACACACTAATGAAATCTGGTTTTCCCAAATGGTCACTATCCCTGAGTATATTGCCACTTTGAAAGGGTTGCATTTACGATGTTTATTATGTCTTTGGGGTAACTTTAGAATTTTATGTGAAACTTTCTTGTAACGAACTGAACTGAACTGAATTTCTACCCCACCAGGACATCACACAAGCGATAAACACCCGATGACACAAAGTGCCACCATGTGGATGAGGATCGCCGTGGAGAGGTCCCAGAAACCGCGTTCAGACATTTGGCCATATAAATGGCCTGCCTATATTGCGGCCCCTGGAAAAAGCCAGAGTGGGGCTTCAAATGACAAAAAATTTCGTCCTAAAAAGGACGAAATTTGGTATATATTTCTTGTAACGAAAAAGTTAATGAAACATAGAGAAACGAATGTAAAATAACGGTTATGATTTTTTAAGTGTGGATATACATAAGAAATACGCGATTAAAAAAGTTTGACGAAGGTAAGGTTGGTGTGACAATGGGTAGAGAGTTACGGTGTAGAATCCAATCATGAACACGTTTTCGAATGTTTTGGAATATTTTTGTTAGAGGGACAGTTTTTGGAACTGTCCTCACAGTTTCATCTCCAACCCCCCAGTTATGGCCCCTGGTAATCTACAGGGGGGTATTTATTCCCCCAGCCAACACGCGTAGTCATTTTGCTGAGAAACAACCGTCCCGGCTGCTTCGAGATACCAGCTGATTTTGCGTATCTGTGTAGTACTGTTTCATTTGTATGTGCTGATTAAGGCTCAGTAGCCGTAACGTTCACGTTTTGTTTTTATTTGTTATATTGTGAAGCTTGCTGATATACTTTTCGTTCGGTTTTATATCTTTTTTTTTTTTTTTCTTTTGGGAGAGAAAGGAGGGTTCAAGAGGAGGAAGGGGATGTAGAGGAAAAAAAAAAAAGAAAGAAAGAAAGAAAGAAAGAAAGAAAGAAAGAAAGAAAGAAAGAAAGAAAGAAAGAAAGAAAGAAAGAAAGAAAGAAAGAAAGAAAGAAAGAAAGAAAGAAAGAAAGAAAGAAAGAAAGAAAGAAAGAAAGAAAGAAAGAAAGAAAGAAAGAAAGAAAGAAAGAAAGAAAGAAAGAAAGAAAGAAAGAAAGAAAAAAGAAAGAAAGAAAGAAGGGGAAAAAGAAGAAGTAGAAGCAGAAGAAAGAAAAATAAGAAAAAAAAAATAAGTAGCAGCAGCAGTAGTAGTAGTAGTAGTAGTAGTAGCATCAGCAGTAGCAAGAGGAAGAAGAGGACAATTAGGAATTATAGTAGATTAGTGGTGATGATGGTAGTGGTAGTAGTAGTTGTAGCAGTAGCAAATATTAACTTCCCCATGTGGGTTTCAGGGTCCCATTGTTGGGAAAAACAAGAACAGGTTCACTGCCTCCCCAACGAACAATGTAATAAGTATCGACTATTCAGGGGCTTCCTTTGAAGTCAGAGTGCTTTAGCCTGAGAGACAAGGAAGCAACAGTCTGCATACAAATAAGCTAGAAATGTCAAACGGATGCACACGCAAAACTCAGGTCCAGGAACAAAGCCAAAGTCTAGAAACGGACCAACAACCAGGTATTTCGGTCAGGGTTTACAGTCGGTGAATGCAAACAGGTTAGTTGCGTATCCTTTACAGGACGTTGCAGAACCAACCCCAACAGCCCCTGGCTGTTGTGTGGTTTTTCTAGGCAAATTTACGTCTAGTAGTTTGCCATTGCTTACTGGACGGTCGGCTTTCTTGATACCACTGTCGAAACCAACGCAAGGCGCATGGCCCGCACTTGGGATCGAACCCGGCATTCCGGCATTACGAAGCGTTCGCATCAACTTAGCCACAGAGCCGACAAACGCAAACAACAATAACAAAATATCAAGTGGAAGAACATGCTCGTGGATAGTTCTGCGTTTCTCTATTAACCGTTTATTTTTTTTTTTTTTTAAATAAAAATATTACTCTGAAGCAAAACAACCCACTCGTAATACGATAATTCAACAATCCAATCGACTTCTTCTCGGATTATGGAATCCAGTAAAAACACAGGCACTTAAGAAAACTATTCTCAGATGTACGCTGGTTGTCAACTGCAATAAAACACTCCCACAGAGACGTACACTGCAAGGACAAGTAACATATTGCTATTCATTGCTGAGGCATTTTTGCTAAAGAAATCCAGAAGGGAGGGTAAAAATGATTCCAACTCAAAGATCGATTTTAGATTTCAATTAAAATATTATCTAAAAACTCACGACAACAATGAATATAGAGAACTGCTTCAAGATGTCAACCCTGGGAGAAAGAAAGAAAGAGAAGACATAGAAAGAACGAAAAAAAGAGAGAGAGAGAGAGAGAGAGAGAGAGAGAGAGAGAGAGAGAGAGAGAGAGAGAGATAGCAGTTGACCATTCGTTTGTGACTTGATCAAACTATTGTGTTGGAGTATCTTCCTCTTCACCTCCTCTTTCTTCACTTTCTTTCCTTGTATCGATAGATCCTTACTTGATTTCTCATTACCCCCTTCCCCATCTCACAGGGCCCACCTCCCAGGTTAAAGTTGAGTTGGTTTACAGGACGTTGAAGAACCAACACCCACAATTATTTGGTTGTTGTGCTTTTCTATGCATATTTTACGTTCAGTAGTTTGCCATTGCTTACTCAACTGTAAGCCATCGTTTCCACTCTCGAAACCAACGCAAGACAAATCGTCAGCAGCTGGGATCGAACCTGGCACCCCGGCATTACGAAGCGAGTTCGCAACGTCCAAACCACAGACGCAAACCAAAGCTGGAGATCACTGCCTTAACCCCTCTCGCTTCAAACCAAACGGTATTTATTTTCACATAAGCGGTCTTTCCCTAAATACCATCTTTCTCCAAATAAACCCAACCTCCGTTTACACCACCTCTCTCAAATCAAATGTCCCTCTCCTGTACAACCACTTATCTCAAAATAAACGATAATTTTAATTACTGCTTTATGGCTCACAATTTGTGGAAAGTGTTAAATCTGGACGGTCGCAAAACAGCTTCTAGGTTTTTCTTTCTTTTCCTTACAGTTCTTCAATAAAAATCCATGAAAGGCCACAATTATCAGGATAATTTCAAAACTATTGGGCTAAATTGAATCAAACTTTGAGGATATACGCTTTGGTAGGTTCTGTTTAAAACATGCCAGATTTAAGGGCCCCTGTGATCTGAGGACAATTTGTCACTTTCCGTCTTTCCAAAAGATAGTGTTGAATTGCTCTATGGTGAGGCATGCGAACCAGAGTCCATGGCGATGGCGAGTGCGACTAGCAAGACCTGTCCGTATTAAGAAGAACCTAGTTAATTTCTTCTTCTCAGATATTCTGGTTCCCGTGTCGACCCAGACTTAAATTGGTACCAGGTAAAAGTCTTGAAACGTAAAGGCGGCTGGCATTCTGCTGCTACCAAGTGCTGATTGGTCTATATAATATACGTCTGGCCCTAAATGCCCTATAGATCTAAAGGCGTAGAAAAAGGTCCTTTACGTGTACGTTTTTTTTTTCAGACGTTCAACTTTCAACGTTTCTGCATACATGCTTTCCTTCATTCCTTTTCCCTTCCTGATTGTGCTGTCTTTACCCAGCACGGTCCATAGCAGCTTCATTCCATGAATCTACTTCAGTGTGTATATCATTCTTTTTAGGAAGAGGAAAAGGAAGAAGAACGAACAAACGAACAAACTTTATTTTCAAAGGGTTACACATTGGGCTCGCAGGCCCCTCTGACATTCGGCCCTTCTAAGTACTCATTTTTCAGAGTACCAATGCCTGTTATCAAGAAGAAGAAGAAGATGAGGAGGAGGAGGAAGCAGAAGAAAAAGAAGAAGAAGACGACGAAGAAAAAGAAGAACAACAACAACAACAAGAATAAGAAGAAGAAGAAGAAGAAGAAGAAGAAGAAGAAGAAGAAGAAGAAGAAGAAGAAGAAGAAGAAGAAGAAGAAGAAGAAGAAGAAGAAGAAGAAGAAGAAGAAGAAGAAGAAGAAGAAGAAGAAGAAGAAGAAGAAGAAGAAGAAGAAGAAGAAGAAGAAGAAGAAGAAGAAGAAGAAGAAGAAGAAGAAGAAGAAGAAGAAGAAGAAGAAGAAGAAGAAGAAGAAGAAGAAGCAATAGTGTTATAATGAAGAAAGACGACAAGACCAATAGCAGATAAAAAGGCAAACAAGGATTTCTTTAGAGAAATTAACTTTAAAAAAATTAAATTGGCATGGTTATCCGCATCAGAGAAAGACAATTCACATTCATTCATGCTTATCGGTCTGGCTTCTGCTTACACACAGTCACTCACACAAACATTCATTTATATACAAATTCACTCACACGCACGCACACTGCACCAAAAACATACAGAGCACAACACTAGAATGCAAAGGAAACACACAGAGACGATGCGTCTTTCCTGTGGCAACGGATGTGCGTCATAGGCTACTTCACGATCACTAAAGAAGAAAATGTCACAGCAAAATGCTTAGAATAACTTGTATTAAGAAGAAGAACACCTCATATTCAACTACATAACAAAGAAATTTGGTTCATAAACATAGGTCTCAAAAACTCAAATACTTGTGTGTATGTGTGTGTGTATATATATATATATATATATCGGTGGGATATATGCCATAGAGCACCCATATTTTTACAGACCGATCGGCATTATGCGGGTTACTCCGGCCGTTTTCACTTCTCCAGGAAGGCCATCCTGGTACTCATTTTAAGCTGGCTCGACCAGCGACGCTCCATATCATGATAAAAATTCACGCAGCCAGCAGTAGGTCGCGGTACGTTGGAATTACGAGTCGGACTCGCAACGCCTAAGCCAGAACGCCCCCTGAGGGGCGTAAAGAGACAACAGAATTGTGTAAGAGGACTGAAATGCAGTCTTTATATACATTTTTAATGTATTTGTGTATACATTTCAGACTGAAGTATAGTTATAGATGTAACTGCCAATTACCATATAAATATAATAATAATGATGATGATGATGATGATAATGATAATAATAATAATAATAATAATAATAATAATAATAATAATAATAATAATAATAATATTAATAAGGACGTTTTGAATGTGAAATACAAATACGTGAAACATCGGTGCTGGAAGATGAGCGCGCAGTCACGTTGAAACTCACCCCCCCCCCCCCCTTTTTTTTTTCCCACTCTCTCCGTATATTTAATTCCGTCCCTGTGTGGGAAGCAGATTATCGTTATCTTAAACCCCCACACCGGCTGCAGTCGGGCGCCGTAAATATAACCTGCTGGTTAAACGCGGTTTCTGGGACTTGTTCCCGGGTGATCATCATCCGAATGGTGGCAATTTGTGCCACCGGGTGTTTTGTCGCTCGTTGTAAGGCAATGCTGGGGTTGCACGTCAGTCTGTAACCCCCAATCCTCAAAAATCATGTTTATGAAGACAAGCTGTGCCCCACCCCTCCCGAATAATTTGTTCCGAACACACTGATAATAGTTATTATTATTATTGCTCACTTGTTCAAAGCTTAAGCCCATGAGGCTCCCAACTCTAATAATTTTATAAAGACGGGTTTGAAGTCTTTTCAACTGTGCAGTAATAATAATATTAATAATAATAATTATTATTATAGCGCCATTAAACATGGGTTGTGTGCCTTCCTCGCCCCTATGCTTTTATATTTAAAGATACGCCTAATATATATATATATGTGTGTGTGTGTGTGTGCATGTATGTGTGTATGTGTAGGTGGTTAATCTTTGTCTCTGCATTTCTATCCCCCAGATACCAAATCAAGCTTTCCAGTTCAAAGTAACTAAGAAGATTATTTGACTTTGTCGCCATAACATAATCCCAACAACGGTCCTAAGCGTTATCCATGCGCAGCAGTTACTTCAAAAGTGTTATATTGTTTAATATACACACCAACAAATACACCCACCCGCACTGGACTGCTGATTGCTTCGTAATCGGTAGGTATCTCAGTCTAGGAGGAGCATGTCACATGTGCGAAGACCAATCTTTAAACTGTCATGATGACGTCATTGTGTGACTAACGCTCTTGGCATCCTTAACAAAGGCATGTTACAAGACAGTGCAACAGTTATTATGATTTCTATTACACTTTGAAGCTTTTCAGTAGAAGCCCGATTGTAACTGTGTTAAGCTGTTGACTAAGGTTTATGAGATCTGCTTCTGTCTAATCCCAAATTCTGCAATCCTAAGAGAGTGGGGGTTATACAGCACATAATACTACCTTCCTCCTCCTTTCTCTCTCTCTCTCTCTCTCTCTCTCTCTCTCTCTCTCTCTCTTTCTTTCTTTCTTTCTTTCTTTCGCTGTCTCCCTTCTCTCTCTCTTTCTTTCTTCCTTTCGCTGTCTCCCTTCTCTCTCTCTCTTTCTTCCTTTCGCTGTCTCCCTTCTCTCTCTCTCTCTCTTTCGCTTTCTCTCTCTCTCTTTCGTGCTCTCTCTCTCTCTCTCTCTCTCTCTCTTTATCTATCTATCTATCTATCTATCTTTTTATCTATCTTTCGCTCTCTATCTCTCTCTCATAACATAACATAACACAACCCTTGACCCGTTAGGGTCGTAGAGGTGTTTGGATGTAAGCACTGGCACATAAAACCCGCCATCTCTCTGCGTCTTCTGCTTGAAGAATAAGTGTATGATAACTTAGTCCTGTCTATTTCTTGATGTTGTCATTACAGTTCTTCTTTGTCCTCCTCTTCTTCGTCTACCCAACTCCCCGCTCAAGCCTCCCCCCCCCCCCCCCCCCACTCCTTTCAAAGTTCCTTGAAGTACAGTCTTTGTAATCGAATCATGTCTTTCTCTCTCATACACATACAATCCACGAATGATGAAAGCGGCGAGAGAAAGAATTGAAAATTCTGAAACGAATGTCTGGAATTTTTCCTTTCAATTTTTTTTTCTCTCTAAGTATCCAGAAACCATTTGTTAACCCATTGGCTCGGTACTATGGATATAGCAGCCCTTCGGCCTTGATTCCATGATAGACACCGTAAATCTGGTAGGAATATGGATTTTCTGCCTACCCCAGGATGTGAACCCGAACCACAAGGAGCGTCACACGGTCGCCGCGCAGTCCGGTTTAGCCAACTGCGACATCGAGCTGGGCTTCCTTCCAATATGGTCCATCATATACAAATTCTGTATTGTAGTTTTTCTTTTACTTTTCAAGCCTAGAATCCAGGGGGCTATGTACTACAAGTACTAGAATCTCGCATCTGTGAAGAGACATGTCATGATGTAAGCAGGTCGTGATTCATTGCAGAACCCGCAGACGATCTTAAACAGGACCTCAAGTGTTAATGTTTTCTCTGCGGATTCCGAATATTTCATCGTCAACAGATTCCATCGGAATGTCCCGAGGGACCATTTGCTTCCATCGCATTTCACTTCCAGAGATCAAAGCGGAGTGGTCAGTGGTTCTCAAAAAAGGTTTACATTAAGGCCACTGCCCGCCTAATAAGGCGTGGCTGCTGTTTAAATTTGTTTCAGTGCGTTCCAAAACTCGTGCCGTTCTTTAAAAATCTGTTACCCTAGCTTAAGGATTGAACATGAGATCAAGATCATGGCACAAGGGTAGTAACCCATGAATACTCCGTTTTACTTCTAACTAAAGTCTGAGTATGAAATAGGTCAGCGCAGTGCACGGGCTCTGTAGCACAGATGAGGATCCTAAAATATTTTGGGTAGATTTGTTAACTCAAAATTTTTCCAGGGCAGCGCAATTAGGCTACTCTTTTCGATTTCCAAATGCCAGAGGATTTTTTTTTTTTTTACGTGCGCAACAAAACACACGGGCGTCTGATCTCACAACCGAAACCCAGGGGAAATATTAGAAGTCAAAGTCCACTTGAAAAAATCTTAGCCCTTTACAGGGGATTGAACCAGGAACCTCTAGCACTCGAGGCGGACACCATGCCTCAAAACCACGCAGACCCTGGGCCCATCTTAAAAAACACAGGTTTAGGGATCTAACAAAGAACCAACATCATGGCACAAGAGTAGTAATTCCTTTTTATCACTGTAGAGTTCCCCCTATAGTTTCTTTTGTCATTCTACAGTTTCTCCCTCAATTCTTTTTATCACTGTACAGTTTCTCCCTCAATTCCTTTTATCACTGTACAGTTTCCCCCATAGTTCCTTTTGTCGCTGTACAGTTTCTCCCTCAATTCCTTTTATCACTGTACAGTTTCTCCTTCAATTCCTTTTATCACTGTACAGTTTCACCCATAGTTCCTTTTGTCATTGTACAGTTTCTCCCTCAATTCCTTTTATCACTGTACAGTTTCTCCCTCAATTCCTTTTATCACTGTACAGTTTCCCCCATAGTTCCTTTTGTCACTGTACAGTTTCTCCTTCAATTCTCTTTATCACTGTACAGTTTCCCCCATAGTTCCTTTTGTCACTGTACAGTTTCTCCTTCAATTCTCTTTATCACTGTACAGTTTCCCCCCATAGTTCATTTTTATCACTGCACAGTTTCCCCCATAGTTTCTTTTGTCACTGTACAGTTTCCGCCATAGTTTCTTTTCATCACTGCACAGTTTCCCCCATAGTTTCTTTTGTCACTGTACAGTTTCCCCCGTAGTTCCTTTTTATCACTGTACTTCACCCCCCCCCCCCAGTTCCTTTTTATCACTGTACAGTTTCCCCCATAGTTTCTTTTTATCACTGTACAGTTTCCCCCGTAGTTCCTTTTTTTCACTGTACTTCACCCCCCCCCCCCCCCCAGTTCCTTTTTATCACTGTACAGTTTCCCCCATAGTTCCTTTTGTCACTGTAACATTTCCCCCCTAGTTCCTTTGTATCACTGTACAGTTTCCCCCATAGTTTCTTTTGTCACTGTACAGTTTCTCCCTCAATTTCTTTTATAACTGTACAGTTTCCCCCATAGTTCCTTTTGTCACTGTAGTTTTCCCTATAGTTCCTTTTGTCACTGTACAGTTTCTTCTTTAGTTCCTTTTGTCACTGTACAGTTTCCCCCATAGTTTCTTTTGTCACTGTACAGTTTCTCCCTCAATTTCTTTTATCACTTTACAGTTTCCCCAATAGTTCCTTTTGTCACTGTAGTTTCCGTAACAGTTTCCTTTGTCACTGTACGGTTTCCCCCATAGTTTCTTTTGTCACTGTACAGTTTCTTCTTCAGTTCCTTTTGTCACTGTACATTTTCCCCCATAGTTTCTTTTGTCACTCTACAGTTTCCCCCATAGTTTCTTTTGTCACTGTACAGTTTCTCCTTCAATTCCATTTATCACTGTACAGTTTCCCCCATAGTTTCTTTTGTCACTCTACAGTTTTCCCCATAGATAGTTTCGTCACTGTAAAGTTTTTTCTTCAGTTCCTTTTGTCACTGTACAGTTTCTCCTTCAATTCCTTTTATCTCTGTACAGTTTCCGCCATAGTTTCTTTTGTCACTCTACAGTTTCCCGGATAGTTTCTTTTGTCACTGTACAGTTTCCCCCATAGTTTCTTTTGTCACTGTACAGTTTCCCCCATAGTTCCATTTGTCACAGTACAGTTTCCCCCATAGTTATTTTTGTCACTGTACAGTTTCCCCCATAGTCCCTTTTGTCAATGTACAGTTTCCCCATAGTTCCATTTGTCACTGTACAGTTTCCCCCATAGTTCTTTTTGTCACTGTACAGTTTCCCCCATAGTTCCATTTGTCACTGTACAGTTTCCCCCATAGTTCCATTTGTCACTGTACAGTTTCTCCCATAGTTCCATTTGTCACTCACTGTACAGTTACCCCCATAGTTCCATTTGTCACTGTACAGTTTCCCCCGTAGTTTCTTTTGTCACTGTACAGTTTCCCTCATAGTTCCATTTGTCACTGTACAGTTTCCCCCATAGTTCCATTTGTCACTGTACAGTTTCCCCCCATAGTTCCATTTGTCCCTGTACAGTTTCTCCCATAGTTTCTTTTGTCACTGTACAGTTTCCCCCATAGTTTCTTTTGTCACTGTACAGTTTCTCCTTCAATTCCTTTTATCACTGTACAGTTTCCCTCATAGTTTCTTTTGTGACTGTACAGTTTCTCCTTCAATTCCTTTTATCGCTGTACAGTTTCTTCCTCAATTCCTTTTATCGCTGTACAGTTTCTTCTTCAGTTCCTTTTATCACTGTACAGCCCCCCCCCCCTCTCCCCCAACCCCACCCCATAGTTCCTTCTGTTATTATTCAATTTTTCGCTCAAGAGACCCTATGACCAACTTGTCATCGGAATAATCAGTTGAGGTTTTTTTGGAATGGCTGCTGCATTGAAGGACTGAGCACGCATGGGAGTGTCCAGTGTGCAGTGATGTCGACTGTGGTAACATAACATGGAGCCACACGTCTTACAAAAGCATTCTCAAGTGTCATATCTGTTTGCCCCCTCCACATGAAGACACGTCTGCATGTCTCACTTTACCATTCACATAATCAGCGGTTCCCAACCAGTGGACCACTACCCCTTTGGGGGTCGAACTACCTTTTCACATGGGTCGCCTAAGACCATCGGGGTCACTGCAGTTATAAAATGGCAACGAAAATAATGTTTTGCTTGGGTGGTTTCTATAACATGAGGAACTGTATTAAAGGGTCGCTACAACATGAGGAACTGTATTGAAGGGTCGCTACAACATGAGGAACTGTATTAAAGGGTCGCTACAACATGAGGAACTGTATTAAAGGGTCGTTACAACATAAAGCATTTTTTAAAGGGTTGCGTCATTAAGAATAGTGAGAACCACTGCATTAAATAATTGGTTTCCAAATCCTCAGCTGTCGACACTTAGTCTGTAGATGATCTCTAGTTCTCTCAATGCTAACCAACATACCGTTTATTTGGGATAATCCGGGCTCTTTCTGAGGCCGTTTGTTCTTTTGAACTGTTTTTTATTGATTATTTCAAGCTTGGGGAGCGGCCATTGTGTAGCGGCTACACGCTCGCCAGCAGATACGGGGGGTCATCATTTCGGGTCCTGAAGGTGCCGGAATTGTTTACAAAAATGACATTGACTCCCCAGGTTGACCCAGCCTTGAGTGGTTACCAGGTAAGGTCATGAGAAATAAAGGCGGTCAGTGTGATGCCAACAACATCAACCATCAAGCGTTGATTGGTCTAAAAAAAAGGTCTAGCCATAAATGCATAATACGCCTAAAGACGTAGAAAATATTTCTTTACTTATATAAGACTTCATATTGAAGAAGTTTAGTGGCCAGTCTCGGTGATCGCTTTTTAGAAACAAAAACAGTTCTCAAAATGCAGTGGCACCCTATGACAAGAATTTATTCGGTTTAATTACTAGTAAGTCTCGCATGGTGAAAATCTTCTATCTTGAAAATATGTTCCTCGTAACATCACCATTCCGTAGCACTAGGTGTCGTTGGGTCACCACTTTCTATCGACTCTCTGATCAGCTCTGCGGCGTCGGTGGCTACGGCGTTGCGAGTCCGACTTATAATCCAACGTACCGCGATCGAAACCCACTGCGGGCTGCGTGGATTTTTATCGTGGTACGGGACGTCGCAGGTCGACCCAGACTTAACTGGGTACCAGGATGGCTGTACTGGGAAAGTAAAGACGGCCGGCGTAATGCTGACCACATTACCCACCGAGTGCTGATTGGTCTGTAAAAATATGGGTGCTCTTCCCATATGCCCGATGCGCCTAAAAGGCGTGAATAGGGATCTTTACTTTACTTTTTACTGATCAGCTCTATCCACATTTGGCGGTCAGTTGAGATGGACTTCATTCTTGCATGCCTGAGTCCTGTCCAGTCAGTCAGGTTCTGTAACCCGGTCTTTCTTCGACCTCATAACAAAATAATCTAAACATTTTTAGATCATTCTAGCCTTAGTAACTACTGTTATGCAGTCTCGTCCTTTGAAGGACGAAATTTTTTATCATTTGAAGCCCCAACCCTGGTTTCGCCAGGGGCCGCAATATAGGCAGGCCATACATATGGCCAATTGTCTGAACGCGGTTTCTGGGACCTCTCCACGGCGATCCTCATCCATATGGTGGCACTTTGTGTCATCGGATGTTTATCGCTTGTGTGATGCTCTAGTGGGGTAGAAAATCAAGTCAAGTCATCATCCTAGCCATCCAGAAATCACCTTATCATAGTCCGTTTTTTTTTAAACACTGTCTCGAAAACTCAATATAGATCAACACAAATTTATGCATGTGGTCCTAGATTTCCTTTGTCCTTATCATTTTATAATTTACAATTACACATGTGCTTTTGTTTTCTTAAAGCAGCGAATTTCTGTGATCTTCATAGGACTAACAATTGTTGTACCCCTAAAAAATAGGAATATATAGTAATTGACCCAAATCGTTGACTTTTAACCACAAGCGTGGAGACTGTTTTTAGAAATTATTTCACATGTACAGAGAGTGGTGATTATTTTGATAGCCTATACCGCATAAAATGAAATACTATGTTTATGGCGCAAATAAACAGAACACAATAATAACCGAGGCTTTTCCCAGCAGGGGTAAACGTGCTCACAGCTTCCCCTATCGCTGCTTCCATATCTAACAACAACAGTGCAGTAACAAAGTGGCTAGCAAGAGTATATATCGGACCAGTAAACTTGGGGCGTCAGAACCCATGAGGGTAGATCTCAAGAACCCCACAACCCCTGACCCTTTTTTTCCGAAACACACACACATACGCACATATGTACACACATACACACTCACACATACGCACACACACACACACATATGTAGACAATTGGCAAGGGACTAAGATGTCTCCAAACAGTGCATATACTTAATTTTTTACGTATTTTACACAGCATATTAATATTACTCACATTAATCAGGCTTAAGCCCATTGAACCTAAAAACTGACTAGGAAAAAGAAAAAGTCACTGCAATATCTGAAAGGGAGAGAATATATATTTCTCTATAAACTGTTTTTAGGAAAGAAGTTTCTGTTAAACACATTTTGATAGAAGAGTCCCTGTGAAACCGATCTAGGAAAAGAAAACGTTTCTGTGAAATCTATCAAGGACCGAATAAGTTTGTGTGAAAACTATCAGAGGGAAAAATGTCAGTAAAAATTGTCTTGGAGAGAGAGATAATTTCCGTGCAACCTTCTCTGAGTGGAGTTTCAGTGAAAACTTTATGGAAGAAAAGTTTCTCTTAAAACTATTTGGCGAGAAATAGTTTCTGTGAAAACTTCCCCGGAGAAAAGAGGTTGTTATGAAAACTATTTGTTGAAAAAAAAAAACGTTAAGTGAATATTGTTTGAAAGTAAATATGGTAACACAATAAAATTTCTATTGTCACTTGTTTAACGGCCAGTTTCTGTTATCTGTCACACACCCCCCCCCCCCCCCCCCCCGGGTCTCCTCCCCCTTTTTTTCCCTCCAAAATAACGTGAAAATCAACAAACAACAATATATCTTTTAAAATTATCCACGGATTATGTTTAGAAGAAGATGACCGATTGTTTTAAAGTAACGTAGGTCTGTAGATTTTCGATACATTTCTGTATATTACTACTCCTAAATTGAAGTTTATATTGATCGTTTTGTAAAAATCAACACAATATGTATGTAATATTAACTTTTCACTGTACATACGTATTAAAATATGTCTGTTATCCGACTGTTCGGATGCGACGGTTACTCGAAGTTTTACTGTAACCAAAATGCAAGAGACTAAAGCTCAAGTAAGAACTAAAACACACATCTAGCAGATATAAACCATCTCATGTTTTTAACCTTAAAAAGGTAAAGCCGGGAGATGTAAACCAGGGTCATTACAGGCGGTTATAAACCATAAGTGCTCTGCCACCTGTACGGACAGCTAAACAGAAACTGTCCGCATGTGTCGCCGTCCATACGCAATTCCGTAGCTACAGCGACATTCCTCCATTTACCCCAGAGTGTTAACTGTGGGCTGCAGCGTGTCGCAGCTGGATTTGAAAGCGAGCCTTTTATCGACTGCGCTAACGCGGCCCCTTTATTAACCTAACTCTTTAAGTTCCAAGTAGTTATTATTTAAACTCCGTCGATTCCAATGAGATGAGCAGGAAGTAGTACGGGTTGAAAGAGCTCAAAATAGTCACTGTGATACAAAAGCATAACGTTAAGTAATAATTTATTCACAAAGAATTATTATTTCCCCTGTATATGATAGAAGATAGTGTGAATATAATTCTTTCTTCTTCTAGGAGTCTTCAACAAACTTGAGATTGAAAGCCATGCGTAATAACGGTTCAAAGAGCTTATCATATGCATTGTGAGACGGAAATAGTTAAAGGAATATTTCATGCACAAAGAATAAATGTTTCACCTTTATATATTAGAAGCTAGTGTGAATATCACTTTGTCTTTGGAGTCGCCAAGAAACTTTTAGTATTGAGAAAGTTTAATTATTTTCAGGAATTCTCCTTTAATTGTGCTACTGAATCTAGTGGATGCCCAGTAAATGTGAAGCTCTGGTGTTACCAACATGCACTTGGATATTATCAATATAGAGAAGTGAGAATATGTGAACTCGCTCTGGATGTTCATGGTGCCACATGGTGATGGTTGGGCTCGGATAATCTCCAGACTTGCTTTCAGAATGACGCCTGTGGCTTGGGTATCGTGGATTTTTCTTGTGGGATTTGCCGGTGAGTAAATATTTGTAATATGTTGCAACTGTATGGTTTCGTGTTGATTTTGTGTTTGTTCTGTTCTACTAATATATAATGAAGCAAAAAACCAAATTAATTTCATGTAAGTTCATACACATCAAACGGTCTCTCTATCTATACATTGATCGTCCAATATCTTGAAGTTCACCTTAGTCACGTAACTTTCCAGGGTAACTTCAAATTTATAACAAACTCCTTCTGTTTACACAAGGTGGAATTGTTCTTTTTTCGCCTAGTGTCAGATTTGCCTGTTCGACGTGTTGAAAATAACACGGAAAGCGCCGTCTTTGTCAATTACATGTACGAAATCAAGCAAATGACGTCCTATACAAGTTAGGTTCTTTTCTCTCGGTTGGTAAAAACACACATTTTTTTTTAAAGCTCTCCAAAACTTCTGTATTTGATTACTCGTCTCCCACGAGATACGGCATTGTCTGCTGTGTGTCTACATCTACATCGCCTTAGTTGGACAGTAAAATTGATTAACCTTGTGCTTTCACTTTGGTTGTATCCATTGGTAATAGTGACTCTACACTGTAATTACAATACATGAGGTGGTTTACGGAGAGCTGTGAAAGAAAGGGCTATTTGAGAGGGATCTAATACATGATGATGATGATGATGATGATGATGATGATGATGATGACAACGACGACGTTGATAATGATGGCGTTGACGACGATAGTGATTATGATGTTGATGATGATGATGATGATGATGATGATGATGCTGACGTTGATAATACTGAAAAATATAATGATGATGATGACGTCGATGGTGATGATGATGATAATGATATTGATGACGATGATGATGATGACGTTAATTATGATGATAATGAGGATATTGCCGTTGATGTTGATGACATTTAATCATCACGATGACGTTGCTGCTGCTGCTGGTGATGATGATGATGATGATGATGATGATGATGACGATGATGAAGAAGCTGAATTGTTTCATATTTTGCGCAATTTATAACACGGCATCTGTATAGTCTTTGCCAAATGCGCGTTTTATCGTGCCTATATTAAACGGATTTAACATACGCAACAACGGAAACATAAATAATACGTGAAAATAAATGAAAGGAAGAGCAGAATATAAAAAAGGGATTGCGTGCTCAATTGATGCTGTCTTAAAAACATAGTTCATATCATGCTGTCTCTCTCTCTCTCTCTCCCTCTTTCTCTCTCTCTCTCTCTATCTCTGTCTCTCTCAAACATGCATACACCTACATACACACACGCGCGCACACACACTAATAGGCACACTTCTCATGCCTCTCTATCCACTATTTCAGGATTCTCACGCAATCACTACACGCATGAGAATATTTGTAAACATGCAAGCATCTCGCATTTTACATCCGCTGTCTATTTATGACACTTTGTGTCACCGAGTGTTTATCGCTCGGTATGAATGTCCTGCTGAGGTTGAACGTCATCGACATCGTCCAGCCGATTCCTGCTCCGTCCTCCCATGCAGCAGCCATGGCTAAATGAAGTCCTCCACCGTCAGAGCACAAGAAACCGGCTTGACCAGTTCACCATAATTTTTTATAATTCTAAGAACCTAGCCCTGTGGCTCGATGATCGCAAGAGTCTGTTATTCTATTTTACGTATCCTTGCTCTATCTTAAATAGCTGCAGTAGCGCAGTGGTTATTCACACGACTACCGGTCCTAAGGTCTTGGGTTCAAATCCCCTTCGAGAGGTATGATTTTTTTTTTCTTAATTGATCAGGTAGACCTAAAACTACAGTGCGTACCATATAATGTCGTGGGAAGAAAAGGCGGTGAGCATGAAACTGACTATCTCCTCCTGCGAGTGCCAGTTGGTATATAAACATATGTGTCTAGTAACATATACACCAGATGCAATACTTGTGTGAAAAAAGGACCTGGGATATCATTCTAATAATGAAAAGTATAGAGGCTTCTGAGATGGGGTTCTTAAGAAGAATGTTGCAAATACATTGGACTGCCAGAAAACCTTCTTCTTCTTCTTTGCGTTCACCAGCTGTACACTCTGGCGGAAAGTTCTGGTGGCTCGTCCATTACTGAACTGCAGTCCTGCTTCAGAACCTGAGTGTTGCGTGTGCATCAGTTTTACAGATCTCATTCTCTTGAATACAGACTGTTGGTTCCATACCTCTCCGGCAGATGCACTCCGACTTCAAAGGAAGCTCCCCAATTAGTCGACTCTTACGACATAATTTTGGGGAGGCAGTGGGTCTATTCTTGTTTTCCCCACAATGGGGCCCCGGAACCCTCACGGGGGTGCCAGAATACCTAACAATGATTGTCTGGAAATGGCAAATGAAAGTAAAATATTAAATTCAACAATGAAAAGGAGAAAAACAAATTTCTTTGGTCTGGTAATTAGAAAAGGAGCACTGGAAAATATCGTGACGACTGGAAAGATCACTGGTAGAAGAGGCAGAGACAGACCAAGAGAAAAGATGGTGGATGGCTTAAGACAGTGGCATAGAGAAATATCATCAGTGGAATTGATCCAGAACTTCAAAGACCGAGATCTGTGGAGATGCATAAACGCCTACGCCAGCTGGAAAGACACTTGATGATGATGATGATATCATGCTGAATTTATATTTTCATAGACCAGTCGGCATTCGTGAGGTGATGTGGTCAGCATCTCCCGAGCCGCCTTTGTGGTTTAGGATACTCCCTGGTACTCATTTCAAGCGGGGTCAATCTGGAAGCCACGATCAGTTTACAAAAATTACAATCCGTATAAAGACCTTCAGGTCAGCAAGCAAGCTACGTGGCTCTGACGCTACTACTTTGCGACCTCAGCCATTTTGACAATAATTACGCTATTATAAAACTGAGACAAGACTCTTTATTTGTGAATATACAGAAGAATATGTTGTTTGTGATGGAGGAATGAACATTAGTTTATGTCCGCATGAATTCATTATCATTAAAACTGGGTGTTTTTCGAAATATCTTTTCACTATATTCAATTGTCACAGTCCTTAACTCTATGAGTCCCAGGGAACGCATTATACGTTCATAGGTTCTTACCTAGAAGCCCAATGAACGCATGATGTGTTGATTTTATTCTCTTTTTACTACCCATTGGGCCTGTGATGTTTAACCCCCTGGGACTCAAAGAGTTAAGAAAGAGAATTAGGGTTTTGAGCTGAAATGTTATAGAAAGATTCTCAGAACATCTTGCACAAAGGAGATGAGAAATACTGACGTCTTAAAAGATCTGAACATCAAGGAAGATTGGCTAATAAACAGCATCCTTTCTCGAAAGCTGAAATATTTTGGTCATATCAAGCGCCACTACAGATTGGAAAAAATTATAGCACAAGGCATGGTACCAGGAAGGAGGGACAGGGGCCGACCGACACGAAGATGGGCACAGGATATAAGTGACACCTTGAGTGTTAAAGTGCATGAGGCGGGAGAACTGGCGAGAGACCGAGTTTCTTTCAGGCAGACTGTGATGAAAGCGACGTTCTGCAAAAGACCTGCTACATGAGGATGACATTCAATTGTCACACACAAAGCGTGTATGTGTACAATTTCAGCTCTATAGCTAGTCGGACAATTGTATAAAAATTGACCTGAAAATTCCGCCCAGAGAAACATGCACGCATACGTACACAAAGGGAACTTAACATAACATTTTTTTAATGTCGCAAAGGAGTGCTTACATGGGACACGATTGTTGCTGAAAGAAATTTAGAAAAAGAGAGAGAGACAACGTGAAAAACTGTTGGCTTCGTTTGGAACCTTTGTCCAATAAAATCTATACTGGAGGAGAAGGCAGGCTAGCAAGTGTTATTAGGCAACCGAACGAGAGAGAGAGAGTATAGCATCAAAAGATGGACACTTAGCAGTCTGAGGTTTGAGGTTTGAACAACGGATCAACATCATGGCGCACTGGTAGTAACCCATAAGTGCTCCGTTCTTCTTCTAACTCAAGTCTGAGTCTGAAGAAGCTCGGCACAGTGCACAGGCTCTGTAGCCCCGGCGAGGATCCTGAAATACTTAGGTCAGATTTTCAACTCAAAATTTTGCCCGGGCAGCGCCGTTAAGCTACTCGTTTTGATTTTCAACTGCCAAGGGATTATTTAGGTGCGCAACAATACACACGGGCGTCCAATCTCACTTCCCAGAGACCAGGGGGAATTACTAGAAGTCCAAGTCCACGTGAAAAAAAAAATACTAGCCCTAACCGCGGATTGAACCCAGCATCTCTAGCACTCGAAGCGGACACCATGCCTTGAGACCACGCAGCTTCCCCTCAGCAGTCAGAGAAAGTACAACTAGATGGAGATACATGTACAGTGTTTGAGGTCCATTGCAGCCAACCTTCATTGGGGAGACTACAAGTGTTTGATTGTTTTAACACCTTTATTGCTACCAATAAGAAGACAACTCCACAAAGGAGCATGTACAGCAGGAGTCTACCAATCATCAGTAGAAGTGATCCCTCGTCCACAATTTCTTCGGCCTACGAGCTCCTAGACAATTTCAGAGGGTGGGCCCATCAGAGTTCATGAAACTCAGGCTTGATCTGCTCCTACTGCAAGTATTACCAGATGCTCTCGGACAGGGACAAGTTTAATGTTGATAATTCGAATTATTGCTTGGCATATTTCGCTGTATCTTGTCAGGTGCAATACTACAGAGTTAAGTCAACATGTAATGAAACACAAAATGAACCCTTCTCTTCCTGAAATGCATAAACCACACTGTCCAGTTGCTGTACATCTATCCGCTGGAAATTCGAAAGCAGTCTCGGGTTTACCACTGTAGCTCAAATTGATGACGTGATCTGTTTTCATACCATAGCAGAGTTTGGTACAGCATCGATCACTAGCCGAAATCTGCAGTGACCGCCTCCAACTCCATTCTTAAGCTGGCACTTGTGGTGTCATATGGTCTCCTGCACCAAACTGAAATATAGATAGGGTGTGTGTAAAAAAAAGGGGGGGGGGGGGTTGAGGAGAGGATCTGTGATAACTGGACAATCAGGGAAGAAGACAGGAAGCGATAACTACAGACAGACAGGCCGAGTGACATACAGACAGACAGGCCGAGTGACATACAGACAGACAGGCCGAGTGACATACAGACAGACAGGCCGAGTGACATACAAACAGACAGGCCGAGTGACATACAGACAGACAGGTCCATTGACATACAGACAGACAGGCCGAGTGACATACAGACAGACAGGCCCAGTGACATACAGACAGACAGGACGAGTGACATACAGACAGACAGGCCGAGTGACATACAGACAGACAGGCCGAGTGACATACAGACAGACAGGCCCAGTGACATACAGACAGACAGAGGAGATCAGAAGCTGGAGAGTTATGTCATGAAAGAAATCAGCCACCTGGTTAAACTCATTCAGTCTGAAGCAACTGATGATACGTCTCTTAAGCTCTCTCTGAGGATATGTTCTTCTTAACCTTCTGTTCCCCCATCAAGTTTTTACGTGTACTTACTCTGTCTCAAATATTGTGTTTTATCCGTCTTTCTCGTGGTGTTATTATTTTATATTCTTCAGACTCAAGCATTTGTTGGTTAAAAAAAGTTCTTAGGACATAATGCGATTAAGTAGCAATCTTCCTGGGACTCAAAGAGTTAAACGATATTCATACATGCAGTCTGATGCAGGTGAGCTGGCGTCTGTGGCTGAGTTACGAACGCACTTTGTAATGCCGGGATGTCAGGTTGGATCCCAGCTGCAGGTTATTTGGCAGCATACTGTCTTGCGTTGGTTTCGACAGTGGTGCTGACAGCTGACCGTAAGCAGTGGAAAATTACTGGTCGTAAAATTTACCTAATGAGAGGCAGATAAAGTTCTTTCGTCATGTGATGAGAAAAGGAGCACTGGAAAATATCGTGACCACAGGAAGTATTACTGGTGGCAGAGGCAGACCAAGAGAAATGATGGCAGATGGCATATGACAGTGGCATGGAGGAAGATCATCAGCGTAACTGATCCAGAATACCAAACACCGAGATCTGTGAAGATGCGTGAACGACTATGCCAGCTGGCAAGGCACTTGATGATGATTACAAAAATATGCCTAGAAATAGTTGCAACAGTCTAAAAAAAAAACAATGCTGGAGTTTGCTCTGCAAAGTCCACTTAAGGATACGCGACTAACTAACCCGGTCTAAACGTTCGCGAATATTCAAAGTTAGCTATAATAGTCTACAACAACATGTTCTGATATTTGAGTGACACAAGCTTTGATGATGACTAGCCACAGACTCAAAAACAAAAACAAAATGCATCCTTAGAAACAGCATTGATAAAATCAATGTCAACATAAATTTTTGATTACAGTTTCAACGTTTTTCAGTATTTAGCAAAGCCGTCTAGTTCTCTTTCTTTGCTTGGTGACATTGAGGTCAGCAGCGAAATCTTCGTTTTATGGGTTTGTCTCTAAAACAGCGGCTAGCATAATGTGTTGTGGTTTATAGCTAGGCTGTTATATCTGCGAATTAGGCACTACATTTCAGATTTCAGCAATCCGTAATTATTTTGCATCAAGATTTTTAAAATATGCACTGAATGTTGGGTGCTTTATTAATATCCTACCCCCGGATAACGTCACAGGACAGTCTAACAATTTAGAGGGAGGTAAGACTGGGTTTCCCAGCTTTCTGATGCTTTTAACGACCCCAAAACATCTAGAACTGGCCCTAACCCCAATCCCCCTACGTCCCACAAGAGAGTGCAGCCTAGGTCCCACGACTGCATGCAGCCTAGACCTCACGACTGCATACAGCCAAGGCCCCACTACTGCATGCAGCCTATCTAGCCCCACTACTGCATGCAGCCTATCTAGCCCCACGACTGCATGCAGCCTATCTAGCCCCACTACTGCATACAGCCTATCTAGCCCCACTACTGCATACAGCCTATCTAGCCCCACGACTGCATGCAGCCTATCTAGCCCCACTACTGCATACAGCCTATCTAGCCCCACTACTGCATACAGCCTATCTAGCCCCACTACTGCATACAGCCTATCTAGCCCCACTACTGCATATAGCCTATCTACCACCCCATTAAATATTAGACTGTCCCGTGACTTGGGAATTTGCCCTGTTTGGGGTAAGATATTAATAAAGCACCGAACGCTGGATCAAGTTACTGATATCAGAGAAAGACCGACGTCAGTTATTCCAGTGGTCATGGCATTTCCCAGACTTATTTAAGAAGAACATCATAAAGAAAAAACAAAATGGAGGGAACTAACAGCGCAAGATCAACTACCTAATGCTAAATTTACAATTTCAGAAGAAAAATGTGGAGATAAAAATCGCTTTCCACTACTATCAAAATATGTGCTTGGTCTTTTGGCTTACCGCATTTCTCTGCAGCTGCATACTTTTTTTTTTCTTAAAAATCGCTGTTCTTGGAAGACTTCAACAATAAATGAATTTATAAGATCAATGTTATTGCTTCAGGACACTAACTGCACCAACTTAAAGCCGCCACAACAGCTTCGTAACAAACTGTTTAATACATCCACAAAAATAGTTGCGTATCCTTTACAGGACGTTGCAGAACCAACCCCAGCATTTTATGGCTGTTGTGGTTTTCCTACGCAGACAATCCGTTCAGTAGTTGACCATTGCTACCTGAACGGTCATCTCTCGGTACCACTGTCGAGACCAACGCAAGACAAATGGACTGCGGCTGTGATCAAACCGGGCACCCCGGCATTAGGAAGCGCGTTCACAACGCCTACGCCACAGATGCCGACGTAACAAACTGAGAAAGGGGGGGGGGGGGGGGGGGCGGGGAAGGGGAGTACATCATTGATGTAATGAAAGAAGCATTTCGTGAGCTTGTGGATTAGGGGCCGCATGGCTAGTGCTGTCGCCACGGACTGTTCAAGTTAAGATGTTTTAATTTTGGCCCCGACCAAAGAAACTGTTTCCCCTTGCCTTGCTAATTTCTTTCCAGACTGTTATCACTTGCCTCTAAGGCAGATGCACTCCAAATTCAGGAAAAACCCCTTTTAGTCGCCTTTTACGACATGCCTGGATGGAAGGCAGTGGGTCTATTAACCCTCCCCACCCCATTCCTAAATGTAGCCCCAGAACCCACACGGGAAACACGATGTTGATGATGACACCCGACATTGAACTGCCTATTATAAATTATGCACGTCATTGTAACGCCATTATTCAAATTCCCAACTTAACCCCTACAATCCCCACAGAGACGCTGGCCTCCTTACTCCGTCCGGCTGTCAGCAATTTGTTTCCCTCTGAAAATAAATAAAAAACATAGAAAGACCACAACAAACATTTTACTGAGGTTTCGATTATTTATCTAGCTCTAATAAATTGTATTAGTTCCTTCATTTTGTCCAGATCCCTTCTCATCGCCTGGCAGAAAATCATATTAGGCGGCCATTGTTGCCCGGCGTAACCCAATCAGCAACTCGGAGTGAACATAATAGGATTGCGATGACAAAGGTGTACGACCGTAGTGTCCAGTCTGAAAGCGAATCGGTTCAGAGGCTCACTTTGGGGGAAGTCCCGCAGAGAGACGTTAGAGGGGTATTAGTGTAGGAGATCGGAGGTCCAATAAATGCAGGAGACTGGACAGTTGAGATTTCTGTCTGTCTGTCTGTCTGTCTGTCTGTCTGTCTGTCTGTCTGTCTGTCTGTCTGTCTGTCTGTCTGTCTGTCTGTCTGTCTGTCTGTCTGTCTGTCTGTCTGTCTGTCTGTCTGTCAACTACTACTATTACTACTACTACTACTACCACTACTACTACCACTACTACTACTACTACTACTACTACTACTACTACTACTACTACTACTACTACTACTACTACTACTACTACTACTACTACTACCACTACTACTACCACTACTACTACTACTACTATTACTACTACTACTACTACTACCACTACTATCACCACTACTACTACCACTACCACTACTACTACTACTACTACTACTACCACTAATACTACTACTACTACTACTACTACTACTACTACTACTACTACTACTACTACTACTACTGCTGCTGCTGCTGCTGCTACTGCTTATTATCATTATTATTATTACTATTATTATTATTAATTGCGTGTACGGCTGTAAACGTTTTGAGAAAATATTGATTGTTCGTCCATATCTGCAGTTTAGTCTTGCTACACAACTTGCATTCTATGTGCACATCCGTTTTACTGATATTGCTTATATTGTGTGACTCCTCGCCTCTCAGGTAGATGGACTCTTCCAATGAAGATTCCAATGACAAAATTCAATTTAATTGACTCTTACAAAATGCTTACTAGGGGGCGGTGACTCCATAGCCCGTCCCTCCACAACACCCCCCCCCCTCCCTCTTCCTCTTCCCCGCCGCCCAACCATGTACCCTGAAACCCACACTAGGATTTCGGAATATCACGTAGTGAGCTCTCTAATCTCGTCCATGCTCTGATTCTCGTTCTGTAGTATAAAAGCCACGAGAGTGCCCCCCCCCCCCTCTCTCCCCCCACGCCTTTTTTTTCTCCAACCTATTCCAACACTCCTTTTCTTTCCCGCTATCACGAAAAAAAAATTCTAGACTATAAGAAGGAGACAGGAGTATCAAGCAAGGTTAACTTGTGCCAACTACATGGAGCAACTGGAAATCAGAAGCAGCGCTATCATTACACTAATCAACGCACTTCTAAATTACCATAGAATTGTAACTATCAGAGAAACCACCAACATATTTCTAAATTGCCAGAGAATCATAAAAAGTAGAGAAACTATCGGGAGAGGTTATTTGATTATGGACAATTAGTGTAAGAAACCATGGGGGTCTGATTTCAGTGCGACACCGGAAACCGTTGTTTAAGTTGACCCATTCAATTTACGGTAGACTTCATCAACTACTGGTGACTGGTCCAGCTAGGCTGATTACTGTTTATGATGTCTTGTCGATGTTTTGTTTAATTATTTGTGTGGTCATTTCGAAATGGGGGGGGGGGGGGGTGACTAAAGTCAAGCCAGTATCAAGAATTGATTGAACACAGTGCAAGGGGTCTGGGGTTCAGCCATTTGAGGCACCACCCCCTCCCCCCCCTCCCCATTCTAGTATTTTTCTAAGGAAGCTAAGGAAACCTTTTTAACCATAGCATAAATTGATCTTTTAAAGCATTTATTTATACATTTCATATTATTTCAAATGTTTTATGAAACTTTTTTTTACCGTTAAGGACATTATTATATAATATTATTGTTATTATTATTATTATTATTCTATAACACTAGGACTGAGCCGTATTTTCTATCTACCGCCCCCACCCCCAACTCCTTCATTTTGTCTGGATAATTTTATGTCGCCAGCCTCCATAGTGCACTTTATCACTAGAAATCTAAGCGGAAGGCGAACATGAAACATTAGAACAAATAGAACCGAATGTTTTAAAAGTCAAATTAAAAAAAAATAAAAAAAAAAACTGCCAAATACTTCATCTTCCTCTTCCACCTTGTACCTCAGTGAAGTGTCAGGGGGATGGGCGGAGGGGGGGGGGGGGGGGGGGGGGGTGTAACGTTCGTTGATGAGCTCTGTCAAGAACACTATTAAGACTGATGTTCATTTCTGTAAAGCTGTTTTTAATGCCATCACTCCGTGTTTCCGAGGTCTTGCACTCGCTCTGTACCCGTTGTAACGTTTTAGTGTGGCTCGCTGTGGCAGATAGTGCTAGGTTATTCTTGTTAGGGGTCCAAACTACTTCATTTGTTGTTCTTTGATGACCTTTAAGAAATGCTTAAAGACCACTTTTGCGGTGTAGACAGGGGGGGCGGGGGGGGGGGGGTCTTTGAGCACAAGGATTTACAGCCGCATGGATACTGCTGTCGCCACGGCTGTACAGGTGAGGATTTCATTTTGCCCCCGAAAAAATCCCCAGCCTTATCGAGGATTCGAACCCGGGTCTCCCACTTGAGAGCGCAGCGTTCTAACCGATCGGCCAGCCGCTCCTCTGAAAGTCACATAACTATACGGAAATTATGGACGTTTTAAACTTCTAGAGACTTCAGAATGGCTGCTATAGGTTATTTACACTTAAAAACAAAACAGCAATGAGCAACAAAAGGATTAAAGTGAAATAACAAGTAGAGGGCGCATGCACACAGTGGTGCTCCGGTATCTGTTACAAAACTTCCATCTTAGCGGTCACCTGCTGTAGACTCCAGCGGAAAGTTCTGGTTGTTCGTCCACTTCTAAACTGTCGTCTTTTTTCCAGAAATTGAGTTTTGCGTACACATTCGTATTACAGATCTGGCTTATTTGAATGCAGGCTGTTGGTTTATGGCCTCTATTCAAACTTAGAATAAAACTCCCATAACAACAACATGCTTGTTAAATGAGCAATAGGTCCATACTTTTTCCCCCTTCAAAATGGGACCCTGGAGCCCGTAGAGGGAAATACGAAACCAAGACTATCGGGCTGGCAGGAGAGCGTTTAGACACGACCGGCTCTAGCTGACAGGACGCGCTGCTGACGTCACCGGATCAGGCTTACAACGCGTTAACGCAGCGGTTCTCAAACAAGAAATAAACTATTTTCGACACTGGCGAGGGAAGACAACTTAAATTTCAGCTTTTACGTATCTACATGCGTTCTTCAATAATGTCCTAATTTTTAGCCGACTTTTCTTGTCAATTGCCGCTTTACCCCTGGCATACGCTCACAGCGCTCCAGGGTGCCTCGGCACCAAGTTTGCGAACCGCTGCTTCAAAGCATTGTTAGCCCGACCCGGTGACGTCAACAGCACGGCCCGTCAGCTGGAGCCGGTCGTAGTCTAGCCACTAGGCTGCTCGAACAGTTACTACAGTCCATTCTAAAAGCGGTACCCTCAAACTTTGACAAATATCTGGAAAACTCCTATAAGGGTCCACACGAATATTTGCAAGTGACCTTAGATTTCCTATGTCCTTATGATTTTAAAGTTTACAATTGCACAGATGCTGCTGTTTTCTTGAAGTGGCGAATTTCTTTGATCTGTGTTTTACTAATAATTCATGTACGCCTAAAATAAAATGTTATGTTTGTTTGGAAGCTGCGGAGATGTGAATGTATAGACGAATGATGAGAAAACCCAGGACAGATAAAAGGAGTAATGACGATGTCTTGAAAGAAACTGACTAGCGAAGAGAACTGATTGCCCACAACAGAAAGAGATAGTCTGCATTCTTTGGTCATGTCATGAGAAGAAAAAAACTGGAGTACATCGCGACAATTGGATAGTGTGAGTGAGGAGAGGAGAAGCAGAGGGAGACCGAAAGAAAAGATGTTGGACAATTTGACATCATAGCATCGAGGATCATCTGTGTCAGAGTTGGTTGAAAGTACACAAGACAGAAGGTTGTGGATAGACATGACTACCAAAGCCACAGGGCAGGAATTATTACAAGAATGTTTACGCTTGAAAAAAAAAATTTGTTTCCAGGACATGATTTTTAACAGGTTCAGTGAGTCAGTAGCATATCCTTTGCAGAACTTTGCTCCCATAACAACCCTCCGGAAAACTTCTCGATCACAGGCAAGATGTCCTGCGTCCCATACACCCATCTGGAGATCATCCGCTACATCCTGCACCCATCTTCTCTTTGGCCTTCCTCTTCCTCTCTTCCCAGGCATATACCCCTCCATTATTGTTCTCTCTAAACTTTCGTGACGTTTCAAGCGACTAAAATATTTCAATTTTCTGTGTTTTATCATCTTTAATAGCCAACATTCTTCACTATTTAGTTCTTGAAGTATGGATGTATTTGTTCTTTTCTTTACCCATAATATTCTTAGAACCCGTCTGTTACATTTGTTTTCAAAGGCATTTGCGCGCTGTTTCAGCTTGTTTAGTGAGTGTCCAGGTCTCACATGTGTATGTTGCAATGGGAAAGATGCATGCTCTTAGAAATCTAATTGTTGTAGTGCAGTCTGTCCCTCCATAATTTATTCAGTTGAATAAGTCTTTGAAGAGCAATTGATAATCGTCGTTTAATGTCTTTCATTGCGTCACCATTGTTGGTCATCAATGACCCAAGATATTCCACAGTTTCAACAAAGCCCCAATCTTTCCTCATTACATATTTTTTTTTTTTTTCAACAGTAGAAGCAACAACTTTCACCAAATGGTTACTGAGTTCACGATTTGTTAAATTTGAGCAAGTCTTTTCTACTTCTTCTCTTTCCCCGGCTGTGAATTCCAGTGGAAAGTTCCGGTTGTTCGTCCATCTGGACTTCAAGCTTTCACCTTAACCTGAATTTTGCGTGTACATCCGTTTTACTTGCCTATTTGTTTGCAGTTTGAAATTGACAATAAAGCATAAAATAGTAACTATCGTAACCCTGCCATTCTCTAGGAACAAAGAAAATAAAAATGCCCCAATAAAAGCAACAAATCTCGACTGTTTATTTGCTCCCATTCCCGCTGTGACGCAACTGTTAGTACATCAAATTAGCCATAGCACGGAAACGTTCCATTATCATCTGTTATGATATCAGAAAATCATCTCCATTTATCATTTATCATACATCTGGCTGGTGGCTCGCAGCGATTTGCCGACTGATCAAAGCGACGCGGGCTTGCGGAGAGCGCCTCTAATGCCGTTCTCATTCTCTCTTTTTTATTTACTGTGATTTTGTGAGATTGCTAGATCAAATATGTGTTCAGATCAGTTCTGTGAATTCTGATTAAGAGAAGCGGGCGCCGATGAGATACATATATACACTGACAGACAGACAGTGAGACAGACGGACTGCAGACACATAAAATGTGAAAGACAAAGAAGCAAGCAGGTCGACGGAAGGACGGACCAACGGACGGAAGGTCGAAGAACTCCTGCCTGGTACAATGCCTTCTGCAATTAGTTTTTTTTTTCCTCAATCCGCTGTGGCGTTTGATATGGCCATACTATTTCAGCTTCTGAGGCAATATAGTGTGTATTATATATATTGCTCTAACACCTCTCGTCCTTTTTAGGATGAAATTGTTCGTTATTTGAAGTCCTACTCTGGCTTTTGCCAGTGGCCGCAATATAACCTGGCCATAAATATGGCCTAAAGGCTGAACGCGATTTTTGGGACCTCTACACGGTGATCCTCACCCACATGGTGGCACTTTGTGTCATCGGGTGTTTATCTCTTGTGTGATGTCCTGGTGGGGTAAAAAGTCAGTCAGTCAGTTAGTGTGTATTAGCCATTCTTCTGTGATGTTTAGATCTTTTATAATGTGTTTCCCGTGTGGGTTCCGGGGGGGGGGGGGGGGGGCTGTTATAGGGAAAACAAGAATAGACCCACTGCCTACATAAAAGCATGCCGTAAGAGTGGAATAATTCGAGCTTCCTTCAAAGTCGGAGTGCATCTGCCTGAGAGGCAAGAAACCAGCAGTCTGCATACAAATAAGTCAGATCTGTAAAACGGATGAACACGTAACACTCAGGTTCTGGAACAGGACTGCAGTCCAGAAGTGGATGAACAACCAGAACTTTCCGGCAGAGTTTACAGCTAGTGAAAGTAAAAAAGATGAAGAAGAAGAAGAAGAAGAAGAAGAAGAAGAAGAAGAAGAAGAAGAAGAAGAAGAAGAAGAAGAAGAAGAAGAAGAAGAAGAAGAAGAAGAAGAAGAAGAAGAAGAAGAAAAGAAGAAGAAGAAGAAGAAGAAGAAGAAGAAGAAGAAGAAGAAGAAGAAGAAGAAGAAGAAGAAGAAGAAGAAGAAGAAGAAGAAGAAGAAGAAGAATGTATGTCTTTTCCTTGTCTAAGAATTATATTCAGACAAACGGAACGACAGAAATACAGGCAGACATGACGGATGGACTTATAAATCATACAGGTGAATGGAAAAGGGGGGGGGGGGGGCAGCAGACAGAGTGACAGCCAGGGGGGTCTGTGACCCCAAGAATTTACGGCCGCATGGATAATGCTGTCGCCACGATTCTCCAGGTGAGGATTTTATTTTGCCCCCGAAAAATCCCCAGCGTTATCGAGGATTCGAACCCGGGTCTCCTGTGTGCATAGAGTAAGGAAGAGACAGACATTCAGTCAGAATGAGAGATAGAAAAATGGAAAGACAGACCAGTGGAAAGAGGTAGCAAGAAACAGACACACAGGTAGCCACACCGTTCACTGACTGACCGACTGACCATTGGATAGATAAATTCATGGTCACAGAGATAGACAGACAAATGAATGAAGAAACGAATGGATGGACAGATGGATAGGCAAACCGATAATGACAATTATTCAACACAAATTTTGTGAAATCAAACCCCATCCACCTCCTTTTCAACCCTTTCCGCACAACCACCATACAGTTATATTGAATGTAAACACAAATAAATTTTACGTAAAAGAAAAGCCACAATTTTTTGAATAAATGTATTATCGAGAACCCACACATCTTTGACAGTGAAGGCGTTTTGTTAATGGATTCCTGTTTGTCAATGATTTTTTGTTACAGAAAATCTGAAGCAACAGCGTGTGTAAATCGTCTGCACTAATTAGCGATCCCATTCTGTACTGTAAAACTTAATCCAAGGCAATAGGAATAATTATATCATCTCCTTCGCTATCGTGAGGCATTGAAATGTCTTCTTCCTTTCTTTTTTTTTTCTGCTTCCTTTTTCCTTCTTTATCCGTTTTTCTCCACCTCTCCCCCCTTTCGTCTTTGTCCTTCATCATTCTTTTTCATTCATTTGTCACCTTCACCGGTCCTCATCCTTCTATTCATTCTTCTTGTTCTTGTACTTGTTTTCCTTTCCTTCTTCTTCTTCTTCTTCTTCTTCTTTTTCTTCTTCTTCTTCTTCTTCTTCTTCTTCTTCTTCTTCTTCTTCTTCTTCTTCTTCTTCTTCTTCTTCTTCTTCTTCTTCTTCTTCTTCTTCTTCTTCTTCTTCTTCTTCTCGTTTTTTCTTTCTCCTCCTCCCCTTCTTCCTCCTCCTCCTCCTACTCTTCTTTTTCTTCCTCAGGAAGGGACACATGTTTTGAAGATGATAACTTCAGCGCATATGTACCAGAGAATGCTCTACACATTGTGGCAGCAGCTAATTATTTTGTTGACGGAGTAGAGTTTGAAATCCCCTTACCAAATAGAGAAGCTGAAACACATGCAAATAAAACCATGCACGTCATTTTTAGGTAAAAGGGGGGAAAGCCAAACCGTGTGCACATTCACATACTTGTATTGCCTTTACGATGATATCTAAGGCACAGAATGTAAAAGGTAACTAAGTAACCAGTCATCCCGTTGCGAGATGCAATGTTTCGTCATTGTGAAGCCCCACCCTGGCTCTTTCCAGGGACCGCAATATAGCCCAGCCATTAAAATGGTCTAATGGCTGAACGCGGTTTCCGGGACCTCTCCACGGGTGATCCCCATGCACATTCTGGCACTGTGTGTCATCGGGTGTTTATCGCTTGTGTGATGTCCTAGTGGAGTAGAATGTACTGCTACTACTACAAGCAACACAATAAACATTCAGCTCGCTACGGACAGCGGACACCTTCTACATGAGCATTTTTGCAATTTGAAAAACCTCCGGAATAAAAGAGGTGGGTATTGGATGGCACAGGCAGAAGTGTGTGTGTGCGTGTGTGTTCAATTGATAAGATAGTGGGTGGGCTATAGTGGCAGAGGCAAATAGACATATTATGTAAACAGAAAGCCTGGCGTATACTGTCACAACATCCAGCATGTAGGAAGCGGCAGCTGCGGCGGCATTCTGGTAGCTGAAAGGAAGAACAATCCGACATGTTTAACTTGAACGGTCTCAAACTGAGCAGGTTTCGAGAACAGAAAGCGCTCAGAGTAGCTTGCGTCGCTTGATGAAGTAACAGAAAATGTATTCATCAGCACTCATAAAAAGAAGCTCATTTCAAACTATTGAAATAGCACCATTGGTTACAGAAATGTATAGCATATATTATTTGAAATGAATTCTGTCCGTATTCCTAAGTTGTGGATTTCAGTCTGTACGACAGACATGGCCAGTAAGACACCTTTTTTGGGGGCTGCCTAGTTGACCATGTTCTTAGTGCACTTGTTTCCATAGCGAGGCACACACCCAGTCTGGAGGTGACAGGTTAAATTCCCGGCACCGTAACTGTAGCTTCTGACTTTTGTGTTGTCTAGTGTGTTCATCTATCTTTCTACTTCTTTCTATGAGTGCCAATCGTCACATTTTCTGTTATTTTAATAATACATAATATTTATCGGCCTCAAGGGTCCCCCTCGGCTTATTTATGTGAATCGTTTGATCCATCCATCCATTCCATCCATCCATATCCATATCCATATCCATATCCATATCCATCCATATCCATCCATCCACACATCCATCCACACATCCATCCATCCATCCACCCACCCACCCATCCATCCATCCATCCATCCATCCATCCATCCATCCATCCATCCATCCATCCATCCATCCATCCATCCATCCATCCATCCATCCACCCACCCACCCACCCACCCACCCACCCACCCACCACCCACCCACACACACACACACACACACACACACACACACACACACACACACACACACACATACATACATACATACATACATACATACATACATACATACATACATACATACATACATACATACATACATACATACATACATACATACATACATACATACATACATACATACATACATACATACATACATACATACATACATACATACATACATACATACATACATACATACATACATACATACATACATACATACATACATACATACATACATACATACATACATACATACATACATACATACATACATACATACACACATACACACATACATACACACATACATACACACATTCACGCATTCACGCATTCACACATTCACACATTCACACATTCACACATTCACACATACGCACATACGCACATACACACATACACACATACACACATACACACATACACACATACACACATACACACATACACACATACACACATACACACATACACACATACACACATACACACATACACACACACAGACAGACAGACAGACAGACAGACAGACAGACAGGCAGGCAGGCAGACAGACAGACAGACAGACACAGACACACACACAGACAGACACAGACAGACACAGACACACAGACACACAGACAGACACAGACAGACACAGACAGACACAGACAGACACAGACAGACACAGACAGACAGACAGACAGACAGACAGACAGACAGACAGACAGACACAGACAGACACAGACAGACACAGACAGACAGACAGACGAACAAACAGAATTTCAAAACTCACTATGTACTTGTCTGTGTAAATGTTTAGGTCCCCATTCATCTCTAAATTTTCCCTTTTTCTGTCTTTCCCTCTATCTTGCCCCCTCTCTATCTTGCCCTCTATCTATCTTTCCCTCCTCTAATAATATTCTACCACAACACTCTTATTAAAGCAGCACTTCCTACATTTGACCCGACCATTGTCACCGCCGCCGCCCATCAGCTGCTTGACAATTTATGAGCCTCTTCAGCTAATGTCTTCCCCGTTGGGAGGTGACAGTAACTGACACAGGTGTGTACCTGAGCTTATCGATCAGAAGTGCTTGCCAATAGACAGCCACCCAGTTGTCAGATCATATTAGAATGGCCTTGACCCACCCAGTACGAGGCTTCTGAAATTATTCTGAGTACTTCCCATTGATGTCCACTTTTTTCTGATATGGGAGTATTTCATTATATCCGCAATCAAAACTATTTGGATGTCACAGGCATATTGTCTGTGAATAGGAGTCGCTGTGGCTCAGTGACTAGACGTATTATAATCAGACTAAGGACTGGGCACAACAGACTTCGTCAACATATGTTGAAATTTTTCGGTGTAGGAAACTCGGAGACGTGGCTATGCAGCGTGGCACCAGAAAATGCTGAGAATGCGCTCCAACACTGTCAACTGTATGCTGACGACAGAGACGCAATCGGGCCTGTTCCAGCCACAATAAAGACAAAGCTGTATTGTACACCAGAGGATATTTACTGCACGATAGCTTTCATAAAGGCTACTGGCCTCCTGATAAAAGTTTTCTGACAAAAGGATCGAAGAAGAAAAAGATGAAGAAGAAGACTAGGCGCTGGTCTGTCAACCAGAAGGTCTTTGATTCGAAGTGAACCACAGCTATTTTCTTTGTGTACAACCTATACTCTTCTTTGTGTATGTTGATGTCACACTAGGTTCGTCTCTAGTTTCCTCCCTGGAGGAGTCAATTGAAGAATATAGCCGAGGAAAATTATGATGATCGTGTCGAAAGTGGTAATAATGATGACGTCTTACAGCCGCATGTTTCTCAAGTCACTCTGATTTTTTGTTCAATAAAATGTCTTGAAACAACTCTTTCTTTTACTATACTCTCCTTATTGTCAAGGAAGCTGCGTGGTCTCAATGTATGGTGTCCGCCTCGGGTGTTGGAGGTTCCGGGTATAATCCTCGGTGAGGGTGGGATTTTTTTCCAAGTGGACTTGGACTTTCAGTAATTCCCCCTGGTCTCTGGGTAGTGAGATCGGACGCCCGTGTGCATTCTTGCACTCGTAAAAATCCATTGGCAGTTGGAGATCGGTGCTGCCCATAATTTGGAGTTAAAAATCTACCTAAAGTAAAAAAAAAAAAAAAAAAGTAAACATAGTCGACCAGATATTGACCACATAATCCATCGAGGGGTGATTATTTTATATAAATATGAGTTTTGCGACACACGCCAGTGTATGCTGTGATAATATTAATAATAATAGCAACAACAACACACACAAAACCAGTAACATCATGCACACTTTCTAAATTGCGTCATTTGTAGTAATGTGTTGCAATAATCAACCAATATGTGATATACAGTCATAGTCAAGTGCATAAAATGGATGACAGCAGTAAACTACCATAAAGAATAACATCATTAAGAACACTTGTACATTGAAATGTCAGCAAGTAGATAATAACACATGAAACAATTGAATCTCTCCATTTGCAGCCACTTTGGTTTTGACATGTATTTTCCGTGTACTAGATGTAATTGTATAATTTACTGTTATATAATCATATTGATTAAATATATAGATTCAATCGTCGTCAAGCTACTGAAGTGATGCGAGACAGCGAGCTGTGGATTTCATGCGAAATTTTGTTTACTTTTTTTGTTGTGCCGGTGACGTTTTTGTGTTGCGACCTGCATTAAAAATGGCGAGTGGCTGATTTAGTTCGGAATCTTGTATATTTATGCAGTATTGTATCTTTCATACCCAACTTCTTGCATCAAAAGTGATCTGCATTTATGGTGGGAGACTGTTAGAGTTTGCACATCTGACAGCTGTCTTATGCCTTTACTTATGCTTGTACGAGTGTGTTCACTCTTTGATCTTGTCATCAGAAGGAGCAAACTGGAGTACGAACGCCACAGTGGGAAAGTTGGAGGGGAAGAGAGGCAAAGGGAGACAGAGAGGATGCTGGACAGTTTGTGACATCATGGCATGGAAGATCATCTGTATCAGAGTTGTTTTACACGAGACAGAATATCGCGGATAGACATAGATGACTACCAACGCCACGGGGCATAGACTTTTAAGAAGAACAAAAAGAAGAAACACCAGCTTCAAGTATTTGCTGAGCCAGACACATGTTTCCCTATTTTTCAAACGGGACAGTGGCAAACATCTTGTATGATTTTTACTGGCCCCAGAGATAAGCATGTATGGGGGCAACTGTCTACAGTAAAGCGGGAAACCTCCACTAACGCTTACAGCAGTGGTTCCCAAACTGTGCGCCGCGACACCCAGGGGAGCTGCGACCTCTTCACAGGGGCGCCGCGAGGTATAGTAAAAGCTTCATAATTAATTTAACCAAGACACGAATAGTCATACTTTTACTTAGATTAGGGCGCTGTGGAAAATTTTTAATTGAAAAAAGGCGCCGCGACTAAGAACAGTTTTTGAAAGCCTGGTCTACAGATTAAATTGTTTACCCATGTATGTGAACCTTTCCTTCATTCCAAACGATAGTTGTTGTACTGTGCTATAGGGAGGCAGGGGAGTCACAGGTCATGGCGATTTCAATTACCGCCAGGGATGAAGCTCTTTCCCTCGAGAGCGCAATAACTGAGCAGTATAGTAGAGACCACGACCGGCTCAAGCTGACGGGCCGTGTTGCTGACGTCACCGGGTCGGGCTAACGTTGCGTTAACGCAGCGGTTCTCAAACGGGGTACCGAGGCAACCTGGGATGTTGTGGGCGTATGCCAGGGGTGCCGCGGCAATAATGAAGAAAAGTCGGCTAAAAATTGTGAAATTATTGAAGAAGGTATGTAGATACTTAAAACTAAAAATTTAAGTTGTCTTTCCTCGCCACTGTCGAAAATAGTTTATTTCCTTTTTGAGAACCACTGCGCTAACGCATCGTTAGCCCGACCCGGTGACGTCAGCTGGAGCCGGCCGTGGTAGAGACCATGTATAGCCAATGTAGCATGATACAACTCTAGACTTTGTTAACTCAGTAGGAAATGTAACACAATAAAACTTCGATTAACAGTCACCGTCTGGACCTGGGCTGTGACGGATTACCGAATAGACGGAAAACGAAAATGTCTTAAAATAAATGTACAGTTGTGTGATTTCATTGCAGTCTTGGGACGAAGATGAAAATGAAATAATTTAAAAGTAAAAAAAATAGACCAAAAAGATCAATAAACACTTCAATGTAAGAGTGGTAATTTATAGAAATGTTATTTAATACTCTAAACCTGCCTTCCTTTAAAACAATCAGTCATCTAATTCGTCCTCGAGTATCGAGATATCTGCTCGGCGATGTTCCGTATCTTATTCTGCGCAGCGATGTTCCGTATCTTATTCTGCGCAGCGATGTTCCGTATCTTATTCTGCGCGGCGATCTTCCGTATCTTATTCTGCGCGGCGATGTTCCGTATCTTATTCTGCGCGGCGATGTTCCATATCTTATTCTGCGCGGTGATGTTCCGTATCTTATTCTGCGCGGCGATGTTCCGTATCTTATTCTGCGCGGCGATGTTCCGTATCTTATTCTGCGCGGCGATGTTCCATATCTTTTTCTGCGCGGCGAGGTTCTGTATCTTATTCTGCGCGGTGATGTTCCGTATCTTATTCTGCGCGGCGATGTTCCGTATCTTATTCTGCGCGGTGATGTTCCGTATCTTATTCTGCGCGGTGATGTTCCATATCTTATTCTGCGCAGCGATGTTCCGTATCTTATTCTGCGCGGCGATGTTCCGTATCTTATTCTGCGCGGCGATGTTCCGTATCTTATTCTGCGCGGCGATGTTCCGTATCTTATTCTGCGCGGCGATGTTCCGTGTCTTATTCTGCGCGGCGACGTTCAGTATCTTTTTCTGCGCGGCGAGGTTCTGTATCTTATTCTGCGCGGTGATGTTCCGTATCTTATTCTGCGCGGCGATGTTCCATATCTTTTTCAGAAGTAGCATCTGTGTTACATTTGCCTCCTCTTCCATGTAAAACCAGTCGATACATTTTGATATAATTGTTTCTGCTTCTGAGTGGCTAGTTGTAGGTTTGGTTAAAGAACTGATGCTTCGTCCTCATTAGTTTCAGTAAGCGGTAAATCGAAGTGTTACTGTACCAACATGTTTGAAACACACCTCGAGTGCTATAGGTCCCGGGTTCAAGCCCCGGTGAGAGCCTGGATTTTTTCTGTTCGCGTTGTTCGCATAGACTCCTAGTAATTTCCCCTGGTCCATGGGTAGTGAGATGGGACGCCCGTGTGTATTGTTGCGCACTTAAAAAATCCCTTGGCAGTTGGAAATCAAAAAGAGTAGCCTAACGGCACCTCCCCGGTCAAAATTTTGAGTTAAAAATCTACCCAAAATATTTCAGGATCCTCACCGGTGCTACGGAGCCCGTGCGCTGCGCGGAGCTACTTTAGACTCAGACTTGAGTTAGAAGTAGAGCGGAGCACTTATAAGTTACTACCCGTCTGCCATGATGTTGATCCGTTGTTCAAACCTCAAACCATGGAACACAGCATGCTACAGAAGCTATAGGATTAGAAGCTCTACCTTCTTGACCTGCTGCCACATAGGCTTAGGTTACGCTCCGCCATAATGTTGAGTTTTCAGTTTAGCCCCCACATGGTTTGTTATTTAAAAAAAGGTCTCTTTTCCACGCCTTTAAGAGTATCGGGAATATAGGGCTAGACCGGTTAGATCGACGTTAGTCTCCCCAAATAGAGTCACTTTTCATTAACAAGTTTGTTGGGCTGGTCGACTTTCCTGTAGGTTACGATTGTGTCATGCTCTATTGTTTGGTTACTGCGATGTCTTGCATTTACGTTTTTATTCCGAGAAACAGAATGCCCGTGATATAGGTTGCAGCACTTTCTATGAGGGGGGGGGGGGGGGGGGGGGGATTATGTTAGACCGGGGCCTTCGAAAGTACTACTACCGAAGGTCACGGTTAGACCCAGTTTCTTCATGTTTTTGGAGTGTTTAAAGCACTGGCGTGCTGAAATATACAACATGCGAAATCAACAGCATTGCGGGACATCCCTGTAACTGTGTGGAAGTCACGGGGCTCAGGAACTACCAATCAGAAGAGAGCTAGTGTGTATATGGGCGGGGTCTGGGGAGACTAACGTCGAATTAACCGCTAGACCTATATTTTTATAAACCAGTCAGCACTTAGTGGGTGATGTGGTTAGCCTCACGCCGGCCGCCTTTACTTCCCAGGACAGGTTTGGGTTTGTCGACATTTTTCGGTGTTTCCAGACGATTACATTATACTGTTTTATGGCGAAACATGCGAATCCCAATCTGTGGCGATGACGAGTGTTCTTTGTGAGATCCACCAGCATTAAGGACGAATCTTCTACAATTAGAACATGTTGTTGCCATCACATATATTTGGTCTGCTACTTCTCAAACGCCCAGCTCTCAGCCTATCTGCAATCATACGTTTCTTAATTTCCATTTGCTTCACTATTTTCTCCCTTCACCTAACACCATCAGGTTTGGTAAACGCCGTCCTATATTCTACATTACCATTTAACAGGTAGCACCTACCACTGATATACAGTAGCTTTCTCATATCCAAACAAGACATGACTTCCAAATTAAATTGTTTACCTATATTAATGTAAACACTTTCAGTAAAAGTATTTTGTTTATATAATTTAAAGAAAAAAACTTTTCCGTGCGCTGAGGCATATAGGGCACATAGTAAGTAAAGTAAAGGTTCCCTTTCAAAGCCTTTTGGCGGATTGGGAATAAAGGGTTAGACCTAAAATCACAGCGGCCGCCTTTACTTCCCAGGACTGCACCTAGCACCCAGTCAAGGCTGGATCGACCTGAAAGTCCTTTTTGAAAAAAGATTGGCTTCGTCAGGACGTGAACCTACGACCTTTCGATACACAGGCAGGCGTCCAGCCGACAACGCCACGGCGACTCCAGGGCTAGACCCTTATTTTATAGACCAGTCAGCACTTGGTTAAAGATAGTTCACAGCCTTTACTTCCCAAGACTTTACCTGGTGCCCATTTAAGGCTGGATAGACCTGGCAGTCAATCTCATTTTAACGTGGGGGGGGGGAGGTCGGGTTCCGTTCAGATATGAACCCGCGAGTTCCAAATACGCAGCTTAGCGTTTAACCACTACACCACGGCAGCTTCCAACTCTTCCAGAACCAGATAGACGTTATTTAAGCCATTTTATCCCAGAAAGATTTTATTTTAGCTAGCACATGCTACTGACAGAATTAGGGAGAATTACAACAGTTTGAGAGAGAATGGGTCAAAGTAACACTTTGGTCAGAGTAGGTAAATGTACTTGCTGGATGTGGCATAAAAGTTTCACCCAGTGAATGCAAAGGTGAGGCGTTTGTTACTGAATGCGCTGATAACAGCTTACAACACTTGTATCGACCTTTTCAAGAGAAGCGAGACGCATTCTGAGATGAAAACGGATAATGAAATAGGAAATAAATGGATTGTTGTAGTATGCTGCTTACTTTCACCAGCTGTAAATCCCTGGGGAAAATCCTGGTCGTTCGTCCCTTTCTATACTTTTAATTTGTTCAATGATCTTAGTTCTGGGTGCGTGCACTAGTTTTCACAGATCTGGTCTAATTGTATGCAGATTACTGGTTCCTTTCCTCTCTGTCAGATGCACTCCGACTGCAAAGGAATCTCCAATTAGTCGACTCCTACGACACGCTTATCATGAAGGTAGTGGGTATATTCTTGTTTTCACCCACAATGGGACCCCAGAACCCACGCGGGAAATGAATGGATTGAGGAAGCGAAAGCGTCTGAGGAAACTAAACCACGAATGTTAATGACAGTGGCTAGAAATTTCTACTCGGATTCCATACACGAAATCGAAAAGATTGCAAAAGATAGAACAGAAAAGGGGGGGGGGGGTATACTGCTAGGCCAAAGACGTCTTCGCTACATAGCTGGATAATAATGATGATGGTGACAATGATGTCTTAAATTGCTTCCTTGTCTCCGACTGTTTAAAGACCCAACTCAAGACAAAGATCAATTCATTCGATTAAATGTGGGCTCTGAAGACTTATAAGTAATTCAATATTTCCTAGTACAATTTTAAATCAACTATTTCCTTTAACTTCAGATGGAAGATGCATAGCTGAGATAGGAAACCGAATAGGACAGGCAAAAACTGCATTTTATAAAATGAAAAACATCTTGTGCAATAGATCCTTGTTATTGAGAGTTAGAAAAAGAATTCTTGCTTGCTACATACATCCAGTTTTAACATATGGCTCTGAATCCTGGACAATCGGTAGGCAGGCCAAACAATTTCTGGAGGCCTCGGAGATGTGGTTTTACAGAAGAATGCTTAGAATACCTTGGACAACCAAAAAGAACAACCAAGAGGTTTTGAAAGAGGCGGGAGCCCGAAGACAACTTATCACAGACATCAGAAGGAGACAGTCATCATTTTTCGGCCATGTTTTGAGAAGAGGACAAAAAGAACATGTTGTGACCACTGGAAAGATATGTGGAAGGATAGATAGAGGTAGACAACGAGAAAAGATGCTTGAGTCTTGTTGCATGGCATGCAGGTGTGTCGGCACACGAACTGATACATGCTGCAGGAGATCGCAGAATCTGGAGAGGCATGATCGCCCACGCCAGTCGGCAAGGCACCTGATGATGATGATGATTTTCTCTAACGAAATCACTGTAAAGGACCCTTTTCCACGCCTTTCATGCGTATTGGGTATATAGGGCTATACCTCTGTTTTATAAACTAAACAGCACTTGGTGTATGATGTGGTCAGCATCGCGCCGGCCACCTTTACTTCCCAGGACTGTTTCTAGAAACCACTCAGGGCAAGGTCGACCTGGGAACCAAGATTAAAAAAAATCGGCCTTTTTCAGGAACCGAAATCCCAATTTTCCAATACGCCGCCGAGTGTCTAGCCGCTTGACCACAACGGCTCCAAACAAAATCCCTGTGCCAAACAGTCAATAATTATTTGATCAAGTATGACTTAGTGGTTAAAAAAAATTACTTTAATATTGTTTTAAAAGTTAGTTTACGTTTTTTTTATTTTGTATTATTCAATTTATTTACATTATTCTTTAGTGGAAACAACAGACACCCGCCAATTGTAGATCGATCTAGATAACAAAATGAACAATTATTTGTGCACAGTTGTGGAGGACGCAATCTGGATCGTCTTACCTAAAATTGCGTTCCTGTATGTAACATCTGCTAGCCAATCATATATTTCCATAAGCTGAACATTCTCGAATGTAAGAAGATATATAAAGAACATGCATGACGTAGAGAGCTTCTATAATGAAACACTGCATGTTTGCTAATATGTAATCTAATTATGTTTTGCGTGTTGAAAAATTAGAAGGGTACTATGTTATTTGAAAGGCAACCTAATCTTAAGCGTGGTCTAAGGGCAACGGATATATGTGACCAAGATAGGAATTCAGGCAGATTTATTAATTACACGAACACGTGATCTTTTCTTTTTGTAAAGTGTTTGCAAACGACAGCGGACATTTGTGGTTGTCCGTTGATGTTTGGATTTTGATCTTGTTCTTGAACTTTAGTTTTGTGTGCACATCCGTTTTTACAAATATGGCTTCTCTGTATGCATGCTGATGGTTCCAAGCCTTTCTGGCAGAAAGATGTATAAATGATAGAACTGACAATTCTTCTTAAAAAGTGTTGTGGTTTGCACTTTTCAAAGCAACACATCTAATTTAAGAAAATCTTTAATTAATTGCCTTTTACGAATCCGCCAAATCGCCTGCAACATGTTATGCGCAACATACTTTTAAACACGAATCCCAGCCATCGCAGAATGTGTTCAGAACCATTTTACTATTGGTCTTAGCATACTGAAGAAATCTGGCTGCGTTATTTGCCTGTGTTACTGCTATGCACTCGTGACTATTTAAACAAACGTTAGTGTCACCAAACAAAGTAGGTTAAGTTCCATTGATAAGTTTTTTGGACTGGTCTACCTTGGTCGAGGTTACGGGTGTGCAGCTCTGTTGTTTGCTTTCTGGATTGTCTTGCCTTTACGTTTTTATTCCGAGAAAGAAAATACCTGTAACATAGATTTCATCACTCTCTAAATGGGTTTTGTGTTAGACCGTTTGTCGAAGTTGTTTGAGTGTTAAAAGCGCTGGCAGGCTGAAATATACAACACGCAATATTACCGGCATTGCGGAACACCCCTGTAACCTTATGCCAAGGTCGACCAATCAGAAGTTAGCTAGGGTGAAGGTCGGCCAATTAGAAGTGAGCTAGTGTGTAACACTGTGTATATGGGAAGAGCAACGTTACTATTACCTTGTGACTTTTCCTAGTGGTCATTCATTCCCTTGGGAATTTGCGGCGCGAACCCCCTGGGATTGAAAGAGATAGGGTTTGTGTTTCTATTCACCCCAAAACCCACCCCACCCCTTTCCTCGGTCATTAGGGAGTCTCCGTGGCGATGTCGTCAAGCTGTTTGCCTCGAACTCTGAAGGTCGAGGGTTCGTTTCACGACGGCGCCGTTAAGTTCGAGTGCAATTTTTGAGGAGATCCCGGCCCAGGATTGTCACTGGAGCTACGGAGGTCATGCTTTATGTGATGCTCTTGGCAGACAGCTAGCTGTTGCACGCAGCTAGCTGTTTGGCAAAGATAAAATGAATCATATGGGATAAAAACCCGGTGCAAAGAATTCAATCTCCTCTTATGTATGCTATAGGACTGTAGTGTCCAATCCAAAACCTACGAAATCACTGGGGAGGGGGGGGGGGCGGAAGGGGGGGGGGGTTCTGCATGGTCAAGATAATGACTTTTTATGTGTAAAACGTAGATCTCATTAATCATAAAACAACTTGTCTAGGCAGCAGGGTACAGAAAAAAGGGCTGGGAGCTTCAATGCCCTTATAATTCTCCAGTGGTGGGGGTCTTAAAGGGTCACTGGCTTATTTACATCATCATCGTCTCAATGCCTTGCCACCTGGCATGGACTTTCATGCAGCTCTACATATCTCGGTTCCGTGTCCCCAGGATCATTTTCATCGAAGATATCCCTCAGTGCCGCTGTCGGTCAACTAGCCCTCCCCCCCCACCCCCCTCTCCAACTTTCTGTTTGATAACTGACCATCCTTGAATTTTCCAGAGCTCCACATTCTGTCCGTATTCCATAGTTGTGGATTTTAAGCAGTACGATAGACATGGCCAATAAGACACTTTTGGGGGCAAAAGGGTTGGGGAGGGGGGGGGGGGTGCCTAGTTGACCATAGCGAAACGCACATGCGGTCTGGGGGTGACAAGTTTGATTCCTGGCACGGTAACTATTGCTTTCGATCTTTATGTTGTCTAGTGGATTCTTCTATCTATCTACTTCTTTCTATGAGTGCCGATCAATACATTTTCCGTTACTTTATTAATATATAATATTTAACGGCTTAAAGGGTTCCTCCTCTGTTTATTTATGGGGATGACGTATACACACCGGAACCTACCAATCAAATACCTTTCTTAAATGTTTGTATATTCTAGACAAAGCATTAAGGTCTACTGTGTTGGTAAATTGTTGCTGTGCTTGCTATTCGACATATGCTTTGTTAATATAAATTTATGTAACCTATGGTGCCATTTTAATGGTTTCAAATGAATTCTGTCCGTATTCCATAGTTGTGGGTTTTAAGCAGTAGGATAGATATGGTCAATAAGACACCTTTTTTAGGGGGGAGGGGGGCGCGGGGGCACCTAGTTGACCATGTTCTTGGTGTACTTGTTTCCATAGCGAGGGGCATACGCCGTCTGGAGGTGACAGGTTTGATTTCCGGCACGATAACAACCGATCAGTACATTTTCTGTTACTTTATTATTAGTTAAAGAATGAAATGTTTCTTGTGACTTCCCAGGGACAGAGGAGACGTGCCATTTCCCCCAGTTTCTACAGAGCACTCCTGCAGAAGGAGCCCTAAAGCCCTGGACGACACGGATGTGGTGGCTTTACCTGCGGCATGCGCCCAAATGGGCAGAGAAGCAGGACATCTACGTGAAGGTAATATAGTGTTAGTTGCTGTGTGTGCGCGAGTGCATGTGTGTCGTCACCTACAGTGTTGGGTGCGTTCTTTTATGTACTTTATATTTAATTCACCCCAGATAAAGGAAATCGCGGGGTTCCCAGGAAAAGTCCAACATTCTAGGGTGTTTTAGGTTGGTGTTATGGGTTGTTGTTTTGGTAGGTGTTATAGGTTGGTGTTATGGGTTGTTGTTATGGGTAGGAGTTAAAGGTTGGTGTTATAGGTTGTTGTTATAGGTTGGTGTTATGGGTTGGTGTTATCCAGAATCCAGACAGACATACTGACGTACAAGCAGGCACACAGACAGGCAGGAAGACAGGCAGAATCAAGACAGGCAGAATCCAGACAGACAGACAGACAGACAGACAGACAGGCAGGCAGGCAGGCAGGCAGGCAGACAGGCAGACAGGCAGGCAGATGGATAGACGGACAGACAGACAGACAGACAGACAGACAGACAGACAGACAGACAGACAGACAGACAGACAGACAGACAGACAGACAGACAGACAGACAGACAGACAGACAGACAGACAGACAGACAGACAGACAGACAGACAGACAGACAGACAGACAGACAGACAGACAGACAGACAGACAGACAGACAGACAGACAGACAGACAGACAGACAGACAGACAGACAGGACAGACAGACAGACAGACAGACAGACAGACAGACAGACAGACAGACAGACAGACAGACAGACAGACAGACAGACAGACAGACAGACAGACAGACAGACAGACAGACAGACAGACAGACAGACAGACAGACAGACAGACAGACAGACAGACAGACAGACAGACAGACAGACAGACAGACAGACAGACAGACAGACAGACAGACAGACAGACAGACAGACAGACAGACAGACAGACAGACAGACAGACAGACAGATAGATAGATAGATAGATAGATAGATAGATAGATAGATAGATAGATAGATAGATAGATAGATAGATAGATAGATAGATAGATAGATAGATAGATAGATAGATAGATAGATAGATAGATAGATAGATAGATAGATAGATAGATAGATAGATAGATAGATAGATAGATAGATAGATAGATAGATAGATAGATAGATAGATAGATAGATAGATAGATAGATAGATAGATAGATAGATAGATAGATAGATAGATAGATAGATAGATAGATAGATAGATAGATAGATAGATAGATAGATAGATAGATAGATAGATAAATAGATAGATAGATAAAAACTAAAAATATTCGGGGCGGGGAAGGTGTTCCCCACCTACCCTCTCCCCAAATGTTGTTTATGTTGGCGCCCCTGAATACAGGCTATCAAAATTACATTTAGGACATGAACCCGAAAGTCCTTAGCCGAACATGACTGCAGGTTATATCTGGCTGATGTAACCGTTACAGGTTTCCCTTACTATTACTTGTTTGGTGTTTGAAGGAGGAGGTATCTAGGATCAGACTTGTTGATTTACCGTCCAAATTTATTTTCAGTCTAAGGATGGTATGGTAAACCTTTAGGTAGCATCAATGAACCAGACCTATTCACACAACAGCAGAACGCAATATAACTTTGCCCCAGAAACGTCCGTAGAACATGCCCTTTGAAATAGAATGCAGCGAGACGCGGACGTTTGTGTGACCAATTTAATAAGGATAGTTAATGCAGTGTGTCAGAGCACTTGGGGGATAATTACTCCGGTCATTACCAGTGCCCACCTCTTGTTCACAGAAAACTTAACACGAAAGAGCTTGGGTGCAGTGGTCGGTCAATCGATAAAAACAGATGCCGTTTAGCAATCTTAAGTGTGCAACTGATCAATTCTGTACGCGGATACGTTCTATGCGTTGAACAGTTCTATGTTTGTATCAATTTTGAGCACAGATCAATCTAGGACGGTGATCAATTTTGTGCTTCGATCAGTTTTTTGTGAGGGTCAGCTCCATGTTAAAAGCTTTTATCAGATTTGTTAAATGGTAAGTTTTATGTATTTATCAATTTTCAAAGGTGACCGCTATGGTTTTTTTCTCACTGTTCGTGCCGTTGATAGTCTGAATGCGTTTGGTCAATTTCGCATGGTGATCAGTTTTGCCTGTTTTGTTTTTTGAACAGTTTATTAAACTGATCAATTATGCATTTAAATATAACAGTAGAATTCATAGCTTTTATGAAACGGGCATCTGAGCATAAATATCCGGGAACAACATTCACCAACGGTGGCAAACTGGATGAAGGATTTTTCATGCAGTCAAGAAAACCAAGTATAGGTACAGTTACCCACCTCCCCACCCCCCTCAACCTGCGCACCTCTCCCAATGCCGTAGTAAGGTAAGGTGGTACCGGTGTGGACATTTTTTTTTTTTTTTTGGTCACCGCTTCCAATTCCTCCGTACATACAGAAACAGGCATGCACACAGACACACATACATCCATTTTACACATAAATATTTTGCTATTCTGTCAATCTTCTCTCCCCCCCCCCCCCGCAGTTTAGTTCTGAACACTAGGGGGGGGGGGGGGGATTCCGCCCCACCCTTCCTACACTGCCCTCTCTCTTTCTCTCTTTTATAGTATTGAGACCATCCCAGCCAGCACAAAGGAATATCTAATACTAGGCATAGTTATAACTACACTATGCTACCAGTGATAGTCAAACAACAAATCAGAAAAAAAACTAATTAGTAACCATAGAAGGTGGAAGTGAGATGTCTGAGAATGCTGTAGGGATGACCAGAAGAAATACATATCGGGACTCAAGTCGTAAGTTAGTAAGTGACATTCAACCCCGCTAGAACCGCACAAGGAGCGATTAAAACACCCGGTGACACAGGTAAAGATGAAGGTGAGAGGATTGACTTCATTGCACCGAGTTTCATCCCATCTGGCTCAGTCTCTCTCCACATAACTGCTGGTTGTCTGTCGAGATCATCGGACAAAGCACGACCTCGTAACTCCGGAGACGATCCCCGGGGATCTCCGTAAAAACGGCACTCGTGAACTGAAAGGCACTGCAGTAAAACGAACCTACGACCTTTAGAGCGCGAGGCAAACGGCTTGACA
>CAJHNH020005190.1:72500-100000 GCA_905116865.2 Candidula unifasciata
TATGTCTGTCTCTCAGTTTAGTACGCTGTGCGTTGACTCAAATACGTATAGTATGAATCTGCTTAGAAAAATCAATACCACCACAGAAAGAACAATTATGTCTCTATTATTTGGCACGCGTGAGAGACGGTAATTTCCAGGAAGCTAAACCTTCCTCTTTGAGGACAAATAAAATAAATTGTTTACAGATGATTACTCTGTTAGCAACGCCAACTTCAAGGGTGAATGTCCTCAACAAATTCCACTGTTATCCTGTGTCAAGAACTGACGTAACAGCAGTCAGGACATTCCTATACCCGATTCATTCGCATCTTTAGCAACTAGTGAAGAAATAAATTCCCATGGTACCCGAAGTTTGATTGTATGTTCGTCTTACATTTTACCTTTTAACTGAGGGTAGAGTGTCGATCAGATTGGCTGATAACTCTTTGCCTCACTATTCTCTCCACACAGTAATTACTGTTTGCGCTGCCGGATTGTTCTTATGCTTCTCTTAATGGATAAACATTATGGTACAAGGGTATAACCCATAAGTGCCTCGTTCTGCTTCTAACTCAAAAATAAGTCCCGAACACGTCCGGCTGTATATTTATATCTAGAGTTGGCCGTGGTCCCGAAGAATCTCAGAGCACTGTACGAATTCCGAAGCACCAGCGAGGATCCTGAAACATTGTGGGTGTAATGTGCTCATCTAGGGGCATGTATTGTTTACATTGCTTTCAGACGAACAGTGAGTTGAAACGACACAGCATGAACGAATATTGAGTTCTTTGCTTTTATTCGTTGAATCGCCAGTTATCGCAAACATACATTCATGCTTCCTCGTGCTCGACTTGCTTGGCTGAATCTAGCGACCTGGACGGACTTCCCACACACTACAGGAATTTATCAGCGTCTCTCGAACCATCCATCTATACTTCATGGACTCTGATATCTGACATTACGACGTATGGAAAAAACATTCAGTCCTCCTATTGAAATATAACGTTCACTTCACAAATCATTTATTCTTCTCAGGCGTTCATTCACGCGTCCTCTCTCAGTCAGGGCAGAACTTCAACTGTCTTACTTCAGTCTCTCGGTTCACGTCTTCCGTTCACGTCTCATGCTTTTCTTGTGTCTCTCACTTCGTTTACCATGAGACACACGAGACTCACTTCTCCCGTTTTTCTCTTCTCTCACGGGTCCTCCGACCTTTTTCTCCCCATCGGGAACTCTCTGGGGTTTCCCCGGGAATTCACAACATTACAATCTCCCCCTCCCTTCTAGTAAAAAAAAATTTAACCTTAAAATTTTTTTTTTTCTATTACTTTATCTTTAGGTTATAATTTTAAAGGTTTGGGAATACTTTAATGTAATGATGTGGATTACCTAATAATCATTTTGGGTTTTAATGGTTACTTCCCTTTTGATAGGTTTTACATTATTTCCCTTTGTCACATTACCAGTTATAAGTACCAATAAGTACCAAGTGGCTTAATGGGAAACAACCATTCAGGCACTCTCTTCCAAGTGCGGTAGTCCATATAGGCTCTGCGTATTAACCCCATGCCATCCCACAGTCTGTATAAAACAGAACAACAATTCTGGTACTCTCTTTCAAGTACTGAAGTCCATATCGGCTATGGAACAGAAATGTAGAAAACCCGCAAAGTCCCACCCTCACCGTTGGACTCATGGCTACTGTCACTGGTTTACGTTTCAATTAGAAACATATGTTTCCCTATTTAGGATTTCGAACTCAATCCCTGGGATTATGTGGTGTAAATTACCCATTCTTTTTCCGAAAAAGTATTATTATTCCCTTTCTATATCATAGTAATTACCCTATTACATGTTATACAACCTATATTTTCACCAATAAATTTATCTAAACAACATATGCAATCATTATTAAACCTTATTTCACCATGTTGTAACATCTTCATTGTCATAATCATCATCATCATCATCATCATCATCATCATCATCATCATCATCATCATCATCATCATCATTGTTGTTGTCGTTATCAGCATTATTGTCATCATATTCATCTCATCGTCATCATCATTCTCCTCATTATAGTCACCATTGTCACACGTATATTGTTGCTTACTTACAAATGTAACATACATAAAAATCATCAGTTAAGCTATGTTTACATATTTCATTCATTCAACCATATTCTTTCCTGTAATTCAGGATTTCCCCAGGTAATACATACAATACAAAATTGAATCTATGTTTATAATCTGGACATCACGTCGGGTAGATGGTTTTCAATGCCCTTAATGTGTTCTATCTTGAACTGAAATTGGGATAATAATAACGCCCATCTGTATACTCTTGCGTTATTTGTTGCATCCATTGTTAACAATTTTGTCAGGCCTAAGTTATCAGTCAGAATAATGAATTCCTTTCCTATCAAGAATTTTTGGAATTTTTTAAGGCTGATAACAAGAGCGAGAGCCTCTTTTTCAAAAGTACTGTATTTCTGTTGGGTGGAATTAAGTTTCTGTGAAAGATATAGAACCGGAAGAAGAGTACCGGAATGCCTTTGAGCCAACATCGCGGCTATGGTATGACCACTAGCGTCAGTTTGTAGGTAGAAAGTTTTAGATGGGTCCGGTTGTCTTAGTATTGGTGGAGTAGCAAATGAAGACTTGATTTTTTGTATGATTTTGTCATGAGTTTCTGTCCAATCCTTTTTTCTAAACTGGTCTTTTTTCAAAAGTTCCGATAGAGGGGCTGTTAGTTCTGCTAACTTAGGGATGAATTTGCCGTAATAATTTACAAGTCCTAATAGTGCCTGTAGTTGTTTCTTGGTCTTTGGTCTTTCAATTTTTAAAATTTTAGAAACAATTGTCTCGTCAGTCTGAATACTACCCTGGAACACTGTATGTCCTAAAAACTGGATTTGTGTGAAACAAAACTCTGATTTCGCTGGATTAACAGTCAGATTTGCCTTTTGAATGTTGCTGAACACTTCTTTCAAGGTGTCTATGTGTTCCGGCAAAGTTTTTGTGTGTATGCAAATATCATCCATGTATGCTGTTACATTATTAATACCTGTTAATACCTTACATTTCTTGTAAAATACCTTTTCATCATGTTAACATGAAAAATTTTCAATTTCCCTTTATAATCAATTTCATAATCAACATTTGATACTTTTCTTACTACAGTGTAAGGGCCACGCCATTCGATATATAATTCAACTGAATCTTTTGGTAGAAACCCACTTTTGACCGGGTTCGAAGGCCATCAGTTTGGAACTCCTATTTGCAAACATTCGCTGCGTATGTTGCGTGGGCATCTGCCTTTTTGTACTTCCATGTTACTAATACATCATTATGAAACACTATAATGGGTGGTTTCTAAATATTGTTATACCAGATACATGATAATTAATTCCGTGCTAATGTATATAGACACAATTAAAACTGTTTAATTAAAGTGGACTGGTTAACCTAATATCACAATATATTAAAATAATCTGCTTGCTGTATGTGACTGCTGTTACCGACAAGTTGTATGTGTAATCACAGAATGAGGAAAGTGTTTAGAATAAACCATGTGTAGAAGCAATAGTTTTAGTAGTAGCAATGCAAGTAGTGTAACACTTTTGAGAAATTGACAGCTTTTGATAATCACCAAGACTTGTGAATTGAAGTTTTTCCGACTAGGATAATTAGTCACTAAAAGTTGCACTATTTGAATAGCATAGATAGTACAGAATAACTCTAAGTTCTTTGTCTGAAATGTTGTCAAAATAATCTGCAATATAATTAAAATGAAGTGTAGTATCCACATCCAACCATGTGTGTAATGTGATGTACCATTCTGCTGTTTCTGTACATGGTGTTTCTTTTGTGATATGTCATGATACTTTTTTGTTAACATATCGTATCGCTTTCTAGTTTCAGGACCCAGCGATTTGCAATATTTTTTACAACAATCACAGAGAATAGGATGTTTCATTTGATACCTATCTACACTGTGTTTTGTTTCTGTGTTTTGAGTGTTTTCAGTTACCGTTATTTTTGTAACCACACACTTTTTTCTGCTAAGCTTAGTTTCTGTCTTTGTATGCTGTTTATTCTTGCACACTTCGCTTTCATTCATTCCACTTTTCTTCTTTCTGTGTTGGGCTTTGTTACGACTGCTACTCTTCTTGCTTCTTTCTTCCATACTTTCTGACTCATTCTTTGGCCTTTTTATTCTGTTTGTATTTTCATTTTTCCTTTCACTCTCCAAGCTTTCTCTGACACATTTTTCTTTGGGATATGGAGTGTTAACTTTTGCTTCTTCATTCTCACTTGGTTTGACACTCTCACTGGGATTTGGAGGGTTGTCTTTCGTAACCTTACTCTCACTCACATTACAGCATTCTTTGGGATATGGGGAGTTGTCTTCCGTACTTTCATTCTGACAATACTTTGGAATATTTTTTTGTTCCCAAGCTACAATGTCCCTGTCGGTTACTGTTCTTAAATCTTCCCTGTTTCCCAAAATCAAATCAGCACAAGGGGATGGTAATACTGCAACAGTTATGAACTTTTCTAAGTATGGTGTTTTAACAAACACGTTAGCAAGTCGATATCTTTCGATGCTACCCCCAAAGGTACGACAATTGATGTATTTGTCTGTTAAATCTTCTGGTCTAATCAGTCTTTGATGCACTCCGGAAATAGATGCACCAGTGTCCCTAAGGAGTGATATGGTTTGCCCATGGATCTGACCTTTTTTGAAATTTCAGAGTACCGTGGCCGTGTGTTGCCAGATTAGCGTTCTGAATGGGTATCAGGTGTCCACACGGTAGGTTGCCTTCCTTATGGAATTTAGAACATATTTTACATTCTTCTTCTGTTTCGTACATGGTAGCTGAATTGGCTTCAGCTGAATCGCTTTCTGACTCATCATCTGATGTTACACATACTACATGTGCCTCCTTGAATCGTTTTTATAGCAGGACAGTTACGTCTGGTGTGCAAATAACATCCACAAATATAACATTTTACTGCATTTTCATACCTCTTTAACTTGTTTTTTCTATGAGCAATCACCTGTTCGATTCTTTCATTAAATAGTGGGCTTTTATCACAAGGTGCGTCGTCACCATGTCTATCGTGACAGTGGTTGCAATTGATGGTCTTTACCTCTTTCTTGCCATATCTAAAGTTTTTGTTCTGAAATTTCTGTTGGTATGGTTTTGCATAGGCTGCTGCTCCCACTTCTATCAAATCAGAACTTGATAGCACGAAGATATCAGGGTGTGCTGCAAAATAATTTTCACCTACTTCTTCTAAAGAATCTAAATTTGTTGGCTTATTTTCCTTTAGGAAAGTTGCCATTGGCTGTGGAAGAGATTCTAACATTTTACATCTTAACAACAAATCAACCAATAACTTATAGTCATTTTTTACATTGGCTGCTTCAACCCATTTTTGGAATATGTTCTGCACTTCTGACAGATAGTCTGCAAATGTTTGACTACTTTTTGGTCTCAAATCGTTGAACTGTTTTCGGTAGCCAGCTTCGTGCAGGTTGTAATGCTTCATTAACCTTTCTTTGATATAGTTGTAATCTAGTCTTTTGGTTTCCGGAATTGTTTCCAGAATCTTTAAAGGTTCAAATGCCAGGTGTTTTTGAAAGATTAAAGCGTAGTCTTGCAATGGGACGTTATGCATGTGCATACCTAGTTCGAAATTGGCTATATACGCTCCGATGTCGTCTTCCTTGCAGTAATTTCGGACTATTCCTGCATATTTTTTGAATTTGTTTTCTTCTGCTTTGATTCTCTCTTTTTCTATGGCTGCTTCTCTTTTTGACTCATTTTCCATTTCCTTTGTTCTGATCTGAGTTTCTGCTTTTTCTTTGTCCGCTTGTATTTGTGCCTCTAACCTCTGTTTTTCCAGCTGTAATTTTTTATCTTCAATTTCTTTTTGCACCAGTAATTCTTTCTCTTTTAGATGTAGTTCATGTTCACGCACAAGTCTGCGTTCTTCTCGTTCTTCTGCTGCTTTTCTTAATTGTTCTTCTTTTTCTTCTGCTGCTCTTCTTTTTTGTTCTTCTTTTTCTTCTGCTGCTCTTCTTTTTTGTTCTTCTTTTTCTTCTGCTGCTCTTCTCCTTTCCTTTTCTACCTTCTCTTTATGTTTTTCATCCACATACTTCCTTAACTCGTCGCCCTGAAGGCCCAATTCTTTACCAATGGCTACCCATTCCGCCATTTTTGACTTGTAGATGTATACAATATTCCTGTACAAATATAACAATTAGAAATGCGTTCACAAATATTACGCTTAATAGCAATACAATCACAACCAACAAAATTAATATGTGATATATAATCACTATGTTTAGCTGAGTAGTTTTCTACCTACTCAGAACAATAATATCAACTATGAACTTAATTACTCAACTTTAAAAAAAAAATTACTATGGCTCCTATCGAGCTAAGACACAGTCTATTCTACGGATCCTTCTTTTCGCTATAGCACACTTCTCGGCTGTAACGGAAATATATTGAACGAGTCTCTTGTAGATCGTGTCGTGCAATTGAATCTTCCGGTTGGTAATGTCACTTCATTAATTGGCCACTACCCGTCTGAATTCATATTGCGGTTCATCATGGAAGTAGTGTACTTTTTTGAAAAATAGCGGCACTCGTCTATAAGTTGAACATGGGTGTCAATCTGAATAATTCATGGAAACTGACTGTCTGTTCTAAAGACTTGAAGGAACTCACAGAAAACTGTTCTGCACGTGTACTTGTTCTACCTGTGCTACGGATGTTCGTTTAGCGGTGTTCCGCTAGCTGCATGTTAGATCGGATATGTGGATATAAGTCGGCTGTCCGCTTGACCAATGTCACTCAGCTAGATGCCTTGTCTTAACACACTTACGTTATGTTAGCATGTTTAGTGATCACTGTACTTTGGTGGCTGTTGCCCTTTGCAACTACTGTTTCAAACACTGGACTGATTGATGACTACTTTGATGTTGTAATACACAGTATAGTTGTTACGATCACACTGTAACAATACGCAGTATAATTGTTACGATCACACTGTAACAATACGCAGTATAGTTGTTATGATAACACTGTAATAATACGCGGCATAGTTGTTATGATGACACTGTAACGATAACTAATTTCGACACGTTACCCAGTGGCGAATTTGGCCATCCTTACACAGGAAACTGTACTTGAAATTTCTACACATTTTCTTGAGGTAAATTTCGACACAGCAACTGGTGTTACCACGGATGATGGCTGTATAGCGGCCTTGACCCAGTCCCCCACTTACGTCAACTCCGCAGCCCCGTTTGAGCTTTGAAGTTAAACTGGTCCAACTGGCCGGGTTTTTGGTCACTACACTGACCATTTTTGTCGTTGCTTGTTCTGAATAAATAAATTTTGTCCTCCTATTGAAATATAACGTTCACTTCACAAATCATTTATTCTTCTCAGGCGTTCATTCACGCGTCCTCTCTCAGTCAGGGCAGAACTTCAACTGTCTTACTTCAGTCTCTCGGTTCACGTCTTCCGTTCACGTCTCATGCTTTTCTTGTGTCTCTCACTTCGTTTACCATGAGACACACGAGACTCACTTCTCCCGTTTTTCTCTTCTCTCACGGGTCCTCCGACCTTTTTCTCCCCATCGGGAACTCTCTGGGGTTTCCCCGGGAATTCACAACATTACAGATGCACCAAGTCACTACCACGCGTTGCCGCACTAATCTGCCTATCTGCTTGATCATTTCCCCAAAGAGTGAGTGGTCTCGATTGCTGGAGTCCGGGGTTCAAACTCCGGTGAAGGCTGGGATGTTTTCACGAGGGCTTCTAGTAATTTCCCCTGGTCTTTTGGGTAGTAGGACCGGACGCCGGTGTGTATTGTTGTAGAGGTAAAAAAAAAATCCTTTGGCATTTAAAAATCGACAAAAGAGTAGCCTAACGGCGCTGACCCCGGTCAAAATTTGGAGTTAAAAATCTACCCATAATTTTTTCAGGATCCTCGCCGGTGCAACGGAGTTTGTGCACTGACCTGAGATTCTTCAGGCTTAGGTTCAAGTAAAAAGTAGAACGGAGCACTTATTGTGCTATAATGTTGATCCGTCGAGTAAAACTACAACGTTTTCCCAAAACATATGTATTCCATAGAGAAATAATCCAAAGAATACAACTACCAGAGACCTCTAAAGCGATGTTTGCCATTCTGAAGGCAGCAGGCCTGTCTCCACCTATCACAGCAAACGTTCTGTGAGTCTATTACAACTCTATTCAGGCATCGTGCATATAATGCTAGTCTCATATTTTATAGACAAATCTTCACTTGTGAATAATGTGATAAACATAACCTCTGACGCCTTTGCTTCCCAGGACATTACCTAGAACCCAGTTTAGGCTACATCGACCTGGGAGCTAAGGTTGACTCTGAAATAATCCGCCTCGACGTAGGTTGGGATTCAATAATTAAAAACAAAAGCTCCAGCGAAATTTATATGTAAGTGTGTATGTATACGTTTTGGTGTGCGTGCGTGTGTGTGTGTGTGTGTGTGTGTGTGAGAGAGAGAGAGAGAGAGAGAGAGAGAGAGAGAGAGAGAGAGAGAGAGAGAGAGAGAGAAACCAGGAGGAACCTAAAGACGAACGTTAATGCCTTGATGAGAGGGTCAAGGGTGCTGAACGAGATTCGATCCATGATATCCAAGGATTGCACATAATGGACTGGAATGAAAGAACAGACTGTCAGTCATATGTGTTGTAAAATATGGCACAACATCATGTTCACATATATATGATGTGAACATGATGTTGTGCCATATGTACTGCTGGGAGGCCCTGTGACGTTGGCGGCTAGACGCCCACCAGCGGATCTGAAGGTCGTCGGTTCGCGTTCTGATGGAGCCCGACATTTTTTTTTAAATGACCTTGACTCCCAGGTCGATCCATCCTTGAATGGGTACCAGGTGCAGTCATGGGAAGTAAAGACGGCCGGTGTGATGTTGACCACATCACACAGCAAGTGCCGATCGGTCTATAACAAATATAGGTCTAGCCCTCTATTCCCAATATACCTAAAGGCGTGGGAAAAGGTCCTATACTTCTACTAGCTACTGTTGTTATTTTCAGAACGGACAAATGTGGCGGCATCGGGAACACAACCTTCAGTCATGTGAACGTTCTCCAAGACGAGTCTTCCATAAAACCAGTTTCGGACATTGCTCGGAAAGACAGCTCGTCTACAATCGCACCTGCATCCACGAAGAGGGCTACAATACCTTCAGAGTGATACAGTACAACGCCGACAGGTAAAAAACCAAATTTACTTACAATTGTAGTATACTGATACAATTATATGAAATAAAACATACACTAGCTTAGCCCCCCGTGTGGGTTCCGGGATCCCATTGGGGGGAAAACAAGAATAGACCCACTGTCACCCCAAAAGCATGTCGTAAGAGTCGACTAATTGATGAGCTTCATTTGAAGGAAGCAAGGAACCACATGTCTGTATTCAAGAGAATGAGATCTGTAAAACTGATGCACACACATCACTCAGGTTCTGGAGCAGGACTGCAGTTCAGTAGTGGACGAGCAACCAGAACCTTGCGCCAGAGTTTACAGCTGGTGAACGCGAAGAAGAAGAAGAAGAAGACCAGATTAGCACTTTATCTTCTACGTCACCGTCTTCTACTCCTCCGTTTTCAACTTCTGCGTCCTCTACTTCTCTTGTCTTTTACCTTTCAGTCTTTAACTTCTCCATCTTCTTTTTCTCCGTCTTCTTTTTCTCCGTCTTCAACTTCTCCGCCCACTACTTCTCCATCTCCTAGTTCTCCATTTTCTACCTCTTCATCTTCTACTTCTCCATCTTTCACTTTTCCGTGTTTTGCTTTCTTCTCCGTCTTCTACCTACTTTTCTGTCTTCTGCTTCTCGGTCTTCTACCTCTCCTGTCTTCCACGTCTTCGTCTTATGCTTCTCCGTCTTCTACTTCTCTGTTTTCTACGTATTTCTCCGTCTTCTACTTACTTCTCCGTCTTCTACTTACTTCTCCGTCTTCTACTTACTTCTCCGTCTACTACTTATCCTCTTCTACTTCTCCATCTTCCACTCCTTCGTCTTTTACTTTCCCGTCTTCTACTTTCCCGTCTTCTACGTTTCCGTCTTTACTTCTCAGTCTTCTACCTACTTCTCCGTCATCTTCTTCTCCATCTTCTCCGTCTTTAATTTCTCCGTCACCTACTTCTCCATCTTTTATTTCTCCGTCTTCTGTTTCTGTCTTTTACTTCTCCGTCTTCTACTTCTCCGTCTTCCACCTCTCCATCTTTACCTTCTCCGTTTTTTACGTATTTCTCCTTCTTCTACTTAATTCTCCGTCTTCTATTTACTTCTCCGTCTTCTACTTTGCCGTCTTCAACTTTTCCGTTTTCTACTTCTCAGTCTTCTACCTACTTCTCCATCCTCTTCTTCTCCATCTTTTCTTCCGTCTTCTGTTTCTCCGTTTTCTACTTCTTTGTCTCTTACTTCTCCATCTTCTGTTTCTCCGTCTTTTTTTTTTCTTCTGTCTTCTACTTCTCTGTCTTTTACTTGTCCGTCTTCTACTTTTCCGTCTTCTACTTTTCCATCTTCTACTTCCCTATCTTCTACTCCTCCATCTTCTACTTCTCCGTCTTCTGTTATTTCTTCCTCATCAACTTCTTCTTCATCTGCTTCTTCTGCTTCTTCTTCTTTTTCTTCTTCTTCTTCTTCTTCTTCTTCTTCTTCTTCTTCTTCTTCTTCTTCTTCTTCTTCTTCTTCTTCTTCTTCTTCTTCTTCTTCTTCTTCTTCTTCTTCTTCTTCTTCTCCTTCTTCTTCTTCTTCTTCTTCTTCTTCTTCTTCTTCTTCTTCTTCTTCTTCTTCTTCTTCTTCTTCTTCTTCTTCTTCTTCTTCTTCTTCTTCTTCTTCTTCTTCTTCTTCTTCTTCTTCTTCTTCTTCTTCTTCTTCTCCTTCTTCTGTGTTTACCCAATTTTCCCTGTAATACCCACCATTCCACCTCACACACCATCTTCAAGCACCACCACTTTACTCTTTCAATTTTCCAATCATTCTCCAACGTAGACTGTACTTTCCCCATAGCTGTGTAACATTCCATATTTCTGGGAAAACACTGTTCACCCGAGGGAATTTCCAGAAACGCGGCAGGCCATCGGGAATTCTTTGTATGCAAGCAGACATCGTGAACGTTTGATGTTGGGCTAAAAGAGAGTATATCATTTGTCGGGAGCAGTTTGCATATTGGTCTCATCAACTTAAAGTAAATAGGAGTTAGAGGAACTGACTGGCGGGAGACCGATCTATACTTGGATTTGAATGAAATGTAAAATGGCTAGTGAAAAGTTTTTATGTTGTGAAAAATAGGGTATTAGAAATGAGCCGCGTGGTACTTAAAGTGAAAGTAAATATAAGAATCTAATATTTCAAGAATATAATGTATTTATTTGTGTGAAGGGTACTACTGATCATGTCACAGATTGTTGCTTTGGTAGTGCGAGATAGTATCACATGACACAGGGAACAATCTAAGATATATACTTCAAAAGCAGGCATACAAATGGGGTTGTGGAAAGAGGGGTGGGGGGGGGTGTTCAGAGAAACTTAAGGGATCGAAGCTTTATTTAAGATAATGATGGCGATGATGATGATGATGATGATGATGGAGATGATGATGATGATGATGATTATTATTATGATGATGGAGATGATGATGATGATGATGATGATGATGATGATGATGATGATGGAGATAATGATGGAGATGATGATGGTTATGATGATGATGATGATGATGATGGAGATAATGATGGAGATGATGATGGTTATGATGATGATGATGATAAAGTAAAGTAAAGGACTCTTTTTCCCGCATTTAGGCATATTGGGCATACAGAGCTAGACCTATAGTTTATAGACCAATCGGTAACAGCTGAGTGATGTGGTTATCACCACACCGACCGCCTTTACTTCCCAGGACTTGTAGCTGGTACCCCTTTAAAGCTGGGTCGACATGACAGCCAAGGTCATTGTTTAAAAAAAAAGTCCAACTCCGTCGTTCAGATTTGAACCCAAAACCTCCAGATAGGCAGGGGAGCGACTAGTCGCCACACCACGGCGGCCCCTAATAATAGAATAATTTGCTGAAGGTAAAAAAATATAATTATACATTTGAAATAATTTGAAATTGTTATCATTATCATAAAATTTTATCTTTTAATGAGTTCGTCCTTAAAAGGGCAACAGGCACATTGTAGTTTACAGCTGGGCTGCGGTATCTTCGACCTAACACATCTGATTACAGCAAACGTTTAGTTAGCCGATTGTATGGCATACTTGCTAAAACGCAGTGAGTCTATTTGTTGTGATCCCCAAGGTGCGGTCCTGAAACCCACACTTAGAGACTTCCGCTTGTTATCAGTCAAATAATCAGCTTGTCTTTTGTAGAATGTCTCTCTAATCTGGCATGCCTGAAACTCTCTCTCTCTCTCTATCTCTCTATCTCTCTCTCTCTCTCTCTCTCTCTCTCTCTCTCTCTCTCTCTCTCTCTCTCTCTCTCTCTCTCTCTCTCTGTCCAACCCTGTCTGCTTTAGTAGCCGATGCATCTTCAATATTTTGTGTCCACGTTTGCTGTGGTCTGCCTCTGCCTAGCTTCCGGAAACTGCTTGTTATAGTCAATGCATAAAGATATGGCGTGACCAGTTCTTTGCCTCCTCACCTTTTCTTTTCAGACAATTCCCATTGAAGTCCATTATGGGCAATGTGGTTGGATAGCTTGGTTTCTGTGGGTGGGTTTGAATGATTGTATGTGATAAATTGAAATAACTGCACATGATAGAAAGAGGAGCGGTTTGTCAAACGGTTAAAACACTCGGTAAGGTTAGGGAATTTTTGTTTTCTATAGTGCAAAAATAAAATTTTAAACTGCTCAGTTCGTGGCCTTAACAGACAGAAGGGGGTTGAAGCAGATAAATAGAAATGCCTAAATTTAGCGACGTGATATTCACCACATACCATATCGAGTGCCAACCGGTCTAAAAAGATATAAGCCTAGATTGGTGAAATAGTCATTAACAAAGATATATATGTATGTATGAGAGAGAGAAAGAGAGAGAAGTGAGAGAGAGAGAGAGACTGCAGACAAACTGACCAGCGGTTGATTGGACGCAAGGCTAACCCGACGTAAGTACTGACACAGCCATACAGACAAACCGTCTTACTAACTTACTGACATATATAGGGAAATGCAGGCAGACAAACAGATTGGCAGAGGGATATTTGTACAGACACAAATACAGATAAAATACGGAAGGATAGCCTAGAAGATAGACATGGAGTCCACATACAGAGAGAGAGAGAGAGAGAGAGAGAGAGAGAGAGAGAGAGAGAGAGAGAGAGGAATGTAGATTGGTCATTGTGGGGGTAAGGGGTGGGTAGACAGACAAACAGACGAAATATTTTCAATGCCCACTTCAAACGCAAAATTAATCCGCTATAAGTAGTGCCGGCAGTCATAGATACAGTCGAAGATTGATTGGTGCTTACCGCGGATTAATCGCAGTATCTGACATCCTGGTAAGGATACCATAAAACGTTGATTCAGTGGCCAGGCCGTAGGATAATGTCATCAAACAGTACTGAATGTCACTACCAATGTGGCATCGTCTGTGGGAATGCGAATAGTGAATGATGATTATTTGTATCTACTCTGACAGAAATAAATCAGAGACGTTGATTAAGAAGAGTTGATGAAGCGACTTGTTCTGAATGACATACGATTTCTGACGTCCATAAATAATGGGAGAAAAGAGCGAGAGATTGAGATGTTTATCTAAATTGAAAAACAGTGAAAGTGATAAACTGGCAAAAGAGATGTAGGTTTAACTACTTTTCCTTTACGGAATAGCCATCTCGTAGGCGGTGTCGCCTCTCTTTGAGCAGTGCTGTAACCATTCCTTCCATCTCTCCTTTTCTCTCTATCTTTTTGTGTGTGTGGCTTCTTCATTGTCTCCCTATTTGTTCTTCCTCTTTCTGTTCTCGCCTTCATGTTACAATTTCTCATCTTCATCGTCATCATTATCATTATCATCATCCCCACCCCATCCGCACCCCTCAACCCGTTTAGTGTTCCTCTCGTCAGTCTGCTGTCAGTTTTATCTTTTCCTTTTCTTTCCGTTTTTTCTTCCTCTTCTTCTTTTTCTCCCTACTTATCTTGTTCTCCCTCTTTCTGTTCTCGCCTTCCTGTTTCAATTCCTCCTCTTCCTCATCTTCATCATCATCATCGTCGTCGTTATCATCATCACTATCATCCTAATTTTCCCCTTGTCCTTCTCGTCAGTTTACTCAAAGTTGTCTCTTTCTTCTCCCTTTATTGGTTGTTGTTGCCGTTGTTATTTCTCTTATTCTTGTGTGTATGGGTTGTGGGTGTGTAAGCTTGTGTATGTAAGTATGAACGGGTATGTATGCATGTAGGCCTATTTGAACGTATGATTTTGCCGTTTTTGTATGTGTGGGCCCCCAGGCCTCCCCCAACTCTCTTACTATATATTTTGCTATATGACACATAACATGCTTTGTAGATAATAATATAATTGCACAGTAAGTGGTCTAGCGGCTAAACACTCGGCTGCGGATTAGAAGGTCGTGGGTTCGGTTCCTGACGAGGGCCATATATTTTTTCAAAAAAAACCGTGGCTCTCAGGTCGACCCAAACTTTAGTGGGTACCGGGTGCAGTCATGGGAAGTAAATTCGGTCGGCGTGATGCTGACGACATCACCCACCAAGTGCCGATTGGTCTATAAAATATAGGTCTAGCCCTATTTGCCCAATTTGCTTTAAAAAGTGTGAAAAAAGGTCTTTCACTTTTACTTAATCCTAAAAATGGCACAGGAAATATCCGTAAATGGGAAAGTTTAAATAATTATCTCAACCTTCCTGTGTGAGTTCTGGTGCCCTATTATTGGGGGAGGGGGGAAGGGGAGAGAAAAGACCCATTTCCTACTCAAAAGAGTCGACTAATTGGAAGCGTCCTTCGAAGTCGGAGTGCATCTCTCTGAGAGGCAAGGAACCAACAGTCTGCATACAAATGAGTCATCTGTAAAACGGATGCACACGCAACACTCATTTTTTTTAAAAACCGGACTGCAGTTCAGAAGTGGATGAACAACCAGAACTTTTCGTCAGATTTTACAGCTGGTGAACGCAAAGAAGAAAAAGAAAAAGAATCTCAACGTGGGAGACATAATTAGAACAAGTATAAACATGACTAATATTAATTCAGCCAACAGTGGAGTGTAAATATTTATTGTAAAATAAGAGACATAGACGTCCCTAATATAATGCAAACTGGAATTAAAGCGAAAAAGCAAATTGGATATAGTATGACAGTTATTGCATCATATGGGAAAGATGACGACTACACCGGGCGACCAAGTGTGAACAGCTGAACAAAAAACTAAACTCAATCTGCGACTTTTACTCGTGCATTTTATAATCTTCGTCTGAACACGAACCCACCCGGCTTGATTCAACTCCCATAAGCGACAATGTATTTGTAAGAACTGACAGCTTATCAACCCGGCAGCGAGTGGAAACGACGAAGTGATGCCTCGCCAAATTCCTATGGGGGAAAACAAAAATCAGCGGCTCGGAAAATACAGCAGTAAATTTAATATGAACTATGTCTAAGTCTAGACAAATGGTGCCCCGCCCAATGTATTTGTATGGCTTTTTTAGAGATGTGTGTGAGATAAATAAGAAATCAATGAGGGAAAGTTTTAAGGGGGCTGGGGAGTATTCAATAGCTGGTTACATAAATAAATTGAACATCAAAAGCAAATATTTGTTTATGAAATGGAGTTACAGTTTTCCTTTCTGTTCTAAGACAGGGTATGGAAGATATATAATTGAGCCAATCAGGTGTCGTCTCTGCAGTGAAATTTAACGTCAATGAATATCTCTATCTCTCTGAGTCTTTCTGTCTCTCTCTATCTCGTTCTGTCTCTCTCTCTCTCTCTCTGCATGCGTCTCTTTCTATGTTACTCTCTGTCTCTTTGAGTCTTTTCCTGTACCTCTCTGCCCCTCTCTGTGTGTCTCTCTTTCTCTGTCTCACTGTCTCTGTCTCTCGCTTTCTATCGCTATCTCTCTCTGTCTCTCTCTGTCACTCTCTGTGTCTTTGTCTCTCTCTGCCTCTCTTTTTCACTGTCTCTCTGCCTGTCTCACTGTCTCTCTATGTGTCTCTGTCTATCTGTCTCACTGTCTCCCTATCTCACTATCTCTCTATGTCTCTCTCTGTCTCTCTGTCTCTCTCTATTTCACTGTCTCTCACTGTCTCACTGTCTCTGTCTCTCGCTGTCTATCGCTATCTCTCTTTGCCTCTATATGTCTCTGTCTCACTGTCTGTCTCTGCTTCACTGTCTGTCTCTGTCTGTCTCTATGTTTCTCTCTATCTCGCTCTGTGACTCTCTGTATCTCTGCCTCTTTTTGTCTTTCTCTGTGTCTATGTCTCTCTCTGTGTCTCTCTCTCTGTCTCTCTCTGTGTCTCTGTCTCTATCTGTCTCTCTCTTTGTCTCTGTCTTTCTCTGAGTGTCTCTCTGTGTGTTTCTGTGTCTCTGTCTCTCTATGTGTCTCTCTCTGTCTCTCTTTCTGTCTCTCTCTCTGTCTCTGCCTCTCTCTGTCTCTCTCTGTCTCTGTGTTTCTCTGTCTCTCTCTGTCTCTCTCTGTCTCTCGCTGTCTCTCTCTGTGTCTCTACCTGTCTCTCTCTGTGTCTCTCTGTCTCTCTCTGACTCTTTATGTCTTTCTCTGCCTCTCTCTGTCTCACTCTGTGTCTCTGTCTCTCTCTGTGTCTCTCTTTGTCTCTCTCTGTGTCTTTGTCTCTCTCAGTGTCTGTCTCTCTCTGTGTCTCTCACTGTCTCTTTCTCTCTCTCTCTCTCTGTGTCTCTGTAACATACAGATCTAGCAACATATGCACAGTATGCATGAAGGAGTGGAGAAGGGTCCTTCACTTTTTACTATGAAAGAGCTGATAGACTGGCTGGTGTCGCATTAATTGAAGATGGCCGGCCCATGGATCACTCAGATATTGTCAATGCCTTTAGAGAGACAGGACATTTCGAGAATTTTGGAAGCAACGTGTCCACATCACTGCTAAGAATTCGAGAATTGGGAGTAAAGATCGGCACATCCACGTATGAGAAGCACACCGGACGCACATGGTCTTCTCAATCAACATAGGACTGGCACTATTAACAACGTGGCGCTGATGAATATGTTGAGGGAGGAATCTGAGCACCTATGGATGCATCCGGAGTGCTGTGAAGATAATCCAACTCAACATTCATAACTACAAAATACAGTGTCTCTTCCACCACCCCTTTCTCCCCCCAATCCCCCCCCCCCCCCCATTATTTATGCCACAGAAACCACACGGAGATAAAAAATAATTCTATGAGTGCCCATCAATATCAGTTAATCAAAATAAATCAAGGGACAAATATCAGTAGCAGTGGATGGAAGACACATGGATATTAGCAGTGGATTGAAGACACATGGATAATAGCAGTGGATTGAAGACACATGGATAATAGCAGTGGATGGAAGACACAAGGATATTAGCAGTAGATGGAAGACACAAGGATATTAGCAGTAGATGGAAGACACACGGATATTAGCAGTGGATGGAAGACACAAGGATATTAGCAGTGGATGGAAGACACATGGATATTAGCAGTGGATGGAAAACACATGGATATTAGCAGTGGATGGAAGACACAAGGATATTAGCAGTAGATGGAAGACACAAGGATATTAGCAGTAGATGGAAGACACACGGATATTAGCAGTGGATGGAAGACACAAGACTATTAGCAGTGGATTAAAGACACGTGGATATTAGCAGTGGATTGACGACACATGGATATTAGCAGTGGATGGAAGACCCATGGATATTAGCAGTGGATGGAAAACACATGGATATTAGCAGTGGATGGAAAACACATGGATATTAGCAGTGGATGGAAGACACATGGATATTAGCAGTGGATGGAAGACACATGGATATTAGCAGTGGATGGAAAACACATGGATATTAGCAGTGGATGGAAGACACAAGGATATTAGCAGTAGATGGAAGACACAAGGATATTAGCAGTAGATGGAAGACACACGGATATTAGCAGTGGATGGAAGACACAAGACTATTAGCAGTGGATTAAAGACACGTGGATATTAGCAGTGGATTGACGACACATGGATATTAGCAGTGGATGGAAGACCCATGGATATTAGCAGTGGATGGAAAACACATGGATATTAGCAGTGGATGGAAAACACATGGATATTAGCAGTGGATGGAAGACACATGGATATTAGCAGTGGATGGAAGACACATGGATAGTAGCAGTGGATGGAAGACACATGGATATTAGCAGTGGATGGAAGACACATGGATATTAGCAGTGGATGGAAGACACGTGGATATTAGCAGTGGATTGAAGACACATGGATAATAGCAGTGGATGGAAGACACAAGGATGTTAGCAGTGGATGGAAGACACAAGGATATTAGCAGTGGATGGAAGACACACGGATATTAGCTGTGGATGGAAGACACAAGACTATTAGCAGTGGATGAAAGACACGTGGATATTAGCAGTGGATGTCGACACATGGATATTAGCAGTGGGTGGAAGATACATGGATATTAGCAGTGGATGGAAGATACATGGATATTAGCAGTGGATGGAAGACACATGGATATTAACAGTGGATGGAAGACACATGGATATTACCAATGTATGGAAGACACGTGGATATTTGCAGTGGATAGAAGACACATGGATATTAGCAGTGGATGGAAGACACAAGGATATTAGCAGTGGATGGAAGACACATGGATATTAGCAGTGGATGGAAGACACACGGATATTAGCAGTGGATGGAAGACACAAGGATATTAGCAGTGGATGGAAGACACACGGATATTAGCAGTGGATGGAAGACACATGGATATTAGCAGTGGATGAAAGACACATGGATATTAGCAGTGGATGGTAGACACATGGATATTATCAGTGGATGGAAGACACATGGATATTAGCAGTGGATGGAAGACACATGGATATTAGCAGTGGATGGAAGACACATGGATATTAGCAGTGGATTGAAGACACATGGGTAATAGCAGTGGATGGAAGACACAAGGATATTGGCAGTGGATGGAAGACACACGGATATTAGCAGTGGATGGAAGACACCAGACTATTAGCAGTGGATGAAAGACACGTGGATATTAGCAGTGGATGGACGACACATGGATATTGGCAGTGGATGGAAGACACATGGATATTAGCAGTGGATGGAAGACACATGGATATTAGCAGTGGATGGAAGACACATGGATATTAGCAGTGGATGGAAGACACATGGATATTAGCAGTGGATGGAAGACACATGGATATTAGAAGTGGATGGGAAACACATGGATATTAGCAGTGGATGGAAGACACAAGGATATTAGCAGTGGATGGAAGACACAAGGATATTAGCAGTGGATGGAAGACACATGGATATTAGCAGTGGATGGAAGACACACGGATATTAGCAGTGGATGGAAGACACAGGGATATTAGCAGTGGGTGGAAGACACACGGATATTAGCAGTGGATTGAAGACACAAGACTATTAGCAGTTGATGAAAGACACGTGGATATTAGCAGAGGATGGAAGACACAAGGATATTAGCAGTGGATGGAAGACACAAGGATATTAGCAGTGGATGGAAGACACATGGATATTAGCAGTGGATGGAAGACACGTGGATATTAGCAGTGGATGGAAGACACAAGGATATTAGCAGTGGACGGAAGACACATGGATATTAGCAGTGGATGGAAGACACAAGGATATTAGCAGTGGACGGAAGACACATGGATAGTAGCAGTGGTTTCTTGTGAAAGAAGTCAAGAATAACATCCGTATATGAAAGAAAAAAGAATGGTATATGGTTTATGAAACTGACCAACATCATGGCACACGGGTGTAACCCATAAGTGCTCCATTCTACTTTTAATTCAAGCCTGAGTCTGAAGAATCTCAGCGCAGTGCACGAATCCCATTGCCAGGATCCTGAAATAATTTGAGTAGATTTTCAACTCTAAATTTTACCCGGGCAACACTGCTAGGCTTCAGTTTTCCTATTATCATCTGCCAAGAGATTTTTTTTACAAGCGCAACAATACACACGGGCATCCGATTTTACTACCCAGAGACCAGTAAAATTACTAAAAGTCCATGTGACAAATTCGAGCTTTCACTGGGGCTTGAACCCAGAACCTTCAGCCCTACCTCGAGACCACTCAGACCTTACTCAGAAACAAGGATATTTTCAGTGATCGCTTGTGGAATAGGTCATGAATAAAATCAGTGGCCGTGTATGCAAGAAACAAGGATATTAGCAGTGGCATTCAGTCAGTCAAAACCAGTCTCAGTACTTTCACTGTCTGTTGTTATTGCTATCCCATCGTTGTTGTTACTGTTATTTGTGTTGTTAATGCTGTTGTTTTTCTTCTCATTCTTCTTTTTTTTTTTTTTTTCTCATTCTTTTTTTCATTCTTTTCTTCTTTTTCTTCTTTTTCTTCTTCTTCTTTTTCTTCTTCCACTTCTTCTTTTTCTTCTTCTTCCTCCTCCTCCTCTTCTGTGTTGTCTTCTGTTTCGTCTTCTTCTTTTGGGAAGGAATCCCCTAATTAGTTTACTCTTACAATATGCTTCTACCACGTTGTAAGTGTTTCAGTATACATTCGGCTAAACGTATCCTAGTTCCTTTATCGTTTTCTAATTTAAACAAAGTCAAATCTTCACAAAAACTTCCATCCGACAATAAACTGGAAGCAACATCCCTTGTAATTACCTCCCAAATTTCTAAACTAGGCTATGTGTTTAATTTCTTGTAGCCGTGCCCGATTAACCAAATTGTTAGTTCAAAAAGTCACATTCGACCGCATCCTCGGTTTTCTGATTATCAGAGCATGTAAAGTATACAGCAGCGCCGACACAAGTTGCACGAATCCAATGGGTAATCCCTATCTCCATAGCGCTATGACACGCAACAAGTCAGGATATGCGAACGAGGGCTCGAAGCTTCATTTAGTGTGTGAAAGTGTAACCTTCGTCACGCTATAAAAAAAAAGGGGGGGGGGGAGGAGGGGGGAAAAACAGTGGGCAACGGAAACATGGCAGTTCGTGGCAGAACTTTCAGATTAATTGCAGTCATCATATCGAAAGTGGACAGCAGTAGAGCTGGGGAATTTTTTCTTAAATCACATGGCCAGGATTCCTTAGCGGGTTATTCAGTTCGAATAAATAAATTATCAAACATAGAGAGTTCAATTTAACGCTTTGATACCAGGAAAAAAAAATAATTTCAGAACAAGTACTGGGAATTTTTTTCCCCCACTTCTATTGCTTCGGGTGTCGAAGAAATCGAGGAAGATGTTGCTTTCTGAAAAAGAAGAAAGAGGAGAAGAAGAACAAGAACAATAAGAACAAGAAAAACAAGAAGAACAAGAAGAAGAAGAAGAAGAAGGGGAGGAGGAGAACAAGAAGAAGAAAGAGGATAAGGAGAAGAAAAAGATAATGATGACGATGAATGGTGATGATGACGACGATGACATTAATGACCATGACGATGGTGATGATGATGATAATGATGGTGACGATGATGTTAATGATCCCTTCCCAAAAATTACAAAAACATTGATATGAAAGCACAAACCAACAACCAATAAAGTCAACGGAAGTAGTTTACTATTCTTTGAAAACAGTAAGTACCCTCCCATACCCATTGCATGTTATCATCCCGTTGCAGTATCTTTTTGCTTTTCTGATACGGCAGTTCCCATAACTCTTGTATTAATCTATTATTTAAAGCGGGAGGGGGGATGGGGGGGGGGGGGGAGGGGGGGGGGGGGTGTCCATTCAATAATAACCGTAAGTTTCGGCGTTTAAAAGTCAGGTTTTCAAGCCTAAAAAATTCTTTTTTGGGATCCAGAAGCCATGAGTTGTTAACCCTTTGGCTCAATACTATGGATATCGCAACCCTTTGGCCTTGATTCCATGATAGGTACTGTAAATCTGGGAGAAAATATGGCTTTTCTGCCTATCCCCGGGAGTGAACCCGGACCACAAGGAGTTCGTCACTCGGTCACCGCGCAGTCCGGTTTAGCTAACTACGCTAGAGAGCCGGACACATTGCTGATATATAATGATACTTGCGTATACTTCACGGGACGTTGCAGAACTAACTCAAACATGTTATGGCTATTGTGGTTTTTCTAGGCAAATTGTATATTCGTTAGTTTGCCACTGCCTGTGAACGGTCGGCTCTCAATACCAGTGTCGAAACCAACGCAAAGTGAAAAATCGCCTGCAGCTCGGATAGAACCGGCGTTCGAAACGCCTAAACCCCAGACGCTGACATAAATTGCCCTGCTCAGACTTTTTAGGTAAAATTATTAAAGTTGACTTGTACACCAGGTCGACTTGTACACCAGGTCGACTCGTTCACCAGATCGACTCGTATACCAGGTCCATTTGTACACCATGTCGACTTTACACCAGGTCGGTGTACACCAGGTCGACTCGCACACCGTATCGACTCGTACACTAGGTCGACTCGTACACCACGTCGACTTGTACACCAGGTTGGCGTACACCATGTCGACTCTTACACTGGGTCGACTTGTACACAACAATTCACGGCAATCTATTCATTACTTCGATCCATCGCACACACATTTCAATAAATTATTCACTCAAAGATGCGTGTGTGCAACAATTTTACATCCCATTCATTAATCCACTATCGCATGCGTTCATTCGTGGAATAATTTGTTCATTCATGTATGTTGATGTGCATTTAATCACGAATTTTGTGGTCACCAGAACGCACCGATTTACATGTATGAAGTTCGTCAAACGGAGCAACAACGTAGTTCAAGTTTACGAGGGTAAGTCCATGGGATATATATGTGTGTCTCTTTGCACAGTTCTTTGGCACTACGCCACAGTCATCTAATTACTACATCCCGGTTTTGAGAAAATCGTTTTTAAGCATTTGTTTCATCTGAAAAAAATGGTTTAGTTACGTGGAAGGTGATCTCCAAAATTACAGAGGATCGACCCGGGGTCTTCAACGTGAGAGCCCTGAGTTCTTTATTATTCGGCAAGACACATGGCATGTGTGAGCAACCTGCGATCTTTTCTCTGGGCGATGCTAGCATAGTGGGTAATGAAAAGGCAGAATGATTGGCTGAATCTGCACCACTGGGTGGTGAATTGATACATGAAAAGGCAGACGTTGTCAAGGCCCCTTGGCAACAAGCAACGAAATCAGGAGAGACACAAGATTATAATGGCCTGGAGAGAATGATGCACCTGGGTGTAACCAGAGGGTCTGGCCGGTCCACTACTCAAAGGTAACGCAAGACAGACATATAACCAGATTGTGACCGGTACGATCAGTACTTGAACTCTGCGCTGGTTGCTGAAGATGAAAACGGAGCACGCAAGGGAATTCCCCGAGTGCTGTGATGTCAATTCTGGACTCATCTTACCCCAACTCAAGCAACCTGCGATATGACGACAATATTTGTTTTAGTATCGGAAAATAAAATACAACTGCAAGAAATGATGGACATAATTGTAACAGAAAGTTCAAATAAGCCTTATTCATGAAACCAGTCTAATAATAATAAGGCCGCGTTAGCGCAGTCGATAGGAGATTCGCTTTCAAATCTAGCTGCCAATCGCTGCAGCCCAGGGCCGGTGTTCGAAACCAAACGGTTCCCGTGGTTCACCTAGCCTCTAGGTAATGGGTACCAGAGTTAACACTCTTGGGGAAATAGAGGAACGTCGCTGTAGCTACGGAGCTGCGTGCGGACGGCGACACAGGCGGACAGTTTCTTATCAGCTGTCCGTACTGTTGACAGAGCACTTATGGTTTATAACCGTGTGCGATGACGCTGTTTCACATTTCCCGGCGTTACCTTTACCTTTAACTTAAACAGTATAACCGTTTATGTTTGGAATGATGTATAATAGTCCACTGTTGCTTTGTCCTTGACCAGGTCCGGTGAGAGACACCAATGATGCTGATCTGTGTGATCCTGCTGGTCTTATTCTCGATGAGTGGCCGTGGACAGGTACATGAATGAATGAATGATTGAATGAATGAATGAATGAATAAATAAAGAATTGACATTACTGCACTCGGGACATTCCCACATGTGCGTCGTCCCATTCTTCAGTAGCCTACGAAGAATCGACATGCACAATATACCCTTTATCTTATAGATTGCATATTTTTTTGTATATATCCTAATTAAGCCTGGCACCTTGCACCCAGGTCTTTATCGGCTGTTTTATTTCTCACTATATATATATATATATATATATATATATATATATATATATATATATATATATATATATATATATATATATATATATATATATATATATATATATATATATATATATATATATTACATTTATATATATATATATATATCTAGAATCATATACATGAGGTTTGTCGATTTAAAAAAATGTCTATCAAACCTATATAAAGATAGCATCATAAACCCTATAACCCTGTCAATTGTTTTCCAGCAGATATCGCAACCTAGTGTTACTTAGTTAGTTTTTCCTCTTGGACCTAGGTCGGCGCATAGGACTGAGGTCATAGCCCTCCATGTCTGGCGGTTCGTTGCCACCTGCTTTAGGTCTTGGTTGTTTGTTAGGCCCATGGTTGAGCCTTTCCTGGTGATGGTTCTACGTAGATTCTCCCCTTGGTCTTCCCTGTTTTCTTTTCCCTTCCGGTGTCCATATGAGGGCTTTATGGGGAAGTCATGTTTTATCCATGCCGAGTGCATGGACGATTGTAGTTGCAGCGACGCTTTCTTATAAAATTACCCTAGCCGTAAACCACAAAAATATCCGTTGAATATGTCATAGCGCCCAGGGAGTATTTTTTTTCAAAAGATATAGCATTCCCGAGTATTGTCTTCTTTGAGATTTGCACCCCGTCTCTGAGTATTTTACTATATAGCCTATACAACACCTGGTAAACATACTACCCTGTATCACTATTTGTACTGTATCACTATTTGTACTGTATCACTATTTGTACTGTATCACTATTTGTACTGTATCACTATTTGTACTGTATCACTATTTGTACTGTATCACTATTTGTACTGCATCACTATTTGTACTGCATCACTATTTGTACTGTATCACTAATTGTACTGTATCACTATTTGTACTGTATCACTATTTGTACTGTATCACTATTTGTACTGCATCACTATTTGGATATGTTTCTAACAACACAATAGGACGATGATGATTATGAGGATGATGATGTTGATGATGATGATGATGTTGATGATGATGATGTTGATGATGATGATGATGATGAATACACACTGATATATATATATATATATATTATATATATATATATATATATATATATATATATATATATATATATATATATATATATATATATATATATATATATGATAATATGATAATATATTTCCAGCTCCTTGGAATGATGAACCAAGCTTCTGCCCTGTTAGTGGAGGATTCACCTTCAGAACCATCAGAAGGCTGACCAACGAGGTAGGAAACCCTAGGATGTCCCTACATGTCTTGTAACATCCCTTCTGTTCAAATCGGTTAATCCTGTGTCATTGTGGTTACTGACCAAAGTCTGGGTGCTTAAAAGTCTTTACAGCAGAGCTGTCTAAACTGGGTGTCCAGACACATTAGTTTGTTGGCTGCAGCGTGAAGGTGTGTCGTGCGATGGTAATTTATGTGTCTTGACTGACTTGCTTTGCACACACACACAAAATCGTCAATTTCAACCAGCATCCTCACAAGGATGAGCTTCTGGTTATAATTATGACTAGGTTATCTGTGGCATATAGCCTGGCTTAGCACTGCTGGCTACCAAATAGCACTAAAAAGGACTCTTGCAGTGTTTCTGCGGTGCTTGCTTGCTTTGCGAATTTTTTTATTACATCGTCACGTTCAACCGGTGGATTGTTTGGTAAAGGATCATAAGTAAATAAACGGTGGATTGCTTGATATAGGATCATAAGTAAATAGACGGAGGATTGCTTGGTAAAGGATCATAAGTAACTAGACGGTGAATTGCTCGGTAAAGGATCGTAAGTAAAAAGACGGTGGATTGCTTGGTAAAGGATCATAAGTAAATAGACGGTGGATTGCTTGGTAAAGGATCATAAGTAAATAGACGGTGATTGCCTGGTAAAGGACCATAAGTTAATAGACGTTGGATTGCTTGGTAACGGATCATAAGTAAATAGACAGTTGATTGCTACAGAGAGAATTATATGATGTCAGAAAATCACTGACGTGGAGATCTGGGATTCAGCTAAACATATTCAAGTGAATCAAGAGATAATGAACAGACGTTGGTGTTGGATTAGAATAGACGTTAAGAACACCTGAGAATAACTACACGTTAGAAAGCTAGAGCGCCCTGTGGCATAAAAAAATCAGGGCAGAAAAAAAAGAGCCATGGAGGGAGGGAGGGGGAGATAGAGAGAGAGAGAGAGATTTAAAAAAAGAGGAGGACATATGGTAAGCAACATGCTATCTCATAGGACTCTGCTTTAGTCGGCAGAGGCCTTATGCTCCACTGGGATTAAAAGGCAAAGTTACAAATTACTATGGAACCTTCTGTCACACAGTTGCTAAAGCAGAGCTTTCAAAACTTTGCAAATTGGTGACACACTTTCTAACCAAACATATTTTCGCGATACAGAAATTAGGTCTACTAGCAAACGAAAGGTTAAACTAACCAATTATTAGAGTTTAAGAAACATGCATTCACTGTATGTATAACGCTTTACCTTCACGCTCACACCTTCATACCGCAACCGTTTTTTGGCCTTCATTTATTCCTACCGCCCCCCCCCCCTCTAGTCTACCACCTCCCCCTCCAGTCTACCCCCTCCCCACCCCTAATGGACCCCCCGTAAGCCACACGAGGAATATTACTATACTGATTTCTTTAGAAATCATAAAGTCTAAGAAGATATATAGCTAACAAGTTCTGTAGTCAGTCCTTTTAGTCTTCCATTCTATTGGATACAAACACTATTGTGTACACGCGTCGCATACTCCCCCCCCCCCCTTTTTTTTCCCCCCACATCTCTTGTTCGTCACAGAACAGATGACTCTGTTGTTCCCATTTCACAGTTCTTCCTTTAACTATAGAACTCTCAGTTACTACCATTTTTAGTCAATAAGTCTGCACACGAGTGTATACTGGTACTTTTCTTAACGATATCGCCAATTTCATTACTGCACGCCGCGTATTTTGAGTGCATTAGATATTAGAATAAGCACTGTCAGACAGGAGTATATCTAATTTTTCAGGAACGTCATCG
>CAJHNH020005190.1:105000-180000 GCA_905116865.2 Candidula unifasciata
TACCGAGCCTAAGGGTTAACAACTCATGGCTTCTGGATACTAAAAAAAAAAAAAAAACAATAAACCAAACCAAACATCTGCGCCGCTTCCACATAGTGTGTCACAATTATCAAGTGAAAATATTTTGTAATCTGGCGTCCGTGGCTTTGGCGTTGCGAGTCCAACTCGTAATTCCATCATACCGCGACCGAAACGCAATGCTGGCTGCGTAGATTTGTATCGTGGTATAGGGCGTCGCCGGTCGCCCCAGCCCAAAATGGCTACCAGGATGTATGCACTGATGAATTAAAGACGACCGGTGTAATGCTGACCACATTACCCACCTAGTGCCATTTGGTCTGTAAAAATATGGGTGCTCTTCTCATATACCCGATGAGCCTAAAGGCGTTAAAGGGGATCTTTTATTTACTTTTTGCTTTTATATTTTCCCCAGGGAAACGACTTCTGTGCTGGACAGGATGGGAGCATGATGATTTTATCTTTATTATAGCTTCGGACGTGGGAAGTCAGCCCCGGTATTGTCTGGTAACTATACTCTCGTTTCTACTAACTGTATGTTTTTCGGGTAACTATATATTTTCCCCCCTGGTAACTGTATGGAAATTAGTAACCATTGAAATTAGATGTTTGAGAAGGAAGAGGTCAAATCAGCAATGAGGTCAAAAGAATCAGAGCGCGCTCAGTTGCTTGGTAAGCTATGCTATTGTTGTCAATGACTCCTTTAATCCAGCTTCTTGTACTTCACCTTCTACCTCTTGATGTTTCCATTTTCAAGTTGTACCTTTTGCTGCCGACATCGTTGGGTTCATTTGTCTCTCCCTATATCATCGGTCTTGCCAGAGTGTTGGAAAAAGAAACCGACAGACAGGCCGGCTCAGCACAACTTGGTGGAATATTGCTGCATGAGAAGACAGACGTGTTTAGGGCCTTGCAGGAGAACACGTACAATTCGGGGCAGCAAATGGATCACCAGTCTGGTGAGAGCGGTGCAATGGGGTGTTGGGAGGGAGGGGGTGGTGGTGTGATAAGAGGATCTGGCTGCTACTCGACGCTAAGAGGAAATGCTGGACGGACGTATAATCAAACTGCTGCTGGTACCATTGGTATCAGAATTCTACTCCGGCTGCTGAAGATGAGGACGCAGCGTTCATGGGAATGCCCAGAGTGCTGTGATGTCGGTTTTTGAATCAACTCAATTTAATTCAACTCAGCTCTCTATATCAGTCATTATTACTGTCTTCTTCTTTACACTCTATTTTACCAAGTATCCAGGGAGATACAAGGTCCCGCTTCGTGCTCTTCTGGCTGCTTCGATCATAGACTAATCGGGGTCCTGTAAAGTTTCTTTCATGTGATTGTTCTTGGTCTACCTCTTGCTCTACGTCCCTCTCATGCGTTGGCGTATGCCTTGTTTGGCATAGCATCAAGAACGTATTCTCTCCAGGTTAGCAAACCATTTGATTTTCTGTCTTTGAATGTAATTTAGAATTGGTTCTGTGTCGACTTTATCTCGTATGACCTCATTCCTGATTTGATCTTTTCTGGTCACTCCACTCCTACAGTCATTTTCAGACATCTAATTTCCATGGTTGCTAATTTTCTTTTATGTTTTGTTGTGACTGACCACGTCTGGGAATGGTAGCATAGGGTGGGAATGAATATGCTTTGAATGAGATGTATCTTTGTGTTGACTGGGATTGCCTTGTGCTGTAAGAGGGGTGCTAGCTGTCCCAATACTTGGCCTGCTTTACTGCATCAGATGTCAGTTTCTTTATCCAATTTACCATCTTCAGTTAATGTTGTTCCAAGATATTTAAACTACAAGATATTTGAATTATTACTGCCTGATTGCCTATTACTGATTTAAGAAGATAGCACACGCGCAGCAGATCTCTTAAGGTGTAAATGAGTGCCTGTGTTTAGTAGTGTATGCGTGAATGAAAAAATGGTAACGTTGGGAGATGTGAACCAGCGTCATTGCACACGGTTATAAACCATAAATGCTCTTCCACTAGTACTGACAGCTGATAAGAAACTGTCCGCTGTGTCGCCGTTCGCACGAAACTCCTTAGCTACAGTGACGTTCCTCCATTTACCCCAGTGTGTTATCTATGGTACCCATTACCTAGAGGCTGGGTAAACCCCGGGAACCGCCCGGTTTCGAACACCGACCGTGGGCTGCAGCGAGTCGCAGCTGAATTTGATAGCGAGTCTCCTATCGATTGCGCTAACGCGGCCCCTACGCGTAAATGTTTATTAGAAAATGTGTATTTAGTTTTATTATGTAAATAAATGTTAGGGTGACCATACGTCCGGCAGATAGACTTGCCGGTTCTGCACTACTTGGTGGTGAACTGAAGTATGACAAGCTAGAAGTTGTGGTGGCCTTTTGGAAGTGAGTGAATAATGCGTGCACAGCTAGATCATTACGGTCTGAGGCTAATGGCTCTGCGCGGAGTTACCAGGGGATCTAGCTGACGCTCAACACTCAAGGGAAAGGCGAGACAGATATACAATCAAACAGTTACTGGTGCTGTCGGAACTGAAACTCTTTGCTTGCTGCTGAAGATGGGGATGAAGCATTTATGTGAGTGTCCCAAGTGCTATGATGTCGGTTCTTAATTTAACATTGAACTTCACGTTTTATCGGTGTGTCCCGTCAGTACTCAAAAAATCGCCGTTTGCCCCACTGACGGAGCTGGACTTTTTTTTCAGAAATTACCTTGGTGGCCAGGTCGACGACGCCTTTAAAGTGCACAGGTAAAGTTCCACCCCCCCCCCACACACCCCCGCCCCCTCAGACATATGCTCTCTTCGTGTCAACGCCCCTGCTTACCTTTAAAATCCACTCGTTTCTTCAATCGACAGCGGTTCCCAAGAGTGCAAGAAGGGGAGTTTTCCGTGCTGGTTTACTTCAGCGTCATATGTCCAACGGAGAACGACGGCAAACCCACCCACGGAATAGAATACTATGAGCTGAGAATGTTCAGGAAAGGTAACGCTAAATTCGATGTCTGCTAGTTTATATTAAAGGTAACGCTAAATTCCGATGTCTGTTAGTTTTTATTAAAGGTAACGCTAAATTCGATGTCTGTTAGTTTTTATTAAAGGTAACGCTAAATTCGATGTCTGTTAGTTTTTATTAAAGGTAACGCTAAATTCGATGTCCGTTAGTTTTTATTACAGGTTCAAGATTAGCCCCATCCTCACCCACAATTCTTTTTAAATACCTAATGGAGAATGGGGGTCATTTCGGGCACGACCGACATAATTGCTTTTAAAGAGCAACAGTTAAATGAAACCAAACCTTTGCTCTACAGGAATCAAATCAAGGAACTGGAAAGCATTTGTTAAAGTCGTCGACGAAATCAACATTGATTTTAATAAGTAGGAAAAAAAAGTGAAGGATCCTTTTCGACGCTTTTAGGCGTGTTGGGTACATAAGGCTATAACTGTATTTTATAGACCAATCGACACTTTGTGAATAATGTAGTCAACCTCACGCCGGTAGTAGCAAGCTGCAACTTTAGTAGCAGTGCCAGTCGTAGTAGTAGTAGCAGCAGCAAACAGAAGAAGAAGAAGTAGCAGCTGCAGCAGCCTAGCAGCGGTAGTGTTGGTGGTACTAGTAGCAGCAGAAGCAGCAAAAGCAGCAGCAGCAGCAATAGTAGTAGTAGCAGTAGCAGCAGTAGTAGTAGCATAGTAGTAGCAGCAGCAGCAGTCGTAGTAGTAGTAGTAGTAGCAGCAGTAGTAGTAGTAGCAGTAGTAGTAGTAGTAGTAGTAGTAGTAGTAGCAGTAGTAGTAGTAGTAGTAGTAGTAGTAGTAGTAGTAGTAGTAGTAGTAGTAGTAGTAGTAGTAGTAGTAGTAGTAGTAGTAGTAGTAGCCACAGTAGTAGTAGAAGCAGCAGTAGTAGTAGTAGTAGTAGTAGTAGTAGTAGTAGTAGTAGTAGTAGTAGTAGTAGTAGTAGTAGTAGTAGTAGTAGTAGTAGTAGTAGTAGTAGTAGCAGCAGTAGTAGTAGTAGCAGCAGTAGTAGTAGTAGCAGTAGTAGTAGTAGTAGTAGTAGTAGTAGTAGCAGCAGTAGCAGCAGTAGTAGTAGTAGCAGCAGCAGTAGTAGTAGTAGTAGTAGTAGTAGTAGTAGTAGTAGTAGTAGTAGTAGTAGTAGTAGTAGTAGTAGTAGTAGTAGTAGTAGTAGTAGTAGTAGTAGTAGTAGTAGTAGTAGTAGTAGTAGTAGTAGTAGTAGTAGTAGTAGTAGTAGTAGCAGCAGTAGTAATAGTAGTAGTATTAGATGGAACAGAAACAGCAGAAGAAGACGCAAAAATAGATTTTCTGAAAATTTACAATGAACCTAACACATACGCAGACAAATAAACGCATTGTCTATTTAGTGATTTACATTCAGGCCCGGATTACATTCTGACGGCCATTCCAGTCATTCATCTTTAACAAAAGCTTCCTGGTTTCAAAGCGTGCATATTAAATTCATATATCAGTGAGAAAACAAGGAGCACACAAACAAGGCGCATGCTGCGAGAAAGTGCACACAGATAACCACACGCAAACACCTATACATACCTGTACATCATTCATTTATTCATACATACTTACCTACCTACCTACCTACCTACCTACCTACCTACCTACCTACCTACCTACCTACCTACCTACCTACCTACCCACCCACCCACCCCATACACACACACACACACAAACACACACAAACACACACACATACATACACACATACATACATGTAAATAAGCAACTAATTGGCACACACACACACACAAATTGAACTGAGGTAGCCTTAGTAAAATACAACAAAATAAGACATGAAAATGTGTTTATATTATATTATATTATATTATATTATATTATATTATATTATATTATATTATATTATATTATATTATATTATATTATATTATATTATATTATATTATATTATATTATATTATATTATATTATATTATATTATATTTTATTATATTATACTATTTTATATTATATTATTATATATTACATTATGTTATGTTATGTTTTGTTGTGTTGTGTTGTGTTGTATATTATAGTATTGTTTTGTACTGTATTGTATTATATTATATTATATTATACGAAACTAATTTTACACTGATTTTACATACAGACCAACATTCGTGTAAAGACGAGAACGCCAGTAAATGCACGGAACTGATGACGTCATCAGAAATGTGCGCTAAGGATAAGACCTATGCACCACACTGTGCGAAAACATGTGGGCGATGTTGTAAGTTGTTCTACCTCAGTGTGTCGTTTGTTCTAGTCATGTCAACATAAATCTACAACAGATGTTGTAAGTTGTTCTACCTCAGTGTGTCGTTTTTTCTAGTCATGTCAACACAAATCTACAACAGATGTTGTGAGTTGTTCTACCTTAGTGTGTCGTTTGTTCTAGTCATGTCAACATAAATCTACAACAGATGTTGTAAGTTGTTCTACCTTAGTGTGTCGTTTGTTCTAGTCATGTCAACATAAATCTACAACAGATGATGTAAGTTGTTCTACCTTAGTGTGTCGTTTGTTCTAGTCATGTCAACATAAATCTACAACAGATGTTGTAAGTTGTTCTACCTCAGTGTGTCGTTTGTTCTAATCATGTCAACACAAATCTACAACAGATGTTGTAAGTTGTTCTACCTTAGTGTGTCGTTTGTTCTAGTCATGTCAACATAAATCTACAACAGATGTTGTAAGTTGTTCTACCTTAGTGTGTGGTTTGTTCTAGTCATGTCAACATAAATCTACAACAGATGTTGTAAGTTGTTCTTCCTCAGTGTGTCTTTTGTTCTAATCATGTCAACACAAATCTACAACAGATGTTGTAAGTTGTTCTACCTCAGTGTGTCTTTTGTTCTAGTCATGTCAACATAAATCTACAACAGATGTTGTAAGTTGTTCTACCTCAGTGTGTCTTTTGTTCTAGTTATGTCAACATAAATCTACAACAGATGGTGTAAGTTGTTCTACCTCAGTGTGTGGTTTGTTCTAGTCATGTCAACATAAATCTACAACAGATGTTGTAAGTTGTTCTACTTTAGTGTGTCGTTTGTTCTAGTCATGTCAACATAAATCTACAACAGATGTTGTAAGTTGTTCTACCTTAGTGTGTCGTTTGTTCTAGTCATGTCAACATAAATCTACAACAGATGTTGTAAGCTGTTCTACCTTAGTGTGTCGTTTATTCTAGTCATGTCAACATAAATCTACAACAGATGTTGTAAGTTGTTCTACCTCAGTGTGTCTTTTGTTCTAGTCATGTCAACATAAATCTACAACAGATGTTGTAAGTTGTTCTACCTCAGTGTGTCTTTTGTTCTAGTCATGTCAACATAAATCTATAACAGATGTTGTAAGTTGTTCTACCTTAGTGTGTGGTTTGTTCTAGTCATGTCAACACAAATCTATAACAAATGTTGTAAGTTGTTCTACCTTAGTGTGTCTCTTTTGTTCTAGTCATGTCAACACAAATCTATAACAAATGTTGTAAGTTGTTCTACCTTAGTGTGTCTTTTGTTCTAATCATGTCAACACAAATCTACAACAGATGTTGTAAGTTGTTTGTTCAACCTCACCGTATCTCTTGTTGTGCCATGTTTACAGATGTAAATTGTTTGTATTCTATTCATGTCTATAAGGATTGACAAGCCACATTCGCCATTTTGAGAATTAAATTCATCCTTTTTAAATCATTTTAATCCTCTGGCAATTCAGTTGCAACCTTTTGCAAATCATTCAATAGATTTACTTACTGACTGAATTACAGACAACTGGATTTGTGATGACTGACTGGGTGATTGTTTTGTTGTTTGGTTGTTTGGTTGGTTGCTTGGTTGTTTGGTTGTTTGGTTGGTTGTTTGGGTGTTTGGTTGTTTAGTTGTTTGGGTGTTTGGTTGTCTGCTTGTTTGGTTGGTCGATTGGACGGTTGTTTGGTTAGTTGATTGTTTGGTCAGTTGGTTGTTTCGTTATTTGGCTGGTTGTTTGGTTGTTTGGCTCTTGATTGGTTGTTGGGTTGTTTGTTTGGCTGGTTGATTAGTTGGTAGGTTGTTGGGTTGTTTGGATGTTTGGCTCTTGATTGGTTGTTGGGTTGTTTGTTTGGCTGGATGATTAGTTGGTAGGTTGTTGGGTTGTTTGGCTCGTTGAGTGGTTGTTGGGTTGTTTGGATGTTTGGCTCGTTAATTGGTTGTTGGGTTGTTTGAGCGTCAGGACAGGACACTTGATTTAAGACTGAGATAAATTTCGAAATACGTAAGTGCAAAACTACATCGCTCAAGCTATATGGTGATGAATGGCGACCTCTTATATATATTTGTGGATCCTCGTCAATGTAGGGAAGTTGAGAATTGCCTGGAATATAATCCATAGCTGTTATGCAATGCTTGGATTTTGTGTAATCCCCAGCAGTTATGTATTGCCTAGAGTTTGAGTAATCCCCAGCGGTTATGCAGTGCCTAGAGTTTGTGTAATCACCAGAGGCTGTGCATTGCCTGCAGTCTAACTCTCAGAGGTTATGCATTGCCTGGAGTTTGTGTAATCCCCAGCGGTTATGCATTGCCTGGAGTTTGTGTAATCCCCAGAGGTTATGTACTGCCTAGAGTTTGTGTAATCAGCAGAGGCTGTGCATTGCCTGCAGTCTAACTCCCAGAGGTTATGCATTGCCTGGAGTTTGTGTAATCCCCAGAGGTTATGTACTGCCTAGAGTTAGTGTAATCAGCAGAGGCTGTGCATTGCCTGAAGTCTAACTCCCAGAGGTTATGCATTGCCTGGAGTGTGTGTAATCCCCATAGGTTATGCGTTGTGTTGACAGCCTTCTGGTTAAAAAGGGGGGGGGGAGGGGGGAGGAGGGGGGGATGCTGGGTTGGCTATCAATCATTTAGGGAAGCTGCCGTAGTGCAGGCTAAATGCTCGCCTGCGAATCGGAAGGTCGTGGGTTCAGTTGCAGGCCGAACCACATTCTTTTTTAAAAAAATGACCTTGGTTCCCAGACCGAACTAGCCTTAAGTGGGTACCGGATAAAGTCCTGGGAAGTAAAGGCTGCCGGCGTTTTGCTGATCACATCACCCACCAAGTGCCGATTGTTCTACAAAATATAGGTCTAGCCCTATGTGCCCAATACGCCTGAAGGCGTGGAAAATGGTCCCTGGTGTCCACATCACTTCTAAGAATAGGAGAGTTAGGAATAAAGGTCAATACAGTCAAGCATGAGAGGCACACCGGATATACAAGAAGTAATGCAAATCAACATAAGGGCTGGCACTATTAACCATCGGAGGCTGATGCATATGTTGAAGAAGGAATTTGAGCATGTTCGGACTGGTCCGGAGTGACATGAAAATTACCCAAAGTCAAAGGTTAAAGTCGAGAGAATCAACTTCATTTCACCGAGTTTTATCCCATATGACTCTATCTATCTCCGCAGAACGGCTAACCTCCTGCCGCGCAGAGAACGAACTCCGTAGCTCCGACGACGATCCTTGTGGACCCCCAACCTGTAACTCAAAAGGATCCTTTAGGCTTTGCTTACATATATCTTCCTTTCTCAGCCAAGAATACAGTTTCGGACATCAATGGACGCCGGTGCTGGCTGGACCCAGCTTTGTACGGCGACTGGTTTCTGTTTGATAATCGGTCAACTGTGGAAGTTACCATAAACCGAGAGCGGGCCATCTTCTCCCATCTGGGGACCTTTCAGTGTTTGGACTCCGACATGAATGGTCGAAGATACAAGATGGCGTCAATTTTTGACAACGGCTGGTAAGTTGTAAAACGTCCCTTGACCTACATACACTAATCTTCCTCTTTTTCTTCTTCTTTCTTATGTATTGTCATAGCTGTGATCCAAGACAAGATGCCAGCTGAGCCTGAAGACATAGCCTGTCCTGTAGTAGTTTTGTGTAGGTTGCAGTTCCTCTTCCTTGGTTGTGGTGAAAGTTCGATGCCCTGGGATCAAATGGACAGTTCGAAGGAACAGAAAAGGAATCCGTACACAGAAAGACTAATTCAGGGGGGGGGGGGGTGTGGGGGTGGGGGAAGGGGAAAGGGGAAAGGGAGAATGACTAAAGCTTCTGGAAGATATTCAACACTAACGAGGAAACATAGGCGGACCTTTAAGCAGGTTGCAGCTCATATAATTAGCACGTCAGCTCTTCGTTGACGACTGGAATGGGAGATGTCAGGTACAAACGAGTCAGCCTTGATGAACATACAAACTGGAGGTCACCCCCGTTAGTGATGAATAGATTAAATATTCGAGGCTAGGAGTGAATAACAGCACATTCTAAAACTCGCACATGATGCTTTTTCAAAACCTGATGCCGAAAGGGAGAGCATCGTCTAGATGAAGACAGACAGACAGACAGACAGACAGACAGACAGACAGACAGACAGACAGACAGACAGACAGACAGACATACAGACAGACAGACAGACAGACAGACAGACAGACAGACAGACAGACAGACAGACAGACAGACAGACAGACAGACAGACAGACAGACAGACAGACAGACAGACAGACAGACAGACAGACAGACAGACAGACAGACAGACAGTAAGAAAGAAAAAAGAAAGTAAAGAGAAAGAAAGAAAGAAAGAAAGAAAGAAAGAAAGAAAGAAAGAAAGAAAGAAAGAAAGAAAGAAAGAAAGAAAGAAAGAAAGAAAGAAAGAAAGAAAGAAAGAAAGAAAGAAAGAAAGAAAGAAAGAAAGAAAGAAAGAAAGAAAGAAAGAAAGAAAGAAAGAAAGAAAGACAGAAAGAAAGAAAGAAAGAAAGAAAGAAAGACAGACAGAAAGACAGAAAGAAAGAAAGACAGAAAGAAAGAAAGACAGAAAGAAAGAAAGACAGAAAGAAAGAAATGAAACACACACAACATGATATTCTCAGGAATAACGTTTTTGCTGTACCTTCCCACAGCTCCCCGAGGTACACCTGTATAGAGTTTTCCAGACGAAACAACAACGTTCTCCAGTATAGGATTAGTAAGTATCACAGTTGTCCAGTTATGCGTTGGCTGTCCCAGAAAGAGCAAGATGATTTTGAATTACTGCTTCAAATGTGTCTACTAGTCTCGCGTCAAATCTTGGCGTTGTGGTGATGACACCATATTGTAACTAAAAATCCACTTCGTGTCTAATTCACATCCATCTATCCATCCATCCATCCATCCATTCAACCATCCATCCATATATACACACACACACATACGCCACGCAAGCACACACACACACACATACATTCATAGATACACATACATACACATACATACATACATACATACATACATACATACATACATTTATCCATCCATCCATCCATCCACGCACGTGAATGTGTGTGTGTAATTCTTTGAATATTGCGTTAATTATTTTTATTCTAGGACTGTCACGTTAGATATATTTAATTCTAGCTGTGACCCGTTAAATGTCTTTTGGAGTAGATATATGTAATTCGTGTAGCATCATGTTAAATAAATGCCTTTCTAGGAGTATCACGTTCAAAATGTATCATGTTAGATATACGTAATTCTAGCAGTATCACGTGTAAAATGTTTCACATAAAAATATATGTAATTCTAGGAGTATCGCGTTAAAAATTATCACGTTATATATATGTAATTCTAGGAGTATCACGTAAAAAAATATATCACGTTAGATATATGTAATTCTAGAAGCATCACGTAAAAAAAAATGTATCACGTTAGATATAGGTAATTATTGTAGTATCACGTTAAATAAATGCAATTCTATGTGCATTGCGTTAAATAATCTATAATTATATTGGTATCGAGTTAAAAAGCTTTTTATAGTGGTATCGCATTACATATAAGTTCTAGGAGTATCAAGATAAAGATCAATATATCATTAACCCTCTTTGTCTTAGGGGTAAACAACCCACTAAATGACAATGTGAGAATAGTAGTCATTATAAAAAATAATCGTACCCTTAATATTAAAAGCGTCTTTATGTTTTAGGAATTACAGCAAATTTCTGTCTCTTAAATTTCAGGTCCAAGTGAAAGGTCAGAGGTGAAGATGAGCGACCTTTGTAACTTCAGGAACGATATATATCCTCTTATGGACTTTTACCGCAGTGAATATTTTAAAAATCTAATATGTAAGTATTTATATAGTCTCGTATGATGTAGACATAAAAATAAAAATAATTGGCTTACATATAGTATAAGCAGCGGCTGGTCGAATGGTTAAGAACGCCTGGCTCACAGTATGGCAGTTTAAAAAAAAAAAAAACTCTTGTATTTCCCAAACCAGGCACCAAGTGACATAAGCTTCTGACTCGTATATAGGCGTATAGGGCATATAGGGCTAGACCTATATTTTTATAGACCAACGGCACAAGATGGGTGATGTGGTCAGCATCACGCCAGCCGCCTCTACTTCCCGGGATTGCACCCGGTACCCACTCAAGGCTGGGTCGACCTGGGGGCCAAGGTCATTTTTGAAGAAAAGTCCGTCTCCGCCAGGGAGCGAACCCACGACCTTCCGATCCGCGGCGAGCGTCTAGCCGCTCGGCTACGGCGACTCCCAAATTCTGACTCAGTGTATAAAAAAACTCACTATGTGTTAAATGCGATTATGCTTTTGGTCTGAACAGACTGAAGAAATCTGGCACAATTTTATGCCTGTTTGCAAGTAATATATCGATAGCTTTTTCATGTAACACCTTACTTGGACAACTACAGAAAAAATATTCTGGGACTGAAAGAGTTAAGTATTATCTTTTAGGCAGTATCACTGATATCCCGGGAAATAAAAAAATGCGACCATATTAAACGCCATAATGGTTTATTAGGAATAGTAATGGTGGGGGGTGGGGGGGGGGGGTGATGGAAAGGGACAAAAGGGGGGGGGGAGGTAATAGCCGCTGTGAGAAGAGGCAGGACATGACAGCGCAACGGAAGACATAACATACAAAGGACACCCACAGGGCGTGAAAGGTGGCGGAGGACCGTGCTGACAACCTCCTTTCGTCCTTTCGTGCTTTCACAATACTGTTAGTATTCTTTCATATTATCAATGATAAACAACATGCAGCAATCCTACGGTGATTTCATTATCTAAGAATGTTCTCCCATATTATCAGTGATAAACAGCATGCAGCAATCCTACGGCGATTTCATTATCTCAGAATGTTCTCCCATATTTTCAGTGATAAACAACATGCAGCAATCCTACGGTGATTTCATTATCTCATAATGTTCTCCCATATTATCAGTGATAAACAACATGCAGCAATCCTACGGTGATTTCATTATCTCAGAATGTTCTCCCATATTTTCAGTGATAAACAACATGCAGCAATCCTACGGTGATTTCATTATCTCATAATGTTCTCCCATATTATCAGTGATAAATAACATGCAGCAATCCTACGGTGATTTCATTATCTCATAAGTTCTCCCATATTATCAGTGATAAACAACATGCAGCAATCCTACGGTGATTTCATTATCTCAGAATGTTCTCCCATATTTTCAGTGATAAACAACATGCAGCAATCCTACGGTGATTTCATTATCTCATAATGTTCTCCCATATTATCAGTGATAAATAACATGCAGCAATCCTACGGTGATTTCATTATCTCATAATGTTCTCCCATATTATCAGTGATAAACAACATGGCAGCAATCCTACGGTGATTTCATTATCTCAGAATGTTCTCCCATATTATCAGTGATAAACAACATGCAGCAATCCTACGGTGATTTCATTATCTCATAATGTTCTCCCATATTATCAGTGATAAATAACATGCAGCAATCCTACGGTGATTTCATTATCTCATAATGTTCTCCCATATTATCAGTGATAAACAACATGCAGCAATCCTACGGTGATTTCATTATCTCAGAATGTTCTCCCATATTATCAGTGATAAATAACATCCAGCAATCCTACGGTGATTTCATTATCTCATAATGTTCTCCCATATTATCAGTGATAAACAACATGCAGCAATCCTACGGTGATTTCATTATCTCAGAATGTTCTCCCATATTTTCAGTGATAAACAACATGCAGCAATCCTACGGTGATTTCATTATCTCATAATGTTCTCCCATATTATCAGTGATAAATAACATGCAGCAATCCTACGGTGATTTCATTATCTCATAATGTTCTCCCATATTATCAGTGATAAACAACATGCAGCAATCCTACGGTGATTTCATTATCTCAGAATGTTCTCCCATATTTTCAGTGATAAACAACATGCAGCAATCCTACGGTGATTTCATTATCTCATAATGTTCTCCCATATTATCAGTGATAAATAACATGCAGCAATCCTACGGTGATTTCATTATCTCATAATGTTCTCCCATATTATCAGTGATAAACAACTCAAGCAAACTCAATATGATATTAACGCAAGCTACACAACAGCCAAAAGACAAAAAGCTTCATCTAACTATGCGACTCTCAAAGGCACAAGGTGTAGGGCAAAAGACAAAAGAAATCATATTCTTTTCTCCTATATTTATCTGGTAAACAACTTCTGGTCGTCTGATTATTGTTACATAATCATATAATATTCTCTTCCATTTTCAGTATTTGTGCTATTTTGGTTTATTAATTAATAATGTTCTCTCGTATTTTTAGTGGTGCACAACTTTTTTAAATATATGGAAACAATATTCAGAGAAGATGGTAAATTAGATAAAGAAATTAACATCCGAAGCAATAAATAAAACCAAGTATTGGGACAGCTAGCCCCCCCCCCCCCCCCCCCCCCCCCACTCCTTTCTTCTTTCTTACAACACAAGACAATAAGATAACAACTCGGCACAGGACCACTTCTAAATTACATACAAAGACAGCAAAGCAAATGGTTTGCAAGCTTGGAGAGAATATATTGTGACACCATACCAGATAAGGCATTTACGACAATGTGAGAAGAATGTAGACCACAAGATAGAACAAGAACAAGATGGAAATATAACATCAGAAACAAAGTGTCTACAGTCGAGGCGACCAGAAAAAAACCTTGTATATCCCTTGACACGGGAAGCGATAAAAGAAGAAGTGATAAATACTATGTATGAGCGTCCTACTTTTGTTAAATATTCAGTGGATCCCGGGTCACTGGGGAATACCAGGAAATAAGTTAGCGGACAGAATTTCATAAAATGGAACCATACCAGAAATGAAAACATTTATCAAAGGAAAATACAAAGAATTGTAGAGAGAACAATCCAACAGTAAAAGTCCACAAGACCCTATCAACAGAAAAAAAACAACAGAAAGCAACATACAACAGTTGTCCGTATAAAAACAAGGATCTGCAGGCTCAACTACCATATGCATAAAATAAACGTCGTACAATCCCTAGTGTGCAAGTCAGACTAGACCACAAACACCTGAGCAGATTCTGCAGACCTGCCCACTCTACCTACAGTTTCGATAAGGCACCTGGTCTCAAGAGCAAAGTGTGCTGAGTTAGTTATGGGGAACCATGAAGGACCTGCAGCTGACACGCGAGTCTACAGAGGCAACTCATCTGATGGTCTGACCTGAGCATACGAAACCGAACGCAATGAAGAAGAAAAAGGTTACATAATCACATATCTGTTTCTCTCAAATTTCAGTGGTCAACAACTTATGGCCGTCCTACTGCGGCTTCCAAAGCACCATCCCCTTCAACGGCACCATCAATGGTCGCCAGTGCTCAGGGACCGTGTCAGATTGGGATGAGGATAGCTGTAGTATGGTAGGCACACTCACCATCAAGTCGGACACCTGCAAGGAGCTCCTGCTGCCTGTAGGTGAGTCCTTCTATTGGGTGGCTCACTGTGAACGTTATACAAATGTTACCATCTATTTAGTGTGTTTCATAAGTCCTTCCACAATGAACAAGCAACTAGACAAACGAACTGAGTCTCTGGAAATGAGGTTATACAGAAGAATAGGTCATATTCCGTGGAAAACAAAACCAGTCCAATACCGAGGTTCTGGAAAGACTACAAATGAAAAGAGAATAACTGAAAGATCTAAAAAAGGAGAAAATTGAAATACTTTGGCCCCATTAAAAGACATAACATGCTTTTAAAATCCATACTGGTGGGAAAGGTCGAAGGCAAGAGAGCAAGAGGTGGGCAATGATACAAGTGGGAGAACAGTATCAAGAGATGGACGAACAACAGTCTGAGACAGTGTACAACCAGAGCGTGTTAGAGACCCATTGCAGCCCAAATCCACTGTGGAGACGACACCTGATTGATTGAAGTCCCTCCACAGTGACTTTGCTTCACGCTGAATTTTTTTCACATTGGGAACTAAACAACTCACATGCCGCGATAGGCAATTATTTAACAACTTTGACTGTGAAGGACTCTATGGAACATCATATAGTTGACGATCGTCAAGAGAGGATAGACTTCATTCCACCGGGTTTTATCCCATATGGCTTAGTCTCTCTCTCTGCCGCCCGCCAGAGTATCGCATAGAGCACGAACTCCGTAGCTCTAGCGACAATCCCTAGGGATCTCCGTCAAAACTGCACTCGTGAACTAAACGACGCAGCCGTGAAACGAACCCACGACCGCCAGAGCGCCAGGCAAACGGTTTGATTATCTAAATACTCTTTGTGCAGTATCTATCGTAATTACAACCCATTTAAGCTGGGAACATGACACTATCTCATGACATTTATAAAAATTAAATACATTTCTTAAATGCCCGATGTATCACAATCATAAAAAAGGGCCCTTGACTTTACTTACACAGAGTACCAGTGTGTTGCGTACATCAACGACGATTCGATGCCACTACAGCAGCTGATTCTCACGCGCAGCTTGGACGGCAGAAACACCTTCAACTGTTGGGTAAGTCACTGACCTTGTCTTGGCATTTGCATTTTGCTTTCTTGTTGAATGTTGAATTAAGAATCGACATCACATCATTTGGGACACTCCCATAAGTAAAGTGCTCAGTCCCCATCTTCAGCAGCAAGCAAAGAGTTCCAATTCCGATGGTACCAGTAACTGTCTGATTGTGTATCCGTCTCATCCTTGCCCTGAGTGTTGAGCGTCGGTCAGATCCCCTGGTAACGCCTCGCAGCGCCATTCACCTTAGGCCGTAATGATCTATCGGCGCCTCCGCACTGTTCACTCGCTCTCAAAGGGCCCTCACAATATCTAAAATATCATATATCAATTCACCACCACGAGGTGCAGAGCCAGCTAGTCTATCTGTCTGCTCATTTCCCACCGAACCGGTAGTAGCTGGAGAAAATATCTAAAAGATGCTAACTACACGAGACCTCTGAAGTGATGCTTACCATTCTGCATTACGTGGACAAATAAACTCCCTGCTGGCTTGCTGTGCCAGTGGCAGGATCATTCTTATCTGAGCATACTGATGTTTAAAATAACACATTTACGTCCTACAACATGTTAATCAACTTTTACATTAAACATGTAAATACCTCCAATAAGCAAACATGCATTCTAGTTACATGTTACACAGGCTAAATAAAAATGTGACATATGGTTGAAAATAAAGTAAATATTATTACATAATGTCATCCATTTATATTCTACTAGGCTGAAATATAATTGTTTGAACATCGACAGGAGTTTGTAAACGCATTATAGCCAGAAACAACAATAACGTTGACTAAGCGGCAGAGACTAGACGCTTGCCTGTCGGTCTTGTTCTGCGAATCATCATCCTAGCGGACTTTTATAAATGTCCCAATGACTCCACGGTCGACCCAGCCTTAAACTGGTACATTTCCCTTGTGGGTTCCTGGACCCCATTGTAGGAAAAAATTAGAAAAGACTCACTTCCTCCTCAACAAGCATGTCGTAAGTGTCAACTAATTTGGGTCTTCCTTCGAAGTCGGAGTGCATCTGCCTGAATGGCAAGACACCAAAAACCTGCATACAGTTAGGTCAGATCTGTAAACTGGATGTCAACGCAGGTTCCAGGGCAAGACTAAAATCCAAAGGTAGACGAACTTTCCATGGGAGTTTACAGCCGGTGAACGAGAAGACGTAAAGGCGAAGAAATTGGTACATTTAAAAGTTCTGGAAAGTTTTAAGGCACTCAGGTGAAGTTGACTATAAAACCCACCGAAAGCCCGTTGGTCTACGGGTTAGTTCCACCAGAGACCGCCCATATACACACTAGCTCACTTCTGATTGGTCGACTTTGAGTAACCCGACCTTCGTACACTGCTACGGGGGTGTTCAGCAATGCCGTTGATATCGCGTGTTGTATATTTAAGCATGCCAGCCCTTTTAACACCACAAAAACATTTAGAAACTGGGTCTAACACACAACCCCCTAGGCAGAAGACCAGTCCAAAAAAGTTATCAACTGAACATGACCTAGTTTGTTAGGGGAGACGAACGTGGAACTAAATGGTCTACGAAATATGCTTATTACTCTATAGGCTCAATGCGTCTATACTGTTCACATATGATTCATTTTGTTTCCTATTACCAGGTGATTACAAGTTACGTGGGCGGGGGCCACTGGCCATGGAGGGTCCTCTATCAGATGCCCACGCCACAGTGCTCCCTTGTAATGGAAGTCGACATGACTGTTGGGAGCTCTACGGCAGCTCTTTATCTAGATGACAGTGAGTAACATTACTAATATCATTGAGTAACATTACTAATATCATGAACAGTAACATTACTAATATCATGAACAGATATAAAACTAAGCGAAAAGTAGACCAGTGAACTTTACAATATAACAAACCGAAACGAAAGTGAATGTCGCGGCTACAGCGCTTTCATAAGCATAGTGCGCAAATCAATAAAATCACATGTACATACATGAATACACAAATAAGTCAATTAACTGACCTATTTCCGAAAAAGCCATCTAACTTGTTATTTACAATACGAGCTCATCCATGGAACAGCCATTCACCTAGGGGACCTGGAAAAAAGGCATAGGAAGAATTCGGGAAAAAGGGGGGGGGGAGGTTTAAAAAAGAAAGTGGGGTTTGGTGGTGGGGGTAAACTGACTTGTTTGGGATGTCCCCGTTTTAAGCTCAAGATACTATGGTCACCCTATGTTTGCAACACACCACTAGAGTACACAGTAGCCATAATTTCTACTCGTTTCTTTCAGGAGCACGTAGAAAAGTATGCAGGCCAGAAGTCTCCAGACAACAACCAATGACCCAAAGTGACGTCACCAGGTCGGCCTCCTCAGATCAAGGCTACATAGTATCCAACGAGAATCCATCTGGAAACGATGAACCGGACATTCGTTTTCAAACGAAATCGCCAAGCATCACCGCTCCGCAAAATCCTACTCTGTACGGGAATACAGAACCGCCAGTTTGGAGTTTGTTTGGTAGAGCGCCCGGTGGCGCTAAAGTATTTTGTGCCAAAAATATATTAACAGTATTTTTGTCCGCGCTGCATTTATTTTTTCAGACATTTCTGTTCAGATGATTGTGATGTTTTTCCTGTTGTGGCGTGTCCTTTATATATATGTACATATAAAACATTAGCTAGTTGCTTATCATTTACAGGACGTTGCAGAACCAACCTCAGAAATTTGTGGCTGTTGTGGTTTTTCTAGGCAAATTTTAGTTCAGTAGTTTGCCATTGCTTAATAGACTCTCAGTACCACTGTCGAAACCAACACAAGACAAATAGTTCGCAGCTGGGATCCAACCCGGCACCCCGTTCGCAACGCCTAAGTCACAGACAGTTTAATCTTTTTTTTTTTTTATGACCTTGGTTTACAGGTTTACTTAGCCTTGAATGGGTACCAGGTGGAGTCATGGGAAGTAAAAGTGGCTGGTGTGATGTTGACCATATCAACCACCAAGTGGGTCTATACTAAGTAAGAACTCCACACGAGAGCATGCACAACAGGGGTCCACGGGTCATCAGTAGAGATCATTCGTCAACAATTGCTTCGGTTTATTACTTCCCTAAAAAATCTCGAAAGGTGGCCGACCTGGGTCATGAAGCAGGCCTCAATCTTCCCCTGCTGCACTTCATAGGACTCCATAGGAGCGAGACAATATGGTGACTTTGCAACACGTGTTGTGAGATTTGGTGTTATATTGTCGCTGCGGTAGCAAATTAGCTCAGTTGACCACCTTCACGACCAGTGACAAGCTTGGTTTATAGGACAATTGTTAGACTTTGGCATTTGGCAGAGAGACACCGGCCGACATTTATCGAACACTTTGGCTTTTAAGGGATAAGAAGTTTTTTTTTCCGCTCGGGGCTGGGACCAGTCTATCGAGGCCCATCTCCCACAACATTCTGTTGCGTCCAGAGCCGGCTCGAAGCTCTTTCAGCAGCTTCGCCCAGTTGTTTTAGTGACCGTTTACGCTCGTTTCATCGCAAGCCCAGCTGCTTTAGCACATTGTACGAGGAAGTGGAGATAAAACCTCTTGCGCACACATCGACTGCGAAAATTTTTAGTCCATACGCTTCGTCTCTGCTCAGACCGGCCACGAGCTCACAGTACTTCTCGAGCTTGTGCAGGTGATTTTCTTCCACCCGCGACTCGTGCGGTCTATAAAATATAGGTCTAGCCCTATGTGCCCGATACACATGAAGGCGTGGAAAAGGGGACTTTTACTTTACTAAACTGTTTAATAAAGAACGAGTTAACTCAGCTTGAAATGTTAATAAGGACATGCTGAAATAGTATATCACTTACCTTTTCGAAGACTTGGTAGGATGTTTTTTTTTTTTTTTTTCTAAGGGCAGTTTGGTACTTATACATTGTCAATTAATCAGGAGCCATCTCCAACATGACGGTTTACTTCAATAGATCTCCAACATTATGTAACTTGTCCTGGTTGTCAAACTGTTGTTCGTCCATTTCGCGAAGTTATCCTTTCCAGTTGTATAACTGTTCACCCTTTTGCTCGTTTGCTTTCTAATCTTCCCATCCAGTATGGTTTTTAATAAAAATTTTATATTTTTTAATATGCCCGAAATATTTCACTTGTTTGTTTCTAATTTCATTCAGCAACTTTTTGTTTTTCATTTTCAGTCTCCAAACAAGAAACATTTGTTTTTGCTTTTATTTTAACGAAATTTTAAGAATTATTCTGTTTACTTAATAAGTCCTAGTTTGACTTTTTGATGTTTTTTTTTTTTTTTGTTCTTAGTTCTTCATTCATGACTGTCTCTTCTTGTATTTCTCCAACGCATTTCTCATACAGTTCTTCACAAATATCGCAATTTTGCGTTTAGCTTTTTTTATAAAGGATATTCCTGTTTGACAGTAAGCACAAAGTTGGTACAAATAACCCATTTATCAGCAGCATTGTTGTACCCACTGTAGGGAATAGAGCATATTTAAGACACATAAAAAAGTAAAGGACCCTTTTCCACGCCTTTAGGCATATAGGGCTAGACCTATAATTTTATAGACAATCGGCACTAGATGGGTGATGTGGTCAGCATTACGCCGGCCGCTTTTACTTCCCGGGACTGCACCCGGTACCCACTCAAGGCTGGGTCGACCTGGAAGCCTAGGTCATTTTTTGTTATTAAAGTCCGGCTCCTCCAGGGAGCGGACCTACGACCTTCCGATCTGCGGCAAGCGTCTAGCCGCTCCGCCACGGGGACTTTTAAGACACATAGTGGTCGCGAATTAGGTTTCATTCTCACAAAATATTCCAGCCAATTTATTGTAGTCTCTTAATATATTAAAAGCCATTATGTTTTACCCTAATATTACTGTGATCCGTGGGTTCGCTCCCTGACGGAGCCGGACTATTTTCAAAAATGACCTTGGCTCCCAGGTCGACCCAGCCTTGTGTGGGTACCGAGTGCAGTCCCGGGGAGTAAAGGCGGCCGGCGTGATGCTGACCACATCACCCATCTTGTGTCGATTGGTCTATACAAATATAGGTCTAGCCCTATACGCCTAAAGGCCTGGAAAAGGGTCCTTTACTTTTTTTACTTTTACTATTACTGTAATCGAAACACCGGCGAGCTTAAAAGTTAACAACGAATGTCTAAAGCTAAACCTTACACAAAACTAGTTACTCCGTGCACAACCGAATTTCGCTCAGAAAATGAAGCCTAAAACCATGTTGTCTGTAGATGAAATAAAAATAATAGCTGGTCGTTAGGATTGCAAACCGCAGGACATTGTTTCCTGTAAACAGATGGCAAGCAGTGGTAAACACTTAAACAGTAGATTCGTCTTTGTTTTGTCCGGGTTAGTTTATCGACATGAAGTTCACGACATATATGTTTGTTTACATTTTACAGTTACCGTTAGCAAACCTTGCACTCGTGTATTTCCGGTGGTTTCGTGTGACTGAACAATCGTTATTATTTCTTTTTCTCTATACTTCTTCTCATTTGAAAACACGATTAAACAGTATTAAAGGTCTATGGGTAAACACCTGCAAGGAAGATCAGTTTCCTGCAATACATTCCGTCTACATGTGGAACGCAATTTTTCGTTATTTGAAGCCCCACCCTGGCTGTTTCCGGGGGCAGTAATAAAACTCAGCCTATGGGTTGACGGGGGTTTCTGGGACCTCTCCACGGGCGATCCTCATCCGAATGGTGGCACTTTGTGTCACCAGATGTTTATCGCTCAGTGTGATGTCCTGGTGGCGTAAAACGTAATCAGTCACCAGCAAGGAAATCAAACTTAAAATTTTGAGAGAGAATGCAAAATAAGGATGTGAGCCTTAGACCAAGCTAGGGCCGGTCTAGCGGGGACTATCTCGCAGGCAATAAGGAAGAAAATAAAAGCTTTGAGTTCAAATGCTATAGAAAGATTCTCAGAATACCACGAACAAAGATAAATATAAATGCTGACATAAAAAAAAAAAACATCTGAAACCTCAAGGAAGATTGGCTAATACACAACATATTATCTCGGAAGCTGAAATATTTTTTCTGTATCAAGCGCCACGGTGGGTTAGAAAAAAAACATGTATAGCGGAAAGTATTGTGCCAGGAAGGAGAGGCAGGGGTCGACCAGCACAAAGATGATATGCGATTTCTTGGGTATGCGGTGGGCAAGCTGGCGAGAGTCAAGCATTTCTTTTAGGCAGACCGCGATAAGAGCGACGTTCTGCAAAAGACCTACTATATCAGCGGTTCGCAATCTGCCTGTCGTGACCCTTTTTAGGGTCAAAAGACTCTTTCACAGGGGTCGCCGAAGACCAGCGGAACACACATATTCATTGTTATGAAGGATAATAATTGTCTGGGGGTGGCCACAACATAACTGACTGACTTTCTACCCCACTAGGACATCACACAAGCGACAAACACCCGATGACACAATGTGCCATCATGTGAATGAGGATCGCCGTGGAGAGGTCCCAGAAACCGCGTTCAGACAACTGGCCATATTTATGGCCTGCCTAAATTGCGGCCCCTGGCAAAAGCCAGATTGGGGCTTCAAAAAACAAAAAATTTCGACAAAAAAAGACGAAACTGGATATACATCTTTAAACTTTTTTACGCAACAACATAAGGGAACTGTCGTGACATTAGGAAAGTTTGGGAGCCACTGTACTAGATGATGATTTATGACTACAGGTAATTGTTTTATGTCGTACTAACATTTTCATTGTTTGTATGCTGCTAAAAAATTCCTTTGGAATACTCACTTCTTTGTGTCACTTGCTTGTCAAGTTGCCATGTCATCATGTATGTTCATTTGTGTTATGTCATCTATATCAATGTATACTTCGTTGATAAAAACTGGTCGAAACGCTCGGTTGTATTTGTCCGCGTCTTTACCCATTCCCTCAGTCGAACTTTCTAGTCGCATTTTATACTGACTTTTATTTTACTGTATTTGTATAATACTGCTCTCTTGTGGTGCCTTGTCTGTAGCCACTCTTGTTACATGTTCGAGCCATTATACATGTTGTTTACTGATAACATTCCGTATTGGTTCTGCCACCAACTCTTCTCCTGATATCATAGTTCCGAAGCCAATAGTTTCTTGTTACACCTAGTATAAAGTAAAGTAAAGATAACTTTTCACGCCTTTCGGCGCATCAGGCATGATACATAATAATTTCACTTCAGTTGTGACTGTTTAACTTCTGTCTTCCTGAAGACAATGTCCATGTTTTATAACATAAGTATTTAATGGATGTACACGTGTGGCATCTTTAAATGTTTAGAATAATTTAGTTTTAGGCTTACCTTAGTACACGCTTTGTAGCTCTGGTGATGTCTAGATGGTACTCAGTCTGCTGCTACGTCTTCTGAACCGTGCCCAGCGTCCCAGCTGAAATTGCTGCAGCGTCCTTTTCTTTAACTCTTTCAGTACCTGGCAACTTACCATGTGTTCGTTAGTTTCTACTGATACGAACCCCTGTTTTTAACCCCCTCTGTCCTATCCAGCGTTTGTAGTACTAATCTCTGCTCCAAATGTCATTTTAACTCTTTTGATCCCAAGCAAAGTATGATGTGGGATTAGCTTTTCTGTGAATCCCACCTGGTGTGATATGTTTTATCCTATTTTTCTACATTTTGCCTGAAAATGCTAAAATACAATTTAGCTTCCCTCGTATTCAGCTTTGTTTGGAAGTATTAAGATTCAAGATATTCCTAGTAGTTATTTAGGCTGTTTGGCAGCTCCTATGAAACTTTCTAGTACTCAAAGAGTTAACATTTTTACACTTTAAGACACTACACATGTATATCCATTAAATACTTATTTTATAATAACAACTTATAATCCCTACAATAGTCTTTGATAAGCCTGTATATGGTTTTATTTTGACCCAAGTTGGTCCATACACCAGTGTTCTTCAACCGGTGGGGGATGTGGACCACTGGAAGTCTGTTGAAACATCAAGGCAGTCTGCCAAATATGTATGTGCAAACATACATTAAGATTCAGCAAGAGCTAGAAATCTACGTCTAAAACAAGCTGTCTTATGGATACCAGAAGGGAAAAGAAAATGGAAAAAAGACCAAGAGAGATCCTGCATAGAAACATCATCAGGGAAGGATCTAACAAACGTCCAAGACCTACAATAGGTGGCAACGAACCACCAAACATGGAAAGCTATGTGCCTCATGTGCCGCACCAAGCTCAAGAGAAAAGACTAACTAACTAAGCAGCAGTTGATGTCACATTAGCAGAAAACTGAAATGTTATGACAATCGATTTAACAAATGATCTGCTGTCTACATGTGTTTAGCTGCCAGGTGGTGCAAAAACGATTTTTCCTGTGTTGGGGGTGTGAAAACTTGAAAAACACTGGTAAATACCATCAGCTATTCCATGTCTGGATACATGACATTCTCATAAGAGAATCAATCCTGATATACCTACCAAAGCAGCTCTCACCTGGACACCAGAGGGAAAGAGAAAGAAAGGGTGCACAAAAACAACATTGAGAGAGACAAACGATGGAGAGTGACCTGAATGCGGAATCTCTGACATGGAAACTGCTCTGAAAATTGCACAGGATTAGAAGACATGGCAAGTGAAGCCTCATGTGCCATTAGGCATAAAGAGAACTGATACATGACACAGTTTGATTTAAAGGTAGGTAAAAAAAAAAAGGACCTTTTTTCACAACTTCAGGTTCCTGGGCATATAGGGCTAGACCTATACTTTTATAGACCAATTGGCACTCATTGGGTGAGTTGGTCAATATCATGCCAGCCACTTTTACTTCCCAGGACGTTATCTAAGGCTGGGTCGACCTGGGGGCTAAGGTCATTTAAAAATAAAAATTGGAAAAGTAGTTGATCTATATCAATTGTTAAGTGTCTAGGTAAAATACATAATAGTTTCATTGTAATCAACTAGCAGGTAGGTATGTCTGTTGTACCCCACCAGGACATCAAACACAGTGATAAACATATTTATGGCCCGACTATATTTAGGGCCCACAGCAAAAGCCAGGATGGGGCTTCAAATAACAAAAAAATTGCATCACATATGGAGAAGACTCTTTATTAATCAACTAGTTCTACACCGGTCAACTGAAAATTAGTGTCTGTTCACATTTTCAAGTTAATCAAATTTCTGTTCAAATCGTCTGTATCATATACATTTTCTTTTGAATAAGAGTTCAGTTTTACTAAAATATTTGTAAACATAATCTGTTCTGTGGCTCATTACTGTCTAATGAGTGTTTGAATAATACAAGAGAGCATTTTGAGTTGAGTAGAGTTGACTCAAGAATTGACATCACAGCTCTCGGGGCATTCCCATGTATGCTCTGCCCTCATCTTCAGCAGCCAGCACAGAGTTCCAATAGTGATGGTACATGTGAGCATGCATGTGAGAATGCCTAGAGCGCAATGATGTCAATTCTTTACTGACTGATTCATTCACTGAATAATACAATTGTAAACATCACATTTTCCGCAAATGAGCAATGTACAATATATATCTGGAAAGAAAATCAACAGTTCTGTGTATGATTAATGCATATGTTTGAATAAAATATCTGTACACATCAAATATCACATCTGAGTATTCTATTTATGTATATCTTAAACAATTTCTCCACATCAAATTTTGTGTGTGTGCACTCACATAGGTGTGCGCATGTGTGTAATGTGTGTGTGTGTGTGTGTGTGTGTGTGTGTGTGCTGCACTATAAATGCCTGAAAAAACATATTACACATTAAATGCTCTATGTGTGTGGGTACTGTGCGCTATGTGTGTGTGTGTACTGTGCTCTATGTGTGTTTGTGTGTACTGTGCTCTATGTGTGTTTGTGTGTACTGTGCTCTATGTGTATGGGTACTGTGCTCTATGTGTGTGTGTACTGTGATCTATGTGTATGGGTACTGTGCTCTATGTGTATGGGTACTGTGCTCTATGTGTATGGGTACTGTGCTCTATGTGTGTTTGTGTGTACTGTGATCTATGTGTATGGGTACTGTGATCTATGTGTATGGGTACTGTGCTCTATGTGTATGGGTACTGTGCTCTATGTGTATGGGTACTGTGCTCTATGTGTGTTTGTGTGTACTGTGATCTATGTGTATGGGTACTGTGATCTATGTGTATGGGTACTGTGCTCTATGTGTGTGTGTACTGTGATCTATGTGTATGGGTACTGTGCTCTATGTGTGTGGGTACTGTGCTCTATGTGTTTAGGTACTGTGCTCTATGTGTGTGAGTACTGTACAATGAACATCTGGAAAAAAAAAAAACATTTGTACACATCAAATAATCTGTGTGGGAAGATACTGTACAAAGAACATTTGAAAAACGACTGCACACTATACATGTTCAGTATTAAAGATCAAATGTTTAAAGTCGAGAAGATCAACTTAATTGCACCAGGTTTTTTCCCTATATGGCTCGGCCTTTCTCCACAGAACAGCTAGCCGCCTGCCCAGAGTGCCGCACAGAGTGCGAACTCCGTAGTACCGGTGACAATCCTCAGGGACCTCTGTAAAAATCGCAATTGTGAACTGAAGGGCGTGAGGCAAGCTGACCGCTTCACCACGGAGACCCCCTAAATGTTTATTGTGTGTGTGGGTTCTGTAGAATGAATGTGTGGAAACAAAATACATTTGTACACATTGAATATTCTGTGTGTATGTACTATACAGTATACATCTAAACACATTTGTACACCGTAAATTAAATATTCTGTGTCTGAGTACTGTATAAGATTCTGTTTTAATAAATCATATGTACATATCATCTATTTTGTGTTTGGGTGTTGGCCATATTTATGTCTGAATAAAATATGTGCATGCATTATATGTCCTGAGTTTGGGGAACTGTGTAAGATATAGTTTGAATTAAGGATGTGTACACATTATATCATGTGATGAGAAGAAGACAACTGAAGCACATCGTGATGGTGGGAAAGATGGAGGTGAAAAGAGGCAGACGGAGACCAACAGAGAAGAGGCTGGACAGTCTGACATCATGGCATGGAAAGCGGTTCTCAACCTGTGGGTTACAACCTCTGTGGGGGTCGAACAACCCTTTCACAGGGGTCACCTAAGACTGTTGAAAAACACAAACTCACTTAATATATGTAGTAACAACAAAAATTATTTTATGGTTGGGGATCACCACAACATGAGGAACTGTATTCAAGGGTCGTGGCATTAGGAAAGCTGAAAATCACTGGCATTGAAGATCAACTCCGTCTAAATTGATTGAAAGTAGATGAGACAGAAGGTTATGGATAGACATGACTGACCACAAATGCCATAAGGTGTCGAATATAGGAAAAAGAAATATCATCCATTTTGTCTAGATATTGTATAAGAGTTAAAATCAAATATTTGAACAATCAGATTGTTCTGTGTCATAATATTATATAAAGCAGTGTTTTTCAACCTTGTTATGCCCAAAGACATTAAATATAGAACTTTTTTAATTCAGCCCCTCGCGGATAAAGCAAAATCAAAAACAAATGCAGACAAAACTAACAAACAAATTTGTTGATGGTTATGTATAGGAAACCCACTGCATCTCAGCCACTCAGCATCAGTACAGAATCTGAATTATGTAGACACCCCCCAGCCATCAGCCTCAGCGTACATCCCATAAGACAGTGCAGCCTACATCCCACGAGAGAGTGCAGAATACATCCCACGACTACATGCAGCCTATAATATATGCTGCATGCAGTCGTGCGACCTAGGCTGCATGCAGTCGTGGGACATAAGCTGCACTCTCTCGTGGGATTTAGGTTGGGGCTGAGGGGTTAGGGTTGTTGGGCTTTGGGTCAATTCCACATGTTCTGGGACCATTAAAAGCTCTCACATCGTGGAATATAGAACATAATATCGCCGGCCGCTGACAAAGAGTAAAATACTACATGTTGCTGGACGCTCACTAAGCGTGACAACCCCGCAACATAGGACGGGCCCTGAAACATGACGAGGCATGAATGGGAAGGGAAGTCACTCTCGATTCTGTGGTGGAAAACGTAAAAAGAACCCTAAAGTCTAGTTAAGCATGTCAATACCATCTTTCAGGACAAGACTTGGGACATTATAATTAACTTCTCATGGAAACAATCATTAGAGGTACTTTGGAGTGGTTACTGCATCGAAGGATGGTGATGTTCAATGTGCAATGATATCCATTGTGATAACATCAAGGCAATTCATGTCCAGGTGATTTGATTTTCTGCCAGGGACAGACAAAAAGCAGAATCTTAAGGAGATTTGGTCACCCAAATAAAAACAGCATTCTAAGCCACCTGACTTAGTTTAAAATTGCTACAAGGTAAAGTCTTTGGAAGTAAAGAGTGCTAGGATGATACTGACCACATCAACTACAGAGTGCTGGAAGAAGATTTGCACCTCTGTAAACATCATGTGTTCTATGTCTGGTTGCTGTTCAATATAACACCTGTAAACATCATGTGTTCTATGTCTGGTTGCTGTACAATATAACACCTGTAAACATCATCTCTTCTATGTGTGGTTGCTGTACAATATAACACCTGTAAACATCATGTGTTCTATGTGTGGGTACTGTTCAATATAACACCTGTAAACATCATGTGTTCTATGTGTGGGTACTGTACAATATAACACCTGTAAACATCATGTGTTCTATGTGTGGGTACTGTACAATATAACACCTGTAAACATCATGTGTTCTATGTCTGGTTGCTGTACAATATAACACCTGTAAACATCATGTGTTCTATGTCTGGTTGCTGTACAATATAACACCTGTAAACATCATGTGTTCTATGTGTGGGTACTGTTCAATATAACACATGTAAACATCATGTGTTCTATGTGTGGGTACTGTACAATATAACACCTGTAAACATCATGTGTTCTATGTGTGGGGTACTGTACAATATAACACCTGTAAACATCATGTGTTCTATGTGTGGGTACTGTACAATATAACACCTGTAAACATCATGTGTTCTATGTGTGGGTACTGTACAATATAACACCTGTAAACATCATGTGTTCTATGTGTGGGTACTGTACAATATAACACCTGTAAACATCATGTGTTCTATGTGTGGGTACTGTTCAATATAACACATGTAAACATCATGTGTTCTATGTGTGGGTACTGTACAATATAACACCTGTAAACATCATGTGTTCTATGTGTGGGTACTGTACAATATAACACCTGTAAACATCATGTGTTCTATGTGTGGGTACTGTACAATATAACACCTGTAAACATCATGTGTTCTATGTGTGGGTACTGTTCAATATAACACCTGTAAACATCATGTGTTCTATGTGTGGGTACTGTACAATATAACACCTGTAAACATCATGTGTTCTATGTGTGGGTACTGTACAATATAACACCTGTAAACATCATGTGTTCTATGTGTGGGTACTGTACAATATAACACCTGTAAACATCATGTGTTCTATGTGTGGGTACTGTACAATATAACACCTGTAAACATCATGTGTTCTATGTGTGGGTACTGTACAATATAACACCTGTAAACATCATGTGTTCTATGTGTGGGTACTGTACAATATAACACCTGTAAACATCATGTGTTCTATGTGTGGGTACTGTACAATATAACACCTGTAAACATCATGTGTTCTATGTGTGGGTACTGTACAATATATGTGTGAATAAAGGATTTGCCCACTTTATCTTTTCTGTAAGTGTACTCTAAAATGGAGAATTAATCAAACAAATTTTCTATGTCTATGTACTGTATCCGTTCCATCTAAACAAATATTTTCCATACATCATCCATTCTGCTTATGTTCTGTACAATAAACATTTGAATAAAAGATCTGAACACATTGTCTGATCTGTGTCTGGGTATTTTTGTTGTATAAAACAATTTTAATCAAGCATTTGTAAAAACCATGTGCAGAAAATATGTTGTTTTCTGTACCTTGCACTATATATCAGACATAACTGTCTTTTTGTATCACTGTACACTACAGTACCTTTCAGGTTGTGTTTACTTGTCATGAAGCACTATTCTATTAGCCTGTGTTCCAGCTGCATATCTTTGTCATAGTCCCATAGCACAGTTTGTCATTGGGTCACCAGTCACTGTGATGCTAGCTGTAAATTACATTTCTTCCATTTTTTTCTGGTTTTATTTTTTGCTTTCTCATTGTCATCAGCAAATTTCAAGAACTTCCATCCTTTTTTTTTTTTTCAGGGCTTTTTAAGACCTTGAGGTTGCGATATATTGTTCAAGGGTTTTTCCAGGTTTCAAGGCCTGATACGAGCCCTGTGTTTACTGTCTGATCGGCTCCCCTCAGCTCTGTTGGTCAGCTGCAGTGGACTAGACATTGGCATGTTTGACTCAAGTCCAGTCTACCAAATTCTAAAACAAAGTTTATCTTGATCTGCGTTTTCACATCCTCCCCTCTACAGAGATCTTTTGGGGAGGCGGTAGATTTTTTTACAGGTCCGTACCATTGCATGGGCTGTCTTTCCATTGTTGTTAAAAGATGTTCAAATTTGTATTTTAATGAACACTTTGCTTTCCCCACTTTTTTTTTTTTTTCAATTATGGGCTCAACTGGGCAGCCCAAATCAATTTTTATTTTTTTTACATATATGTCTTGATGGGGATTCAAATACATGACAGCCAGGGTAACATTCGAGAGTGCCAGGCACTGTGCTACAACATTCCCAATTTTTTACTGAACCATGTGGTAAATGATCCATTTTTCGTATGGTGTCATGTAGTAAATGTTCCATGTTTTACTGTGCCGTGTAGTTAAATGTTCCATGTTTTATTGTGCCATGTAGTTAAATGTTACATGTTTTACTGTGCTGTGTAGTAAGTGTTCTATGTCATACTATACCAGGTAGTAAATGTTCCATGTCATACTGTACCATGTAGTAAATGTAAGATGTCATACTGTACCATGCAGTAAATGTTCCATGTCATACTGTGCCATGTAGTTAAATGTTACATGTTTTACTGTGCTCTGTAATAAATGTTCCATGTCATACTGTACCATGTAGTAAATGTTCCATGTCATACTGTGCCATGTAGTAAATGTTACATGTTGTACTGTGCCATGTAGTAAACGTTCCATGTTGAACTGTGCCACATATAAATGTTCCATGTTTTTACTGTGCTGTGTAGTAAATGTTCCACAGTTTATTGTACCATGCAGAAAATGTTCTATGTTGTACTGTACTATGTAGTAAATGTTCTATGTTGTGCTGTGCCATGTAGTAAATGTTCCATGTTTAACTGTACCATGTAGTAAATGTTCCATGTCATACTGTGCTATGTAATAAATGTTCCATGTTTTTTTGTGTGCTATGTAGTAAACATTTTGTTTACTGTGCCAAGTAGTAATATTCCATGTTTCACTGTGACATGCAGTAAATATTCCATGTTTTACAGTGTCCTGTAAAAGTATTACATATTTTGCTGTACCATGTAGTAAATGTTCCACGACATACTGTGCCATGTAATAAATGTTCCATGTCATACTGTACCATGTAGTAAATGTTCCACGACATACTGTGCCAAGTAATAAATGTTACATGTTTTCCTGTGTCACAAAGTAAAACTCCATGTTTTACGGTGATATATAGTAAATATTCTATGTTTTACAGTGTTGTGTAAAAAGTGTTCCATGTTTTAACTGTGCCTGGTAGTGCATGCCTTATACTCTACATCAAATACAAAAACATCTGTTAAACATTCATTGAAGCAAAACAGCAAAAACAATAACTTCAGTTTTGCATTTTTATTATCACAGTTACAAATCTTCCTGAACTGATCTTACCAACACAATCTAATGAATGTTATTCTGTACACTCTGAATTATATACACTATGCATGCTATGTAGTTCAGTAACATTAAAAGACATAGAACTTGTAATTTACAGACAATGTATTGATTTGCACTCATAGAAAGAAGTAGAAAGATAGGACGCACTAGATAACATAAAAATCAAAAGCTATAATTGATTTTTATGTTGTCTAGCGTGTCCTTTTATTTTTTTTACTTCTTTCTATGAGTGCCGATCAATACATTGTCTGTTTATTATATATATATATATATTTCTACCGCCTCAAGGGTTCCCTGTGTTTATTTATGTGAATGACGTCTACACAATGGACCCTACCAATCAAATCTCTTTCTTAATAAATGTTCGCGTATTCTAGACAAAGCATTACGGTCTGCGGTGTTTGTAAATTTTTTCTGTTTGTTATTCAACTTATGCTTGGTTAATATACATTTCTGTGGCCTATAGTGCCATTTCAATGGTTGGACATGAATTCTGTCCTTTTTCCATAGTTGTGGATTTCAAGCTGTACAACAGAGATAGCAAATGAACATACTTTTTTATGGGTGGTCTAGTTGGTCATGTTCTTAGTACATTTGTTTCCATAGTGAGGTGCACACGCCATTTGGAGGTAACAGGTTCAAATACCGTCATTTGATTTTTATGCTGTCTAGTGTGTCTTTCTATCTTTCTAAGAGTGCTGATCAATACCTTGTCTGTTTATTGTATATATAATATTTCTACGGCCTGTTTATTTTTGTAAATTACAGGACAGATGTCACAAACTTTGCAGAACTAACATGTAACAACTGACACCAAAAGAGTATTATTATCAATACAGTATTTTTTAACAACATTGTGTTACCAGTGCTAAACATAGACACAATAAAAGAAAAAAAAGAAAAAAAATATAAACAACAGAAATGAAATGCCTACGAAAAACTCTCAATGTAAGTAGAAGAGACAGAATTAGAAATGACAATATCAGGAAAGAAGTTGATATGAAACCATTACTAAACTATAGCAAGAGACAAAATTTCAAATGGTTTGGACCTGTTTCAAGACTACCAGCAGACAGTGCACCACAGAGAGCCAGACATTATGGAAGCAAAGCTAGAGGTCATCCATGCAAGTGATGGATAGATGAAATAGCCAAGGCAATAAATACCAGCATCTATGTAGGACCTACCAAGGCTCGCAGCCTATGCTTATTCAAAAGCTGATACTGAAAGGCAGAACAGGACTAGAGGAGGAGGAGGAGTAGGAGGAGGAAGAAGAAGTAAAAGAAGAAGAAGAACAAGAAGAAGAAAAAGAACAAGAAGAAAAAGAAGCAGCAGCAGCAGAAGAAGAAAATGAAGAAGTACTTGTAAAAACCATCCCTTTCCACAAACCAACCCCCGCATTTGTTGACTGTTTGTAGTTTTACATTCAGTAGTTTGCCATAGCTCCCTGAACGAAAAATGTGTAATAATTGTCAAAAAACACTGTAAAGTCATCTGCAATATATCGTTCAGGGGTTCTTTCAGGTGTCCAGGCCCGCTACGAGCCCTGTGTTTACTGTCTAATCTACTGCAATATAGTTCTAAATCCACATGTTGGAACTGTGAAAGTGAATTATTATAACAGTACTAGGAGGAAGGGATGCTGTACATATATGTTATGTTACGTTATCACAATCAACATTACTGCACCCTGGGCATTCTCATGCACTATCAGTCCTCAGATGCAGCAGCCACTCTAATATACCTCTACTGATTGTTTCCATGAGGAGTTAGTTACGATATCTCCTATCTCAGCGTTGAAGACAGCATAGACGCGCTTCACCATGCTTTACACCCAGGTCATGCAATCGCATTGGCGTCAGGGATTCATCATTATTCACTAACCAAGTCTGTACAGTGTTGATGATATCTGCACTGCCCATGCTTCTTTCCACATGTGTTGGTGCATTGCTTGCACCGCTCGTACATTATTTTTGTATATACCATGCTTCATCAGTTGCAATGAATGTGCATACCATTTTGCATTAAGTGCAGAAGTTGTATGAACTATGTTGCGTCAAGTGCAAAGATCGCATGTAATATGTTGCACTAAGTTCAGAAAATGTACGCACGTGTATGCATCATGCTGCACTATACCTTTCAACACCACAACAATCTTTAAACATGACCTTTCTTCTAAGTATGTGTTGTATTAAGCGATCACAAGAGCAAACGAAAGGTACTTCTTTGCTACTATAATAAAAAAGGAACAATTAGAACAAGAATTACACCTTAACTCTTTTAGTACCAGAAGAAGGTTTTGTGGAAGATGCCAGTGAAGACACATCCATGATTAAATGTGATCAATGAATTACTTTCAAAATAGTAATATAGTAGTAGAGACAATGGATAAGCCAGATTTCTTGAGTATGTTCTGATCAAATACAAGAAGTGAGAGAAGATATTAAGCCAGGGATGGGATTTAGCCGAGAGAGTGATTCACACATCATGTGTTGTTTGAGGCTCAAAGAGTTAAGAATATGACATAGAAACAAGAACAAATATCAACACTGTAATCACAAATCTCTACAGCTTTATGCTATGAACTTGTTGGTTAACTTTCTCTGGTTTATGAGTTTCCTTTGGATTTTCTCTTCTCTAAAAGATTCTTCAGGAAAAATTCCCCTGAAACAAAACAAAAACAACAAAAAATACTGCATAAACTGTAATGTAAGGATTAAACCTGACTAAGCAGCAGACATGGGAAAAGAAAGTCTATTGTCAGTCTTCTTTTTAATTATGTCTTTCATTCAACAGAGGAGCAGCTGGCTGAATGATTACCAGTCCTGAGAGATCCAGGTTCAAATCCCTGGTAAGAATGTGGAATTTTTTTCCCATTATAATTAAGTGAACAAAAACAAAACACACAAAAATGTGAACCTAACTTACACAATCCATGGCATCAGCCCTAGCCATATGGGCCTCAATCCTCGGGCTCCAAGACTTCCCACATACTCCAAGAAAGGCTGAATACTCTAAAGCTGCTGGCACCATATACACACTATATCCAATCGCATGACAAATGTTTTGTTTTACAGAAGACAGGGAGAAAGTAGGAGAAGAAGAAAAAGAATCATCATCATCAATCAGCAAGTCCTTTAGAGAACGTCGCTCTCTTCACGGCACGTCTGAAAGTACCCCTTTCCCTAGCCAGCTCTCCAGCCCCATGTGCTTTCAATGCATCTTCAATGTCTTGTATCCATCTTCGGGGTGGTCGACCCCTGCCTCACCTTCCACAAACTGCACCTTCCATCACCGTCTTTTCCAAGCCACCATGACGCTTGATGTGGCCAAAATACTTCAACTTTCGGGACAGGATGCTGTTTATGAGCCAGTTCTCCCTGACGTTCAACTCGTTAGGAATGTTGTTGTTTTTCCTCTTCCTGATCCATGGTATTCTAAGAATTTTTCTATAACATTTCATTTCAAAAGCTCCAATCTTTTTCCTCAGTGACTGAGTGAGAGTCCAGGACTAACAATCGTAGGTTGCCACAGGAAAAATGCATGACCTCAAGATTTTTACTTTAACCAATTTACCAGTGCTTTGCCATAGGTTATTTATGCTATTTAATCTCTGCATTGCTAATGCAAGTTTTCTTCTGACTTCTTTTGAGCAGTCGCCACTGTTGTTCACTAAAGAAAGAAAAAGAATACATAACAAAAATTGTAACTTCTTTTTTTTTCTTTTTCTTCTTTACATCCTCTTTTACTGCTTCTGGTGTCGAGGAAGATATGAGATCCTGCTTCGTGCTCTTCTGGCTGCTTCGACCATAGACACATTGTGGTGCAACAGAGTTTCTCTGATCTTATCATCCCATCTTATTTTTGGTCAACCTCTTGCTCTAAGCATGTCTCCTCTTTTTGGTATATGCCTTGTACGGTATAGCATCAGTAGGCATTCTCTCCGAGTGGGCAAACAATTTGATTTGCTGTCTCTGAATGTAATTTAGAATTGGTTCTGTGCCAACTTTATCTCGTATGACCTCATTTCTGATTTAATCTCTTCTGGTCACTCATACAGTCTTTCTCAGACACCTCGTTTCCATAGTTACAAATTTTCTTTTATGTCTTGTTGTAAGTGACTATGTCTGGCACTGGTAGCATAGGGTGGGAATAAATATGCTGTGTATGAAATGTCTCTTTGTGCTGATTGGGATTGCCTTATGCTGTCAGAGGAAGAGCTAGCTGTCCCCATATTTGGCCAGCTTTACTAAATCAGATGTCAATTTCTTCATCCAATTTAACATCTTCAGTGAATGTTGTCCCAAGATATTTAAACTCAGATACCTGTTCTATCTTTCTACTTCTTTTTATGAGTGCTGATCAATACATTGTCTGTTTGTTTATTTTATATATATATCATAGGACTGAGGAAACAAGGATGTCCAAGTGAAACCCAAAGACAATCATTGCTGAGAGAGGCCAAAAGGGTTGGACTGGTCTCCATGTATGATATGAATTTGGCTGCACCCCCTGTGTGGGTTCCAGGGCCCACTTTAAGGAAATAAAGAATAGACCCACTGCTCCCGTAATGAGCATATTGTAAAAGTCGACTAATTTGGGGTTAGTTAGTTAGTTGGGTTATCATCATTGCACTCCGGACATGTCCATAGGTGCTCAGATCCTCCCCTCAGTATGAGCCCCAATGTCCGATGGCTAATAGTACCAGTTCTATGTTGATTAACAAGTCTTCTGACGTGTCCGGTGTGCGTCTCGTTTTTTGCTGTGCCGATCTTAATTCCCAAGTCTGCCATTCTGGCGAGTGATGTGGATTCACTGCCACCAAAGTCCTCTATCCTTCCCATTTCTCTGAGGGCATTGATAATATCAGCATGATCCATAGGCTGACAGTCGGTAGTGATAGCGGATCCAGCCAACCTGTCAGCTCTTTCATTTCCATCGACGCCTGCCTGTCCCGGAACAAAAATAAAGGTGACTCCTCGCACAGTGGACTTCTGAATTGATTCAAGCCATTGTCTTTGCACTGAACCTGCCGGAACCCTCCGGATCATCCTCATTGAATCACTGAGTATACATATGCGGGTGTATTTTTGTGTTTCAAGCCAGGCAAGCGCTTGTGTCACTGCCATCACCTCCATCGTCATGCTGCTGGTTGTCATGGAGAAGGCGCCGTTGGCTTCTTTGACTGTTCTGCCCGCTGAGCGTGCTGTAAATGCCCATGCGCTTCTTCTTTGGCGTATAACGGATCCGTCTGTATAGATTAGTGCATCTGCTTCGTCTGAATTTTCACCGATGAGAGCGTTGACCTCTGCATTAACAGCAACAGGATTCTCTTCTCTACATCGCCTGTTGAGTGTGACAATACAGGAAAATGTACAAATAAACGCCTGAGGCACAGGTATCCATTCTGCACCAGGTATGATGTCGGTTAGGCTGCATATTTGCCTAATAACATCTTCTGCCCGACCTAGTCACGATTTTCCCCTCTTCAGTCTGTTGCCCTTTTCACTAAAAAGCGCTTGATGCAGTGGGTTTTTCTTATCAGCACATATTTTGAGGTATGCCCGAGCCCTCCACATCCTGATCCTTTGGTTCATTGTTGGAAAGTCAAGTAGATACCTCACTGCTCCACAGGATGTGGGGTGTTTCCTTCAAAGTCAAAGTGCATCTGCCTGAGAGGCCAGGCACCAACAGTCTGCTTACAAATAAGCCAGATCTGTAAAACTGATGTGTACGCAAAACTCAAGTTTTGGAACAGGGCTAGAGTCCAGAAGCAGATGAACAACCAGAACTTTCTGCCAGAGTTTACAACCGGTGAACGTGAAGAAGAAGAAGAAGAAGAAGAAGAAGAAGAAGAAGAAGAAGAAGAAGAAGAAGAAGAAGAAGAAGAAAAAGAAAAAGAAGAAAATGACTGCACAGGATAAATAGAACAGAGGACTACGCTGTGAACCCCATGTGACTTATATTAGCACAACAGGATGAAGAGGATATTTACCAGCTTTGTAAGAAGACCTGACCAGAGGGCCACTGGCTGTGTAAGCAAAGCCCAGCTTCTGCCCAATCTCTTCCCAGTACTTGAACTTATCAGGGTGTACATACTCTTTGACCTGCAAAACAAAAAACACCATTCAACAAGGCAACTGTTATTTTTAAAAGGATTTGTTTTTTTAAGTCCGTATTAACTGCCTGTAGTTCCCCTTTTTTGTGGTGTAATAGGACCAGAAGGGAGGTGGAGGTGCCAGACTTCTGAGATGAGAATTTACGACAGTATAGCTAGAGCAGCCGCCATTAACAGTGCAGGTTAGAATGTCTATCACCCCAACTCCCCCTTTCCACCGTCATAGTGAGAAACCAAAACCGAGGTCCTCCACATGACAACCAGCATTCTAATCAATCAGCCAGCCACTCCTCTCAAGAAAATTAACTTCACCCCAATAAGGGAAGTCCATTTTTCTGTTATTTCAAAGCCCCACCATGGCTGTCGTCTGGAACCCTAAAATAAACTAACGGTATAATGAGGTTTCTAGGACTTGTGTTAGGGGGACTTATCCAAATGGTGGCATTTTGGGTCACTGAGTGATTGTCACTCATTGTAGTAGGGTTTAACGTCACTCATTGTAGTAGGGTTTAACGTCACTCATTGCTCTCAAAATTGCATTAACAAAAGTATGTTGTTACCCAACAGGTTATTTTCCCTACAATTAATTATCTCCAATGCCTCTTCTCTCTTCAAATGACCAAAGAACACTTCACTTGCCACTCCACAATTTGTGCTAAGGTTCGCTCCTGCCTGCCAGTGTCTGTTGTTTGTTTGTTTGTTTTAGTATCCAGAAGCCATGAGTTGTTAACCCTTAGGCTCGGTATTATGGATATCGCAACCTTTCGGCCTTGATTCCATTGTAAATACAGTAAATCTGGGAGAAAATGTGGCTTTCCTGCCTACCCCCGAGATTGAACCGGAACCACAAGGAGTTTATCACCCGGTCTCCGCGCAATCTGGTTTAGCCAACTACACTAAAGAGCCGGGCCTGCCAGTGTCTACTTTCTACTTGCGACATTCTGGGCATTCTTGCAGGATCGGCTTGAATAATAAGACTGGACGCCCATGTGTATCGATGTGCACATAAAAAAATCCCATGCAGCTGGAAAAAAAATCCCCTGGAAATCGAAAAGAGAATGGGGCTGCCCGGGCAAAAATTTGCAGTTTTAAATCTACCCAAAGTATTTCAGGATCCTCACCGGTGCTATAGAGTTCATGCACTGAGCTGAGAATCTCTGAATTCAGGCTTGAGTTAGAATTAGAACGGAGCACTTATAGGTTACCACCCTTGTGCCATGTAATGTTAATCCATTGTTTTAACAGAAACAGAAAACTCCGGAACATGATTCGGCATTAGCTACAGAAGCTGGATGTGATACATTTCAGTAAAAGTTTTGGTTTCTCATCTTCAAGCATAACGGGTAAACAGCCAAAGCGCATGAAGCTGGAATTGAATCAGGTATTTTGGCATTATTATAAAGCGTGTTCACAACACAGGCATTGGCTGAAAACCCAGCTCAAGTTTTAATATCGACCTCAATGAAGATTCAAAACTATAACCACTAGACTGGTAGACAAGTTTGATGAGGTTCTTGAAACCATGTTAAAACCCTGATGTGGTATTTAAACAATGACATGGCATTTAAACCATGTCAAAACCTTACCTTTAAGTGCCTCTTTGTGGGTTGCATATACTGACCCAGAGTAACACAGTCAACATCAATGTTACGCAGATCTGTAACAAAAACACCAAGAAACAAATTATAAATCAATCTTGAATTATGTCAATGAAAACTGAATGTTGCAAATATTGGCAATTTCAGTATACAATGTTTTCAATGGTTGGTAAATTTTAATAATCAGACTCTGCCAGGTACTCACTGGCCATTACCCTTTAACATTCTGGAGACGACGCGGCCGAAATATCGGCCCAATGCAAAGTAGCTAGAAGGACGGCTGGGCCGAACGGTCGACCCTGTGAAATAAAAGCCTTGATATTGGCTGGCAGGCTTTTACACCAGCCAATCAGACTGCTTCTCGCATTTCTTGCACATGTGGCTGTTCACTGACAGCTTTCAAGAAAGTTTGATGGGTTCTGTGATTAAACATCGATTTCTTTCTGGGGTTACCTATGCCGAAAAAATGGCGAAAAGAACTATTGTATCATAGCAACTGAAACATGTCTGGAGGCAGGAGAATGAGTAGAACTATGTGCCAGACGTGTCTGAAGGGCCTCCAAGGGTCTTACTTCCCAAAATACAGGTGTTAGGACTTATTCAAGCTTCAACCATTAAAAAATTCACCCAAATTTTTCAGGTCAGTTATGTTTGCTTTCAAGTTTCATAAAAATTTTCTGCATAAATTATGCACATAAGAATAGTTATTTTGAACAAATGTTGAGATTTCAGTTTGATTCATAAATATTCTGTTAGTTCATTCAATTTCCTACAGAAATATATATAGTTTTGTATATGAAAATTAAATGCTTTAAAAAAAAAAAAATGTGTGTGTGTAAACTATGAGAATCCCCTCCTGAGGGCTCCGTCTTCTTGGCACGGAAACCCTAAAAAAAGGCTCAGTCTCCAAAGGGTTAACAAGCTTTCCATTCAAAATGTTTATTGGATGATGAACTGTTAAAAGGCTCACCTTCTAGAGTTTTCATGATCTGTTCGTCTGTTTCACCTAGCCCCAGCATTATTGAAGTCTTGGTGACCATCTGTGGGTGTACAGCTTTGACGTGTGTCAGGACAGACAGTGACTGTTGGTAGTTGGCACGGGGGTCTCTAACCAGCCTGTTGATTGATAACATAAAAAGTAATAATGCATTCTCGACAGATGCACTGAGTTGAGTGCATGGTGCAACACTGTGAGCTGTGAATTTCATTTGGAATACTTTTCTACTGTGCCCAATGTGGCAGAGAACTGGCTGTGCTTTATGTGATTAACTGTATGTGCAACTACTGATTTATTGTAACTGCTGCTTCCATTAATGATGAACTGCATTTCTAGTGCCAAACTGTTTGTGCTGCCACTTCTGATGGCTGCTTTATGCATCTGATGTGTGTATGATATTGGCTTTGCTGAGACTGCAATCTATGTCAATCTTTTCACAAGGGACAGTGGTGGACATTCTCTGTGGTTTTTGCTGGTATAGGAATGGAGCAAATATAAGAATGGATGTGGAGGCGGTAACTGTAGCTCTCCGGTGGCTAGAGAACAAGATGCATACACATGCTGTAATTGTAACAGACTCTGAAAGCATGCTGAGAAAGGTGAAGACAGGGATGCTTCAAGCAGAGTGGCAAGCTTCACTGGAAAGGTCACGGGCAGTGAGCATACTTTGGATCTTTTCACCAGGTCATGCCAGCGTGGTGGGTAATGAACAGGCAGACAGACTGGCCGGATCTCCATCACACAGTGATGAATTGATACATGACAAAGCAGATATGGTCAAGGCCCTTTGAGAACAAGCAACGGAATCAGTAGAGATAGAAGATTTTTATGGCCTTGAGAGAATGATGAATCTAGATGTAACCAGAGGGTCTGGCCAGTTCACTACACTCAGAGGAAAGGCAAGACGGCCATATAACCAGATTGTGACCAGTACCATCAGTACTGGAACTCTGCGCTGGCTGCTAAAGATGAGGACGGAGCATAAATAGGAATGCCCACAGTGCTGTTATGTCAATTTTTGACTCAACTCAATCCTGCTTTCTTGCCTCTCAAGTAGATACACTCCGACTTCGAAGAGTACAAGTTCAAAGCAACAATTAAAGATGAGGAAAAGCAAGTGGAATCATAAAAGAAACAACACACTGGTTCAGCAACTAAAAATGAAAATGGAGTATGTATAACTGAAGAAAGATAATAAAGCCAAAAGAAATTAAAACCAGTAAATGGAAAAGAAGAAGCAAAATATACAAATATATATTTAAATACACACCACTGCAAGTCCTGTACAGTTTCCACATTGTGAGCATAGACATCCAGTCCGGAGCCGGCTACTACAGACACAGCCTCCAGGTCACCTCGAAAGTCAGGGGTTAGACATTCAACCAATATTGAAGAATTCCTGTTTTTAAAAAAATAAGAAAACACGCAATACATCACCATGATTTTCGGTTTTAAAAACAAAAATTAAAAAGAATCAAAATTAAACCAAAAAAAAAAAAACATGTGAGGTGAGGCCAGTTAATAATCAACATCACAGCACTTAGACAATTCCCATAAATGCTCAGACTCCATCTTCAGCAGCAGCCAAAACAGAGTTCCAATATTAAAGATGCAAGTTGCAGTCTGGTTATTCGTTTAAAAGAAAAACATGTCTGAAAGAATATAAATGAACATCACCTTTGTTCCAAGAGCATTTGTTTTCACTAGCTCTATTTTTTTTTACTGAGATAAATATGATAGGTACACAAGACATCTTTCTGATTTAATGGAACCACATAATGATATAACTAGAATGTTCTTGTTTAATACACAGGGTATAAAGAATATAAGTAGACAAAACAGTACATAGAAAGGAGAATTAAAGAATCAAATAAAAAAGCTGGGGAAGAAATGGGGTCAGCAAACTTAAGTTGGCTGAGGATCTATGCTGAATTTGGGAGTAAAGATCAAAAGAAGGAAAGAAAAAACAGAACAGAAGTTAATCACACCCACCCCACACTGGACTACAAGTTACTCTGTAATCATTTTGTGGTGCCCCAATATAGCTGTGATATACAGCTATATGGCACAGGCTTTTCTGAGATTTGTACCGGTCTGATTCTCATCCTTGAGATGTTAATTCTACAGACTGCAATCCTGAAAGGGTAAACTTTCAAACAGAAAAAAAAAAAAAAAAAAGGCAACTTCATCAATTAGGAATAAAGCTCCTCAAATATGTTCTGCCTGTTATACAAAAGTGCCACATAAAATCCAAAGACCTCACCTTGATTTGATTTCCCTCACAGTTTGGGCAAAATGGGCAGCTCCTCCATCTGGTAAATCTGAGGGAAACAGAGTAAACTGGTATTAAACTCAAACATGAAATCACAACTGCTGTATGGAACAGAAACATGGAGAACTACTACAACTGTTTCCCACACAGCAATCACTTAACAATATTACAAGTTCTCACCTTCAGAAAACAACAGGTTGATTATAAAATAAAGTATTTCAATTACATAAAGCTGCCAAAGGTAAGTGGCCTGACTATTGCGTAGGGATTTACCTCATGGCTCAGTCTTCATACTGTCACCAGCTCTTTCAATAAATATATAACTAATTCAAAACTTACAATCTCTGTAAGCCAAAGACCATCCATTTAAAACTTTCCTTCACTCTCATATCAATCCAACCTTAACCATTCTGTTTATCTACTGAGGTAAACCTACACAAAACTTACCAATCTATCAATCGAAGTAAACCTCTACATAACTCACCATTCTATCTTCAAAATAAACCTCTCCTAAACTTACCATCCTATCTTAAAAATAAACCTATCCAAAACTTACCATCCTATCTTGAAAATAAACATATCCAAAACTTACCACCCTATCTATTGAGGTAAAGATATCCACACACACAAAAAAAACATCCTATCTATCTCGATAAATCTTTATAGAGATAAACCTAGCCAAAACTTACCATCCTATCTATTGAGGTAAAGATATCCAAAACTTACCATCCTAATCTTCAGAATAAACCTATCCAAAACTGACCATCTTATCTATTGATACACACAAAAAACATCCTATCTATCAAGATAAATCTATATAGAGATAAACCTATCCAAAACTTACCATCCTATCTATCGAGATAAACGTATTTAAAACTTACCATCCTATCTTCAAAATAAACCTATCCAAAACTTACCATCCTATCTATTGATACACAAAAAAAACACCCTATCGTGATACACAAAAAAAACATCCTATTTATTAAGATAAACCTATATAGAGATAAACCTATCTAAAACTTACCATCCTATCTATCGAGATAAACGTATCAAAAACTTACCATCCTATCTTCAAAATAAACCCATCCAAAACTTATCATCTTATCTATTGATACACAAAAAAACATCCTATCTACTGATACACACAAAAAACATCCTATCTATTGATACACAAAAAAACATCCTATCAAGACAAACCCATTTAGAGATAAACCTATCCAAACCTTCCCATCCTATCTATTGAGGTAAACCTATCCAAGACTTACCATCCTATCTATTGAAGTAAAGCTATCAACAACAAAAAAACATCCTATCTATCAAATTAAGCCTATATAAAGATAAACCTATTTAAAACTTCCCATCCTGTCTATCGAGGTAAATCTATCCAAAACTTACCATCCTATCTACTCTTATAGACCAATATAAAACTTACCATCCCTGTCTACTGAGGTAAGAACAACGTAGTCAAGTCCCCATTCAGCAATGGCTGTTGCAGTATTCACAGGTTCCAGTGGGTCAGGTGGGGGCGGGTTACGAGATGTCTTTACTGAGCAGAAGCGGCAACCCCTGGTGCAGTGGTCTCCTAGGACCTGACAGGACAGACAATCCATTTTGAATACGAAGAAAGTATATAAAGTAAACAAGAGCCAGATCAAGTTTTAAAAATAAATGTTGTCAGGTAACAAACGAACACAAAAATTATTTTAAAAAAACAGTAATGTTTATACAGAAATAAAATTCATCATCATCATGTAGCAGATCCTTTACAGAATGTCACTTTCATGAAAGATACTCTGTCCCTCGCCAGCTCTCCTGCTTCATGTAATTTACCGGCCTAAGGTGTCAATTATGTCCTCTTAAAGCTAGTTGAAGGGAGCTGCGTGGTCTCCAGGCATGGTGTCCGCCTCGAGTTCTAGAAGTTCCGGGTTCAATCCCTTGTAAAAGCTGTGATTTTTTCAAGTGGACTTGGACTTCTAGTAATTGCCTCTGGTCTCTGAGTAGTGACATCAGATGCCCGTGTGCATTGTTGCGCATGTAACAAAATCCCTTGGCAGTTGGAAATTGAAAATAGTAGACTAACGACGCTGCCTGGGCAAAAATTTGAGTTAAAAATCGACCCAAAGTATTTCAGGATCCTCGCCGGTGCTACAGAGCCTGTGCAGTGTGCTGAACTTCTTCAGAATAAGACTTGAGTTAGAAGAAGAACGGAGCACTTATGGGTTACACCCGTGTGCCATGAAGTTGATCTGTTGTTCAAACCTCAAAGCTTGTTAGCCCATTGCTCTCTTGTCCCGTACCATGCCCTCCGATCCTGTTCTTTCCAATCCAGTGTGACATCTGATGTAGCAAAAATGTTTCCGTTTCCAAGACAAGATAATGTTTACCAGCAAACTTCCTTGATGTTCGGATCTTTCAGGATGTCCAGATTCAATATTTCTTATCTTATTGACCTATGGTATTCTGAGAATCTAAGTATTTCATCACCATAGCCCCTATTTTCTAAACATACAATTAAGTGGAGAAGAAAGCCAAAACAACTATTATTCTAGGATTTGCCTGGAGTCTATCATGAGTGATTTTCTGGGCTTAGGAATAAATATCACTTGTTCACGCAGTTGCTACTCAATGAACAATTTGGGGACTGTTATTTCTGTCTAGGTTTTTTGGTTGCTCCTTAAACTAATGACTTTTAAAAATTAAAAAAAAAAAAAAACTGCCAGATACTGCATGTATTTACCACTTTTGTAGTGTGGAAGGGGGAGGGGAGAGGGGGTGTCTTTACATCTGCCGATTTAGGGCCTCATGGTCAGTGCTGCTGCTATGGACTGTGCAGATTGGGATTTTATTTTATTTATATATTTTTTTTAAATACTGGCAATAAAATACATCAAATCTGTACATCTGTTGCTGATACATCATTCTAAACTTGAACTGCTTTTAAATTCAAACTCAGCCATTGTTAGATATGTTATTTCATTTGCCGATGTGTGTTCAATCAAAAGGGTTTCAAAGATAAGCCTTCATTATCTATCTGTTGTTGATTGTGAGTGTTTTACTGTCTCATCCTTGTCCACCCTGATAGTTATATAGACTGGTGCTCTTGAAGCAACAAATTCACTTGTCTGTTCACACTCCTGCAAGGTTTCAGAAAACAGGCCATAGAGATTTACCCAGAAAACTAACAAAGAACAGCATAAAACTGATTCTACTTCTCAATTCTTATTTGTTAACTAACTAACCTGAATGCCTGGCTAAACAGCATCTTCCTAAAACACTGAAATATGAAGCTAACCTACTTTATCAAGTATATATCTGTGTGTGTGCAGCTGGTGCATGCTTAGTGGTTGTAGCTTAGGCGTTGTGAACACAGTTTAACAATCTCAACATGGTAGAAGACTACTTTATGTTGATTTGGACAACGGTATGAGCACGGTATCATTCACAAAGCAATGGTATACTATTGCAAACTTCCTGTGCGGGTTCTGGGGTGCCATTCTGGGGAAAACAAGATGAAACCCACTGGTCCCTAACAAGCAGGTAGTAAAAGGCAACTAATTAACAGTGTTTTCTTCAAACTTGGACTGTATTTAAGCAAAGGGGGAGGGACCAACAGTCTGCATATGAATAAGCTACATCCGTAAAAAGGATGTGCACGCAAAGTTCAAGCTCTTGGGTCAGACAAAGTTCAGAAGTAGAACATTCAGAATTTCCCACCTGAGTTTCCAGCTGGTGAACACTATGAAGAAGAAGAAGAAGAAATATTAAACCATAAATTGCCTAGCAAAACCATAAACAAGCCAAAAGGAAAGCTAGGGATAGACGCAGAATCCTGAGGAGAAGGTGCAAGTGCATTAACTGTTACACATCGGCACTACTCCAAAGTCAATTGATTGCTAAATCTTTCTTTTGAGAAAATCACATCTGAACACTGAGAAAAAATCTCAGAAAAAAAATCAATCACACTGTGGTAAATGAAATTTGTGCTGTTGCATTAAAAAGTAATACTTCATTTGGAGTTATTTTGCGTAGGAAATCACATGTGTGCCTTAGGCATATTGTAAAATGATAACAGCCTAAAAATGCACATGGGGAAAAAAATCACCACAGTTGCACTTTGCTAACTCTGGCATAGTGTCAATTATATCTACTCAACAGTCACTTAAGTGACTTTGACACAGTGCCAACAATATAAACTTCAACATTTGCCAACAATATAAACTTCAACATTTGTCAACAATATATAATACTTCAACATTTGCAGACAAAATATACTTCAACATTTGCAGACAATATATACTTCAACATTTGCCAACAATATATAGTTCAACATTTGTCAACAATATATACTTCAACATTTGTCAACAATATATACTTCAACATTTACTTAGCTGACTTTGGCACAGTGCCAACAATACTGGTGTATATATAATTCAACATTTACTTAGTTTTGTGTAGTGCCAGCTATATGTACTTCAACATTCATTTAGGTGATTTGCTGCAGAGCCAATTATATATACTTCAACATTCACTAAGGTAATAGACAAACTACCAATGAGATGTACACTTCAACATTCATTCAGGTGACCTTTATGTAGTGCCAATGATATATACTTTAACATTCACTCAAGTGACTTTGGCAAATAGCCAATGCTATATAGTTCAACATTCACTTAGGTAATAGACAAACTACCAATGAGATGTACACTTCAACATTCACCCAGGTGACTTTGGCAAATAGCCAATGATGTATACTTCAACATTCACTTAGGTAACTGACAAACTGCCAATGAGACATACACTTCAACATTCATTTAGGTGACTTTGGCATGTGGCCAATGGCATATACTTCAACATTCACTTAGGGATTTTAGCACAGAACCAATAATATACACCTCAAAATTTCATTAGGCCACTTTTACCTGGTGCCAGCGATATATACTTCAACATTCATTAAGGTAGCTTACAAACTGCCAATGAGATGCACTTCAGTATTCACTCAGGTGACTTTGGCACATGGCCAATTATAAATAAATACTTTAACATTCACTTAGATGACTGACAAAGTGCCAATGAGATGTACACTTCAATATTTAACTTGTTGACTTTGGCACAGTGCCAGCGATATACATTTCAACATACCATAATTGTTGCAGTTGCTGTTGCATGTTCGCCCCCACCCCAACACTCACCAATGTTGGGGCACTTGGCTTCCTCACAAACCTGCAAATACAACAGTAAATCATTTCTTAATGCCTCTAGCAGATCAAAGAAACAGATAACATCACAATATTACAACAGAAAGCAAAATGCTTTTATACCACTTCTTCTTCTTACAGTTGTGTGTATCCACAGCCTTCTGACTCATGTTTTCTTTTTCTTTTTAGAGTCCATGCTGTGTGGCGTTGGTAGTCATGTCTATCCACAACCTTCTGTCTTGTGTACTTTCAGTCAACTCTGACACAGATGATCTTCCATGCCATGATGTCAAACTGTCCAGCATCTGTTCTCTCCGTCTTCCTCTACCTCTCCTCCCATCCAATTTTCCTACTGTCACAATGTACTCCAGTTTTCTCTTTCTTATCACATGACCAAAGAATGTAGATTGTCTCTTTCTTACCTGGGCAATCAGTTCTCTTCGTGAGCCAGTTTCTTTCAAGACATCTTTATTTTTAATTTTATCTGTCCAAGGTATTCTCATCATTTGTCTATAAAACCACATATCCACAGCTTCCAATAAAGTTTTCTTTTATATATTTACCACTGGTATCGACAGTTATACCATAGAAAAGACGGTGCTACGCTGGACACATCCTGAAAGGAAGCCAGCAGAGAATCACCAAACAGCCATTAAAGTCGGAGATAAAGTGATTAAGGAGGCGAGGACACTCAAAGGACACCCTAAAAAAGAACGTTGATGAGAGAGGCCAAGAGATCTTGGTCCATTGTCTAAACCTAAACCTAAAACTTTAGATGCACTAACAGTCTGCACTCAGATATGCCAGATTTGTAAAACAGATGTGTATTCAACACTTAAGTCCTGGTTTCAGACGAAAGACAAACAACAAAGACCTTTTGCTGGAGTTTACAGATGGTAAACATGAATAAGAAAATTTCGTGAAATATTTGATTTATACTGCTCATTTAAATCTTTTACTGAGGTTTTAAAAAAAATGTATTTCAGTTAAATAAATTTCTGACCGTATGCAGATTAAGTTTTCTGAGTGACTTCTTCAAGGATGCAAAGTTTTTGCCCATGGGAATTTCAGTCTTCAGCCATTCTGGAAGCCTCAATCTGAAAATGCATACAAATGTATATGTATGAGATTATCAAACATAGTCACATTCACTACCGTTTCTTTTTTAAGTGTTCACAGGCTGTAACTCCAGCGGAAAGTTTTGGTTGTTCATCCACTTTTTGACTCTGATGGTGTTCCATGGCTTGAGTTTTGCGTACACATCCGTTTCGCAGATCTGGCTTATTTGTACGAAGACCCTGTCTAAGGCAGCCTTCCGACTTTGAAGGAAACTTGTTAGTTACGCAGTGGGTCTATTCTCCCCCCCTTCCCCCCACCAACTGGGGCCCTGGAACCCTCATTGGGAATTCTCTATTACATAAATCAATACGTGATGTGGAATGAAGCTGATAATAATAATAGCATTACATAATACAATCAATCAGATGCTGTCTCTATGATGAAGGCTGGCTGCTATGAATCTCCAACTCTGTACTCTTTGAGAGTTCTGTCTGTCCATTTACTGATCTTATCTTCCTATTTATATCGGTGTCTACCTTAAGATTGCTTGCCTTTAACTTTTCCCTCTAGTATGGTTTCTTTTGTACCACTGGTATCGACAGTTATAAGACAGAGAAGATGCCGCTAGATTTGACACATCCTGAGAAGAAGCCAGCAGAGAATCACCAAACAGGCATTAAAATCGGAGACAAAGTCATCAAGGAGGGTGACGCCTAAGAAGAATGTTGATGAGAGAGGCCAAAGCTGCTGAAGTGGATTCCATCCATGATACTGAACTGATTGCATGGCAGAGAATGGTATGGAGGTTGGACTGCAAACCTTAAGTGACATATAATGGCACAACATAATAATTATGATGGTTTCTTTCTAAAGAGTGATATGTCTTATAAAAAAGTAAAGATCCCTTTTCACGCCTTTAGCCGCATCGGGCATATGAGAAGAGCTTATTTTTACAGACCATCGGCAGTAGGTGGGTAATGTGGTCAGCATTACGCCAGCCGTCTTTACTTCTTCAGGACAGCCATCCATTTTAGGCTGTGTCTACCTGTGACGCCACATGCCATGATAAAAATCCACTCAGCCAGCAGAGGGTTTCGATCGCGGCAGGTTGGAATTACGAGTCAGACTCGCAACGCTTAAGCCACGGACGCCGCTTACATCTTACAATGTTGCTCAAATATTTCAACTGTTTCCTTTTTATTTTTTCAGCAACTCTCTTTTATTCTCTGCCTCTTCACTGCCCCCTCTATTTTAACTGTTTTTGTTAATTTAATCAAAGCGGACACAAACAAATAAATTTGCACATTTTACTGCTAGGCATATTTAGGAATACCTTGGACTGCCAGAATAACCAACAATGATTGCCTGGAAATGGCTAATGAAAGTAGAACATTATATACAACAATGAGAAGGAGACAAAGTTCTTTGTCATGTGATGAGAAAAGGAGCACTGGAAAATATTGTGACGACTGGAAAGATCACTGGTAGAAGAAGCAGAGGCAGACCAAAAGAAATGATGGTGAATGGCTCAAGACAGTGGCATAGAGGAATTGAACCAGAACACCAAGATCTGAGGAGATGCATGAACACCTATGCCTGCTGGCAGGGCCCTTGATGATGATGATATTTTGCTGTATCTCACCAAGTGCGTTGCTACAGCAATAAATCAACATATAAATTATAGCAGAAGGCATGGTACCAGGAAGGAGGGGGCAGGGGCCAACTGACACGAAGATGGGCACAGGATATAAGTGACTCCTTGAGTATAAAGTACCTGAGGCGGGATAGCTGGCGAGAGAACGAGTTTCTAACAGGCAGACTGTGATGAGAGCGACATTCTGCAAAGGACCTGCTATATGATGATAATGAAGCACAAAAACTGCATTAATTGCACTGAAATACACATCACATGGTCTCTCTCAATTCACTGTTAAGCCTAATGGTGAAAAGTTCAGGATTGTTAATTCTTCTGTTTACATAAGAGTGAACTGTTCATTTTAATATTTGTCGTTGAAATATGACCTACACAATTACACAGAGTATCTACATCTTCAAAAAGAGACTCAAATCAAGTTTCAAACTGCCTGTTCATTATCCATGTCTCTGAACTATACAAGATTTGATTATACAGTGCCATATGAGAGATAAATTCACTATCTAGTGCCACAAGGACAGATTACAGTGAAACTTACATTATGACAGCATCAGGAGTAAAAAATAATCTAGCCTCCTCCTTTCCTTAACTATATCCAGACTAAACAAGTGCAAAACGCAAAAGAAGAATGACCGATAAAAATTCTATATGCGTTTCAAATCTTACCTTTCACCTTTCACCCGCTTGATGCCCTCATGACCCTTGTACTCTTCAACATCACCTGAAATAAAGTCTTCAAGGCCAGGACCTTCAGACAGTCTCTCTTTCTGTTCTTCTGTGAGATTAGCATAGTGCCTTCTGATTACAAAAGGAGTACTGCAGGAAGATTTGGACACTGTTCCCTGTAAAAAGAAAACATTGTTTTTGTGAGCATCTTATGAAAACCCATAATGCAGCTCCAAAAAACTGGGTTTTCAATTGTCCCAAATACCTAGGTAAAGCAATTTCTGTCACTGTCTACAACTCTTGCTCGGGTACAAACTACTAGTCTTGATTTACTGCTAGTTTTATTTTATTTGTTATATTTTATTTCTGACACCATGCCCTATAATACAAATAAAACACTGTTTTCATAACCATGTGAAAATCACAAAGCAGCTCCAAAACAAGCTTTTTAACTGTCCCAAATACCTAGGTGATGCAGTTTGTGTCACTGCCTATAAATCTTGCTCTGGGTGCAAATTACTAGTCTTATTTTATTACTAGTAGTTTTTGTTTTCTAGGTCCATTTTTTTTTTTCTCTCTCTCTGTATCTATCCTTCCTTGTACCGAGAGTTCTGCATGCATATCCAATATACAGATGTGGCTTATCTGTATACAGACTGCTGGTACGTCGACTCTCAGGTAGATGCATTCCGACTTTGAAGGAAATGATCCTTTCGAAGCTGGCCAAGCCCCTAAATGTTTCTTTGGTGATCCTGAAGAGGTGCAGATAGGTTTGACCAGTATGAGCCCTGATCCTATTGCATAATCCAGTGTTTGGTGATTATGTGTAATTGTGAAAGAAAAGGTGCTTACCCTAACAAAAAAATGTTAACGCATTAACAACAACCCCATGCACAGAATAGCAGATTACTTTACTAAAAACTGACTGAAAAGACAAAGCTTTCACCATCTATCAAAACTGTACTAAACAAAAAAACGTAACATCCTTTTCAAAGATCCTTTAACAAGGGAAATAATTCAGGCATACAGCACTGACCTACAGCTTAACTATACAGTCACAACAACAATTTTAAGCACAGACAAAAAGGCTGAAGAATGTGACCTAGTACTGTATGCAAAGACCCTTGAACATGTCTACAACTGTTATCCAAAACCCAAATGGACAAACAATACACTGGATCATTGGAGGGAGCAGACAAAAATGGAGGAGCTTAATCAGTCATCATGCTGCAAGATGGGACCACAGTAGAAACGTCATGCGTCTCCGGAAGACTCTCAACAAATTTCAGAGCAGCAAGCAATTATTGATTCAGCCAAAGTGCTCGAGGAAAGAAGAATTAAAAACAGCAAAATTGTTTTCCTATGTGACTGCATGTCAGTCCTCCAGGCGACTCATAGAGATCCACGAGGCAACATAGAGAGAGAGCTGACCTGCCAGCTATACAAACTCACAAAAAACAATGAAATCGTTCTTAAGTGGATCCCGGCTCACTGCGGCATACCAGGAAATGAGTTAGCAGGAAGACTTGCTAAAATAGGAACAAAGGAGAAACAACACACCCATTCATTTTCATTACCAGAAATCAAAATAAAATACTTATCAAAAGAAAAAAAAAAACTGTGGAGAGAACAAACAAACAGTAAACATCCACAAGACCCCATCAGCAAAATTAACAGAAAGCAAAATACAACAATTTTCCGTCTATGAACAGGACACTGCAGGCTCAACCACCACATGCATTTGTACAGTCCCCACAGTCATCACAGTGGGCCTGTCAGACAGGACCACAAACACCTGACATTCTGTAGGCCTGCCCACTCTATCTGCAACTTCGAAAAGACATTGACACCTGGCATAAAAATAAAAGAGCAAAGTGTGCAGAGCAAGCTATGGGGAACCAGTCAGGACCTGCTACTGACATACGAGTTCATAGAGGCAACCCACCTGATGGTCTGATCTGAGCATTGGAAGAAGAAGATATTATAAAACTTTTTTTTAAAAAAAATTTTTTTAATTTAACGAACCGAAACCTTTTCTGAGTCTGCTGCACTGATTACAGTCACACAGCTTCCTACTAGTTTGTATTTATACAATATTGAATGTATTTTAAATACCAAAAATAGAAGAGGATTTAAGATGTTTGAAAAACAACGTACAGAGGAGAAACTGCCCGACAGTTTTGTCGAAAATCCCCTCAAGATCAACATGTTAGGAAGGGCTGCCGCCATGTTTGTTTATGTAATGAGAATTTGCTGGGGGTTACTTCCCCTGGTCAATCAATCGAATATCGTCTTCATAATGAAGGCTGGCTGCAGTGGAACACCAACAAGCTGTGTCTCCTGTCTTGGTTGTACACTCTTTCAAACTGCTTTCCCTATGCATCTCTTGATGTTGTCCCTTCCACTTGTATCAGTGTCCATCGCTTATCCTCGATCTTTCCCTACAATGAGGTTTTTAAAAGAGTTTTATGGGTTTTAACGGGCGTGACGTTGACGTTGACCCCTTACTGAGTGCCGAATTGTCTGTAAAATATAGATTTAGCCCTATATTCCCAATGCTCATGAATGCGCGGAAAAGGGTCCTTCAATTTAATGTGTTTTGGTGTAAACTGGGCACATAGAGCTAGACCTATATTATACAGATATATCGGCATTCGGTGGGTGTTGTGGTAAACATCACGCCGACCGCCTTTACTTCCCATGACCGTTTCTGGTACCCATTTAAGGCTAGGTCGATCTGGGAGCCAAGTTCATTTGTGGAAACAATCCGACCCAGTCAGGATCTGAACCTACGTCATTGGGATCCTCAGCGAGCATCTAGCCGCTACACCACTGCGGCTCCCGCGTCTTTTAATGCGGCCAAAATATTTTAATTGTCTTTGTTTTATTTCTTTCAGTAATTCTCTTATAACTGAATTTAAAAACGCTTTAGGACAAACAGGGAAAGTTAAGTATTTGGGAGCAATTTTCACATCCGATGGAAAACTGGACAGAAAAATTAGCTCCAGATGTGCCAAAGCTAGTCAAGTAATGGGGCAACTATCTCCCATGTTGACACACAATGAGATATCCCGGAGTACTAAAGTGAATCCTATCATAACTATTTGTTGGCCAACACTATGTTATTAGTGTCAAACGTGGACACTTACATCCTCTAATGAACATAAAATTGTGACTGAGATGAAATGCCTTAGAAGAGCTGCAGGATTTTCAAGGAAAGACAGAATACGAATGCTGGGAATAAAGCCAGTCTTACAAGTCATCAAAGAACAGCAAATGAAATGGGTTGGACACCTAACAAGAATGCCCTGGTACTATCTGCCACAGCGAGCCAAACTAAAACGTTACAAAAGGTATAGAGCGAGTGGAAGACCTCGAAAAATAGGGAGTGATGGCACTAGGAACAGCCTTACAGAAAATAACAATCCTAATAGTGCTCTTGACAGAGCTCATCAACGAATGTTACATCTTTCCCGAGACTTCACCGAGGTACAAGGTGGCAGAGAAGAAGAAGAAGAAGTAATTATCTTTTCATTCCTAGTCTTTCCATAATCTCTGCATTTGATTCCCCTGGTAGCAGTGGTTGAAAGAGAAAATGATAATTTTCGCGTCATTGGCGATTCGCGCATTTGGTGCTAGGCTATTTTCATTTTCGCGTCACTTGCGTTTCGTACATATGAAGCTACTGTACATATGAAGCTACGCTGTTATTTTTCCTTGTTGTCTATTTTCATATAGTGATATGCACATAATCATCTTCATGTAGCAGATTCTTTTGCAGAACGTCGCTCTCATCATGGCCCAAATATGGGGGTGACTGCAGTCAAGCTAATACAAGGAATTCTAGAGAAATTTGACTAAAAAGCTCAACAAAACGGGGAAGCAGAAAAACGGGCACAAAACAACACAACGTAACGTTTCGACCGGGCGGCCTTTTTCAAACATAAGTGTTACACAAACGTAACAACGAGGAGATGAGAGTATGTAGATCTCTAAGGGATGACGTGAGCAACGTTTAAAAAAATGTGGTGTGGAATAAATGAATTAAAATAAGACAAACGATAGCTAAAAAATATAGTCAAAAAAAATAATAAACAGTAGTATTTTTAATATACAATATAATACTGGGAATAAAAGAAATACAAATGTTATTGATATATAAATGATACTGACTGATAAGAAATAGAATAAAGTAATAATATGAAATAAAATAAAAGAGAAGAAAATAAAATAATTAATATTTAAAATGTCATAAGAGTAGAACTAGTTAGTTAGTTGGGTTATCATCATTGCACTCTGGACATGTCCATAGGTGTTCAGATCCTCCCCTCAGTATGAACCCCAACGTCCGATGGCTAATAGTAGCTGTTCTATGTTGATTAACAAGTCTTCTGGCGTGTCTGGTGTGCGTCTCGTTTTTTGCTGTGCCGATCTTAATCCCCAAGTCTGCCATTCTGGCGAGTGATGTGGATTCACTGCCACCAAAGTCCTCTATCCTTCCCATTTCTCTGAGGGCATTGATAATATCAGCATGATCCATAGGCTGACCGTCGGTAGTGATAGCGGATCCAGCCAACCTGTCAGCTCTTTCATTCCCATCGACGCCTTCGTGTCCCAGAACAAAAGAGTAGAACTATTTAGATGAAGGTATGTTGGATATTGATACCACCTGGACTAAGAACGCCTAGGCTGTGGATGAGGCGATTTTCTAAAGCGAGGCGCATAGTATGATCACCAGAGCAAGATTTTATGCTATGACAGATATATCATCTTTACCTCTGTGGTCAGGGCTATTAAAATGGAGAGGCATTGGTTTAAGTGTCTTTTTGTCATTATCGGAGAGGTGTTTCCGGAAACTATCAGCTAGCTTCCTGCCAGTTTCCCCAATGTATGCCTTGCTGCATCGTTTGCAAATAATTGTGTAAATTACGTTGCGGGAATCACAAGTAAAAGGTTCCCTAATTTGAAAAGAACGATTAGGGAAACTGACCGAAGAAGTCTGGACAACGAAAGGACATGTCTTGCACGTGCTGCATAAGCATACAGTAGTCCCAAAAGGAAGTGCTGTGTGGATCGGTGGGAGTCGGCTTCGGACATGTATGTCTTTAAGGTTGCGGTCTCGTCTATAAACTAATCTAGGTTTCTCACCAAAGACAATCTTGGTGTGCGGATCAGAGCGGAGGATGTCCAAATGACGAAAGAAAACTTTGGAAGCAACCACATTGTTAGGGTGAAAAGTTAAAATCAATTTGGTTCCATCACTGGTAGAATTACGTTTGGTAGGGAAAGCATCTCTCCTGGTGATTGCTAAAACTTTGTAAAATGTGTTCCGGATAGAAACGGGCACGGAAGAAATCAAGAAGTTCAACTGATTTATAAAAAAAGTCAGAATCATCAGAGCACAACCTGCGCAGTCGAAGGAGCTGTGAATACAGAATATAATTTTTACACGGTAGTGGGCGAGAAGACGTATAGAGGAGATAACTGTGAGAATCCGTGGGTTTGTGGTATGCTGTGGTCTTCAGACACGGGAAATCGATGCTAATCGTGATGTCAAAAAATTTTACTGAAGTGGTGGAGATCAGTGAGGTGAATTTGATAGCGGGATTGAAATTGTTGATGTAAGTAATAAATTGGTCAAGCTCAACCATGGACATTTCGGTGATACCAACGCCATCATCTATGTATCTCCTATACACCTCCGGAAACTTGCCCGGGTATGATAAACTGACCTCGTATTCCAGGTTGCTCATAAAGAGGCACGCGTAACTGGGACCCATCTTGGTGCGCGTCGCGACCCCACTGATCTGGTCGAAATACTCACCATTGAACTCAAAAGAGTTAAGGGTCAGTACCAGTTCGGCAAGGCGTGCAAGAACTGAAGTAGGGATGATCGGGTTGGACCTTCTTTCCAAAAAGAACTGGAGTGCCCTAAGACCATCAGAGTGAGGGATAGACGTATAGAGGGAGCATACGTCTATCAGGAAAAGATTATAGGTTTTTTTAGGTCGAACTCACATCTTTTGATCGCCTTCATTTCACAGATGACCGGAACAGCATCACGGCCCTTACTGGAGACGGTCCTAGTCGGTCAGTCTTTCTCTGTCTCTCTCTCTCCCTCTCTCTATGTGTGTGTGTGCATGTGTGTGTGTGTGTGTGTGTGTGTGTGTGCTGTGTGTACTCCTTGTGCAAGAGTCCACTTTGGAGGGTTAAGTCTATCGTTTGGAAAGATACTCTATAACTTAATGTTATCGTTAGCCTGCTGGCAGCTGGATAGAGGGCAGCTTCATAACAGACATATAGATCATTGCTCTTCTATCCAGCGGTTTCTATAACACTATCGTTACCTTTTCTTTGAGTTCGCAGAGTGACGGATTTTGGAAAGATACTCTATAACACTATCGTCTGGGAAGATAATCTATAACACTATCGTCTGGGAAGATGCTCTATAACACTATCGTTTGGGAAGATGTTCTATAACACTATCGTCTGGGAAGATGTTCTATAACACTATCGTCTGGGAAGATAATCTATAACACTATCGTCTGGGAAGATGTTCTATAACACTATCGTCTGGGAAGATGTTCTATAACACTATCGTCTGGGAAGATAATCTATAACACTATCGTCTGGGAAGATGCTCTATAACACTATCGTCTTGAAATATACTCTATAACACTATCGTCTGGGAAGATGCTCTATAACACTATCGTCTGGGAAGATGTTCTATAACACTATCGTCTGGGAAGATGTTCTATAACACTATCGTCTGGGAAGATGTTCTATAACACTATCGTCTGGGAAGATAATCTATAACACTATCGTCTGGGAAGATGCTCTATAACACTATCGTCTGGGAAGATGCTCTATAACACTATCGTCTGGGAAGATGCTCTACAACACTATCGTCTGGGAAGATAATCTATAACACTATCGTCCGGGAAGATAATCTATAACACTATCGTCTGGGAAGATACTCCCCAACACTATCGTCTGGGAAGATACTCTGCAACACTATCGTCTGGGAAGATGCTCTATAACACTATCGTTTGGGAAGATACTCCCCAACACTATCGTCTGGGAAGATACTCCCCAATACTATCGTCTGGGAAGATACTCTGCAACACTATCGTCTGGGAAGATACTCTGCAACACTATCGTCTGGGAAGATACTCTGCAACACTATCGTCTGGGAAGATGCTCTATAACACTATCGTTTGGGAAGATACTCCCCAACACTATCGTCTGGGAAGATACTCCCCAACACTATCGTCTGGGAAGATACTCTGCAACACTATCGTTTGGGAAGATACTCTGCAACACTATCGTCTGGGAAGATACTCCCCAACACTATCCTCTGGGAAGATACTCTGCAACACTATCGTCTGGGAAGATACTCTACAACACTATCATCTGGGAAGATACTCTATAACACTATCGTCTGGGAAGATAATCTATAACACTATCGTCTGGGAAGATACTCTATAACACTATCGTTTGGGAAGATAATCTATAACACTATCGTCTGGGAAGATACTCTATAACACTATCGTCTGGGAAGATACTCTACAACATTATCGTTTTGGAAGATGCTCTATAACACTATCGTTTGGGAAGATACTCTGTGACACTATCGTCTTTAAAGATGGAAAAGTGTATATATATATATATATATATATATATATATATATATATATATATATATAGAGAGAGAGAGAGAGAGAGAGAGAGAGAGAGAGAGAGAGAGAGAAAGAGAGAGAGAGAGAGAGAGAGAGAGGGAGAGAGAGAGACCTAATTATCCTTCTGTATGTTTGTCTTCTTTATGATGGTCATTGAGAGGAGGCAAGTTAGTTGGTGGGACAGCTAACTCTATAAAATACTTCAAAACTCTACGACATGGCCATCGGCGGGTAAGAGGCGCCATAACCCCTCCTCCCTGCTGCCTTGCAGGATAAGTATCTCTAGACAAAGGCTATTGGAGTCAAACCATATACAAACCGGAGGAAGTCAAGGGGAAACCACTGCTGTACTTTCCATCGTAAATCATGCATCAAAATAATATGAATTCAGATAACGACGTGAATGGGGATTCCAGTGGAATCACCTCGTCCGGAGCATCATGTTCCACGGGTGATACCCGACCGTCATCCAGCTACTGTAGAAAAAGTAAATGGTAGAAACATCATGAACATTGGTACATGGAATGTCAGAACACTCGTACAAAACGGAAAGCTGGATAACATCAAGATGGAAATGAAGAGAATAAATATTAACATATTACGAATTAGTGAAATGCGATGGCCAGGAGCAGGGGAAAAGTATTCAGATCAGCACATAACTATTTACCGGGGTGGAAAGGAATATAGTAAGGGAGTTGGTATTATTTTGGATCCAAAGAACTCAAAAACTGTGAAAGGATTTTGGGCAATATCAGATAGAGTACTATTAGTAAAACTTCGCGGCAGACATCAACTTAGTACAGATTTATGCCCCAACAGCAGATAGTTCAGAGGAAGATATTGGCGCATTTGATGACGAGTTAGACATGGCTGTTGATCAATGCAAAAATTGTGAAGTAACAGTGGTACTTGGAGATTTCAACGCGAAAGTAGGAAGTGAAAAAGTGTACGGAATAACGGGTGGCTATGGCCTAGGAGAAAAGAATGTGAGAGGTGACAGATTAATAGCTTGGGCTGAGTCGCGCAGCATGATAATAGGTAACACCTGGTTTAAACACCATCCTCGAAAATTATGGACTTGGAAAAGTCCTGGTGATAATGTCCGCAATCAAATTGATTATATTTTGATTTCAAGAAGATTCCGGAGCAGCTTAGTTTGAGCAAAAACTAGACCAGGAGCAGACTGCTTTAGTGACCATGTTCCAGTTGTAGGAAAAATTAGAATAAAACTAAAGAACATTAGAAAAACACCACAAAACATCAAGTTAAATCTAGGAATTCTTAGAACGGATAAAGAAATTAAGGAACAGTACAATGTCACTCTACAAAACCGGTATAATGCAATGGAAATTATACAGACTACTGATGAACAGTGGGATATGTTGCGTGAGTCAGTTCAGCAGACATCAAAAGAGACAATCCCACCAACCCAAAGAGTTGCAAAAAAGAAATGGATGTCAACCGAAATTCTGCAGTTGATGGATGAAAGAAGAAAGAAAAAGAATGATAAAGAAGAATACTCTAGAATACAAAAAGAAATAGTATACAAGTACAAAGTGGCTAAAGAAGCCTGGCTGAATCAAATGTGTACAGAGATTAAGGAAAATCACAGGAAAGACTCACATTCCATGTACCAACAGATAAATATGAACAGGAAAGATGAAACGTAACAGCACTGGATGTTTGAAATGAAAAGATGGTGACTTATTAATGGGACATAGTAATATAATTAACAGATGGACAGAGTATATAGGGGAATTGTATGATGATAATAGATCAGATGTAGAACTGCAGACCAACAATGATGGTCCAACAATAAAGACTGCAGAAGTTGAGGATGCAATACATCATATGAAGAAAGGAAAAGCACCCGGGCCAGACAACATCTCACTGGAAGAAATCGAAGCACTGGGAGATTGTGGAATTGAAATAATAACTAAACTTTTAAATGATATTAATAATAGTGGGTATATTCCAAATGACTTTTTAAAATCCATATTTATAGCTCTGCCAAAGAAACCAGGCACTTTAAAATGTGAAGACCATCGCACAATAAGTCTTATGAGTCACATGACTAAGATTTTACTGAGAACAATTATGAGAAGAATAAGAAACAAAATTAAACCAGAAATCAGCAATGAACGATGTGGATTTGTAGAAGGAAAAGGTACAAACAATGCCATATACATCCTAAGGACATTGTCAGAAAGAGCTATAGAAGTAAAGACTGATTTGTACTTGTGCTTGATAGACTATACAAAAGCATTCGACTGTGTGAAGCATGAAGAAGTAATTAAACTGTTTGAAAAATTAAACATTGATGGGAAAGATCTACGAATAATAAAGAATATGTATTGGCAGCAAACAACAGCTATAAGAATTAACAACTGTTTAGGTATATTTCAAAGCATAAAGAGGGGCGTTCGACAAGTATGTGTACTGTCACCTGATTTTTTTTTAAAATATACAGTGAATATATAATGAGATCTTTAATTGATATGCCCGGAGTTGTGGTTGGTGGGCACAATATAAACAATTTACGTTATGCTGGTGACACAGTCTTGATAGCAACAAGTCAGAAAGAACTACCGAAAATTATAGACATTGTGGTGTTAGAAAGTGGAAGAATGGGCCTCAGTTTGAATAATGGGAAGACAGAAGTAATGGTGGTTTCAAATAAACAATTTATTCCTAAGTATGTAATAAAAGTTGATGGTGTTATTTAAGGACAAGTACAGAAATTTAAGTATCTGGGCACATGGATAACATCCGATGGAAGATGCATAACTGAGATAAGAAACAGAATAGGACAGGCAAAAACTGCATTTTATCAAATGAAAAACATTTTGTGCAATATATCCTTGTCATTGCGAGTTAGAAAAAAGAATTCTTGCTTGCTACATACATCCAGTTTTAACATATGGCTGTGAATCCTGGACAATCTGTAGGCAGGCCAAACAATTTCTAGAGGCCTCAGAGATGTGGTTTTACAGAAGAATGCTTAGAATATTTTGGACAGCCAAAAAGAGCAACCAAGAGGTTTTGAAAGAGGCGAGAGCCCGAAGACAATTTATCACAGACATCAGAAGGAGACAGTCAACATTTTTCGGCCATGTTATGAGAAGAGGGAAATTAGAACATGTTGTGACCACTGGAAAGATATGTGGAAGGAGAGATAGAGGAAGACAACGAGAGAAGATGCTTGACAGTCTTGTTGCATGGCAAGGAGGCGTGTCGGCACACGAACTGATACATGCTGCAGGAGATTGCAGATTATGGAGAGGCATGATCGCTCACGCCAGTCGGCAAGGCACCTGATGATGATGATGTTTGTCTGTCATTCTCCCTGTCTCTTTAACTGTCCTTTTGACTATATGTCTGTCTGCCTGTCTGTCTCTTTATTCGGATGTCTACTTGCCTGCTGCCTTTCTATCTGTTAATTACTTATACACCACAATGTGTCACCTGGAAAACGATCGGCAACAACGCAAATAACCACCTATATTTACAACGGAAATAAATTACCAAACGGCATGCGTATCTCACACTTCACCGTTTCCATAGGGGCTCTGTATGTGCAAGCAATTACTTTTACCCGCATCTTCTATTCACATTTGATTACATCCAACGTGACAGCTGCGTGATATTGCCGGAGCGTCAATTGGAGTGTTTCAATATAAGGAGCATACCTTGTAAAGTGCAGTCTTTCCCCTCACTAAAAGATATAAAACCGAACGAAAAGTACATCAGCGAGCTTCACAAAACAACAAACGAAACGGGAATGTTGCAGCTATAGAGCCTTCATCAGCACATACACAAATCAAACAAAACCACATGAATACACAAAGTCACTTAACTGACGTATCCCGAAGCAGTCCCGTTGATGTCTTGTCAGTTAAAAAAAAAAGAAAGGGAATCATACAGGTCGCTAGGATAATCGTACTGGATTTTTTTTTTTTTTTATTATTATTTTCCTCTCCTCCACCTCGTCCGCTTTTTCGTTTGTGCTTTGACCTTTTATCCTGGTCTAAGTAGACCAGTGGTTTTTCAACCTGTTTTTTCTCCATTTTTTAAGGTGGCTCCCACCTTGATTTTATGTCAAGACCCAAGCTCACCAAACCTTTCCCCTCCCCCGCCCCCCCCCAAAAAAAAAAAATCCGCCTCCATCTAAGTTGAAAAATGTGATCGAAAAGAGGAGGGGAAAACTATCCAAGCACCAAGCACTTTAAACAAGAACTTGTAGAAAAACATCCACATAAGACACAGCGGAAAATAAAATAAAAGAAACTATAACCAACATTGGTCCACACATCAATGTGATGGTTGACACTGTTTTGTCTCGATGCTATCTGCTATTTTTTGGTACGATGCTGGACAAGGCCCAACAGAAATCACTCTCCATTCAAGATGACAGTGATGAGTTATGAGTTAGATTATCTTCACAGCACTCCGGGCACATCCATAGGCGCTCAGATTCCCGTCTCAACATATTCATCAGCGTCGTGCGGTTAATAGTACCAGTCCCATAATGGTTAACAAGACTGTGTGTCCGGTGTGCTTCTCATGCTTGGCAGTGCTGTTTTGTTTTTATGACTGTTAATATTTTATTTAGAATTAAAGTAAATATTACATTGCTTGACGCCCAACTTGAACCTTCCTTGCATGCGTCCCCAGATTCAAACCAGTCTTCTTTTTCTTCTTCGCGTTCACCAGCTGTAAACTCTGGCGGAAGGTTCTGGTTGCTCGTCTACTACTGAACTGCAGTCCTGCTCCAGAACCTGAGTGTTGCGTGTGCATCAGTTTTACAGATCTCATTCTCTTGAATACAGACTGTTGGTTCCTTGCCTCTCCGGCAGACGCACTCCGTCTTCAAAGGAAGTTCCCCAATTAGTTGACTCTTACAACATGCTTTTGGGGAGGCAGTGGGTCTATTCTTGTTTTCCCCACAATGGGGCCCCGGAACCCACACAGGGGATTCAAACCACTGACCTAGACGTTCTTCATCGTGTTTCATTGCCCTCTATTCTCATTGCAATCTCTTTATCCTACATTCTCACCTTTACTGTCAGCACTTTATTTAGCACAGCCAACTCCGCACATTCATTAACCCCAAATAAAGAACGATTACTTCATTTCCCCTTCGCGTCCCCCCCATTTCCGATTTCCTTCCATTATTCAAGACAGATCCTCCATATTCGCGCGCACACAAAACTGAACCGCAGCTCACATCGAAACAAATCACCTGACAACAGCGCCGCCCTCCAAGCAATACATGTTGCTTTCCCTCACTCACTTTTAGAGACAAATCGATCGTGAGCCAGTTTTCGCCGTGCACGTTCTTTGTCCGTCTGCATCGTAACGGCTCAACTGCATGCGGCGAAAACGACGTACCAGTGAGAATTGACTGAGGCTCACGTGTATGCGTTTTTCTCACAACGTGGTCTGCACATTCTTTATGATTCACGGTTGTGGCTTTAAGTTTTCAGTATATACTTAGGCGAACAACCTATTTCGGTATATAAAACAAAGATTTGATTGGAACTATTCTGATTGGGTTCTACAATATAATTTTTCGGTTAAAAGTTCAGAACTGACATTACAGAACTCGGAACATTCCCATATGCGATTTGTTCCCATCTTCAGCAGCCGCCGCCGAAATTCGGGAAAGGATGATTAATTTACATCTTGCTAGTTATTGTACTATTCAGTGAAGACAATGCCTTTAGAAGTAAAAACATCGCAATCAACAAATCTTTGCAGACGTTTAGGATCGGATCCGGCTGTGCACATATTTACACGGTTTTAAAACAAATAGTTGCATACTCTTTTACATGATAACTTAACAAAAGCCGCAGCATTCCTTGTTCATTTGTGGTTTTACTCAGCAATTTTACGTTCAGTAGTTTGCCATTACGGTCTGAATGGTTCCACGCTCATACTGTTCTGTTACTGCAATCAAAGCAAAGCGATGTGTGCGGTTACACCGCATGTAGCTGACTTTGTACCTTGGTTTATCGAAATTGTGAAAGTGCTTTGATACTTCCCAAGCCACAGCCTCCACCACTATCCGGATTATAGTAAGTAATTTAAAATGTACAATCTTGCTGTTAGCTGTATCATTTTTGTCCTCCGTGTGGATTACAAAGCTCCTATTATGGGGGGAAAGAATAGACACACTGCCTTCATAATAAGCATGTCGTAAAAGGCGACCAATAAGGGATGTTTTCTACAAAGTCACAGTGCATCTGATGAGAGCCGGGGAAAGATACGTCTGCATACAAATAAATGAGATCTGTAAAACTGATGTCGAGGAAAAACCCCAAAACCCACGTTTTGGAAAAAGATCAAAGTCCAGAAGTGGACGAACAAACCAGAACTTTCCGCTAGGGTTTACACCCGGTAAACGCTAAGAAGCAGAATATGAAGAAGAAGAAGGTGGAGGAAGAACAAGGTGGAGGAGGAAGAGGAGGAGGAGAAGAAGAAAAAAACGAGAAGACGCATTCATGGAAAATTATGATTTAAAAACGAAACAGATTTTAATTAACAGTTCTTTTTAAAGAGACACACACAAAGAGAGAGCAAAGATGACGTTGGTGATTTTCTGGTTCTTCTTTCATTCGCTTGAAATTGATTATCTTTATCTGCAATGTTGTCTCTAGTATGAACTTCACTGTCTTTTGTAATTCACTCAGCGACTCGTAAAGTTTAACTTGCACCGATGTGTCTCTTGGCCAAAAGTATTCCTTGATATGTTGTGTTTGGGACAGTCTTGGAGGACATAATCTGTTGTCTCAGGTGCCAATCCACATGTACACATGGCTGATTCGCTGATTTTAAATTGTGTGTACATGTGGCTGCAAAGTTGATTGTGTCCTGTTCTAAGGAATAGAATGATAACTTGCTCTGGTCTGTCCATAAAATGGTAACCATCTTGTGCAGGTTTTGGTGGCTTTCTGATTGATTTGATTATTCTCTTCTTTTGTTGATAAGAGACTGGTACGTCATGTTGTTCATTTGGTGATAATTATGATGATGATGACGATGTCACGACCAGAAACAAGAACAATACCCCGAAAGACATCATGAAACACACAAACATTAGACGCACCTGCAGCGGGTGGAAAACAAACAGTACCGTAAAGGATCGAAGTAGCGAGTGATTACTCGGTTCTTTGTATCAGATTGAGCACATATTGCTATTGATCGTCTGCGGTGATTTATTGTCTGGTGTGTTCGTGCAGGTCTTATTGAGAGAATGATCGTCCAGAACGCTCTTTACAGAGTGTTGAAAAAGTAACAGATATCTGGCAGCTGATCATAATCTATATCATTTTAATTATGATTATCTCCATAATTATTGTATATATATATATATTGTATATATATTATCATCATCATGCCGTGCCATTTATACGAGCTCCTTTCTCTCTCTCTCTCTCTCTCTCTCTCTCTCTCTCTCTCTCTCTCTCTCTCTCTTCCTCTGTCCGTCCGTCCGTCCGTCCGTCCGTCTGTCTGTCTGTCTGTCTGTCTGTCTGTCTGTCTGTCTGTCTGTCTGTCTGTCTGTCTGTCTGTCTGTCTGTCTGTCTGTCTGTCTGTCTGTCTGTCTGTCCACTTATCTATCTGTGTGTGTGTGTCTGTGTGTTTGTGTCTGTGTGTGTGTCTGCGAGTGTTTGTGTTTGTCTCTGTGTGTTTGTGTGCGTGTCCTTGTGTACGTGTGTGTGTGTCTTCGGGTGTGAGAGTCTACATCGTGTCTGTGTGTCTCTGCGTCTGTGTCTATGTGTGTCTGCGTGCGTGTCTGTGTGTGTTTGTCTCTGTGTGTCTGCATGTGTGTATGTGTATCTATGTGTGTATGCGTGTGTATATGTCTGTGTAGGTGTCTGCGTGAGTGGGTGCCTGTGTGACTATGTCTGTATATGTCTGCGTTTAAGTCTAGGTGAGTGTATCTAGGTGTGTGTGTGTCTCTCTCTGTGTCTCGTATGTGTGTGTGTCGGCATGTGTGTCTGTGTGTATGTGTGTGCATGTGTCTATGTGTGTCTACGTGTATGTTTCAGTGTGTTTTTGTCTGCGTATGTGTCTGTTGGTGTGTCTCTGTACGTGTGTGTGTGTGTCTTTGTTGTGTAAATGTGTGCCTTTTTGTGTGTATGTGTGTCTGCGTGTATCTGTGTCAGTGTGTATATGTCTGTGCGTATGTGTCTCTGTATGTCTGCGTGTGTGGGTTTGCCTGTGTGTGTGTCTGTGTGTTTGTATCTGTGTGTACGCCTGTGTGTATGTGTCTGTATCTGTATCTTTGTGTCTGTGTGTGTCTGCGCGTGCGTGTGTGTATATATGTCTATGTGTCTATGTGTGTGTCTTTGTATATGTATCTGTGTCTTTCTGCGTGTATGGGTATCTGTGTGTGTCTCTCCGTGTGTCTGCGTGTTTGCCTGTGCGTGTTTGTCTGTAAGTGTGTTGAGTGTGTCTGTGTGTGTGTGTGCATGCGTGTGTGTCTATTGAATGTCTATATGAATGTCTGCGTGTGTGCATCTGTGTGTGCCTGAATGTGGCTGTGTGTGTCTGTGTGTGTGGCTGTATGTGTGTCTGCGTGGCGTGTGTGTTTGCGTGTGTTTACCTCTGTGTGTTTGTCTGCGTGTGTGTGTGTGTGTGTGTGTGTCTGCGTATGTGTCTGTGTGAGTCTGTGTGTGTATGTGTGGGTGTGGGTGTCCCTGTTTCTGTGTGTTTGTCTTTGTGTGTGTCTGTGGGTGTGTCTGTGTGTGCATGTGTGTGTCTGTCTATATGCATGCCGGTCTGTCTGTCTGTCTCCCTGCCTGTCTGCCTAAATGCATGTCTGTCTGTCTGTCTGTCTGTCTGTCTGTCTGTCTGTCTGTCTGTCTGTCTGTCTGTCTGTCTGTCTGTCTGTCTGTCTGTGTATGTATGTATGTATGCAGGCAGGCAGTCAGACAGGCAGGCAAGCAAGCAGGCAGGCAGGTAGGCAGGCAGGCAGGTAGGTAGGTAGGTAGCTAGGTAGGTAGGTAGGTAGGTATGTATGTCCGTCCGTCCGTATGGCCTACCGTCTTTCTATTTGGCCTCCCGTCAATTTGTCTGCCCATCTGTCTGTCTGTCCTTCTAACTATCTATCTATCCATCTATCTGCCCATCTGTTTGTCTGTGTGCCTGTCTTTCTGCCTATCTATATATCCATCCATCCATCCATCCATCCATCCATCCATCCATCCATCCATCCATCCATCCATCCATCCATCCATCCATCCATCCATCCATCCATCCATCCATCCATCCATCCATCCATCCATCTATCTATCTATCCATCCATCAAGCATCCTTACTGACAAATATGTTTATGGTGTTTACCATGGCTCTCGGCAAGCTCACAAGTACCTGTGATTTAATTACTAGCGCCGGCGTTTTTCCGGAACGAATTTGATCAGAGACAGCCACAACATTGTCACCACATCATTTATACCAAACACGTCGGGAAGTGACATTGTTCAGTTTTTCATGGCAGGGTTGCCAGATGAAAAAACTTCATTTTATGTCAAACAATTACCCAAAATATGCCCCCAAAAATGTCAGATAAAGTGTAACATACTACTCGCTTCACATCAAAAGCTATAGATTAAATTCTTCACTGTCGTCCTCAATGGAACAAGTGGAAGACACAGCGTAAGCCTTTTCGGATGTAAAATCTTCAAGCATTTTCTCAGATTGGATGAAGTCTTTGCAACTCATCTATAATGATGGAATATTTCTTGTTCCGAAAATCACCAATAAGGTCATCCTTAAGTGCAGGCGATATAATATTTTTTTATTAGGCATGAACATTTAGTTATATGCAACTGTATGTTCTCCAATGTACTCCCCCGACTATGCGCTCTTATGATTTCACTTAGATGATCAATTGTGCGTATTGCACAATGGCAGGTCATGCCTACAGCAAGTAGCAACTCTGCTGCCTTTAACTTTATTATTACTTTGCCTAGGAGTCATTGTTGTAATAAGCTGTGACTGGCTTTTTGACAGAGTTTTCATCCTGTGTTCATCGAATTTTTCATGATTTGATATGCTACTAATTCTTGGTGCAACATTACGCTGACACAGTTTATAAAAGGCTGCCTCTGATCCGTCTGAAGATTTTTTGAGCCGTGGGTATGTTTCTTCCAGGTACTATTATACTTGCGATGTCTTAAGATGCTTTCCATTTTTTTTTTTTTTTTTTTGGGGGGATGACGTGGCCATTAGTAAAAGTAATAAAATCTATCTCAGATAGAACTAGGTCTACATCCTCTCTATTTGCTGTCCTCAAGTAGTTTCTAAACAGTCTGAATCACTTGGTATCGGTGGTGGGTTTTGGTTTTATATCCCGCATTTATTCTATTAGATTAACATAAATTACAGACGGCCTGGGTTTATCGAAGTCACGATACGTTTAGAAAGACATTAATACAACAAGAAATGGCGCGAATCTCCGCTAGTCCGTACTAGGACATCACAACAAAGTCAAACTGAAATAAAGATGTTAACTGTAGATCTACATTGCTTTCAGCAAATCTGTGCGTTTCAAACGGAGGAACCATGAAGCAAATGTGAGCACATTTTGATAGGAAAAGCCAGAAAAAAAAACACAAATATGCCAAAATATGCCAGTTCATTATCTTATGCCAGTTCAATTTCAAATATGCCAAATTTGTGGAAATCGGCATTAAAAAATGGCAATATGGCAACCCTGTTTCATGGCCTGGGTACAGAGGAAGTTGCATCTAGATCCGGAAGTTGACAATGGATGTCAGTGTTAGTCGTATTTCCTGAGATTCTAATTTATCCATCTGATTCTGCCAATCTATTGCTAGAGTTATTTCTGTTGGAGAAATATAATTAAAGGCGGGGTATTTTATACAATTTTGTAGTCTGGATTTATATATAATATCTTGCAGTGTATACAGACTTAACCCACGCGTTTTTTTGAGTTCATCGTGTGCTCTCGCTCCTATTGTTTATTATATTTTCACGCTCAATGTTCATAATGTATATTCACTCCCACAGTTCCTGATGTTCTCACTCTCATAGTTAACTATGTTCGCACGCCTATCGTAAACAATGTTCTCAATCCCATAGTTAATGATGTTCCGACTTCTATAGTTAATGATGTTCTCACTCCCATAGTTAATGATGTTCCGACTTCTATAGTTAATGATGTTCTCACTCCCATAGTTAATGATGTTCCGACTTCCATAGTTAATGATGTTCTCACTCCCATAGTCAATGATGCTCTCACTGTCATAATTATTGATGTTCTCACTCCCATAGCTAATGATTTCTTCTCTCTCAGTCTTCATAATGTGTTTTCACTCCTATATTTATTGATGTTCTCACTACCACATTTAATGACACCTTCACTCTCAAAGTTTATATGTTTTTACTCTGTAGTTATTGAGTTATCACTCTCCTCTTTCCTCTGTCTGTCTGTCTGTCTGTCTGTCTGTCTGTCTGTCTGTCTGTCTGTCTGTCTGTCTGTCTGTCTGTCTGTCTGTCTGTCTGTCTGTCTGTCTGTCTGTCTGTCTGTCTGTCTGTCTGTCTGTCTGTCTGTCTGTCTGTCTGTCTGTCTGTCTGTCTGCCTGCCTGCCTGCCTGCCTGCCTGCCTGCCTGCCTGCCTGCCTGCCTGCCTGCCTGCCTGCCTGCCTGCCTGCCTGCCTGCCTGCCTGCCTGCCTGCCTGCCTGCCTGCCTGTCTGTCTGTCTGTCTGTCTGTCTGTCTGTCTGTCTGTCTGTCTGTCTGCCTGCCTGCCTGCCTGCCTGCCTGCCTGCCTGCCTGCCTGCCTGTCTGTCTGTCTGTCTGTCTGTCTGTCTGTCTGTCTGTCTGTCTGTCATAAATATTTACAAAAATATATATATGTATAACTGAGGCGACAGCTCTAACAACAACATAAATGTAAATGATCCTGTTTACGCCATATGTGCATGGAGCACATGGTTCTATATTTATATTTTGTATAGTCCGTTCCAGAAGTTGTGGCCAGCTTTAAAAATCTGTAACGCAGTAACCGCTCAGTGTCAATTGTTGAAGTTTGGCATGCAACATGTTAATAATCATTTTCTTGTAAGAAAGTTTTTTAATTTAAATGTAAACAAAAGTAGTTATTATTATTTCTTATCTGCGGTATATAGATTTTATTTTATTTGATTCAAGAACTGACATCACAGCACTCGGGGCATTTCCATAAGCGCTCCATCCCCATCTTCAGCAGCCAGCGAAGAGTTCCGATACTAATGGTGCCAGTAGAATTCTGATTAAACGTCCGTCTTGCCTTTCCTCTGAGCCTCGAGCATCTGCCAGAACCTCTCGTCACTACCCTGCATCAATCTCACCAGACAGTGGTGATCCATCTGCTCCTCCGAACTGTACACGCTCTCTCAAAAGGCACTAACCACGTCTGCCTTATTATGCATCAGTATTTCACCCAGTATGTCCGCCTGTTCATTTCCGAACACACTGGCGTACCCCGATAAAAATAAATTCAGACAATACTCCTTATCTGCAGTATATGAAGGAAAAAAAAAACAGACATCGATTCAAGGCAAAAATAATCTGCATGCCTACAGTTAGCTTAGTAACGGGAACTTTTCAAAACATCAGACTGGACGCGTTTCATACGCTGTTTCCCTCCTAGGTGGTCATCTCCAGTATTAACCTCCTTTGAGTTGTGGATTTTTCATTGTATGCAGGATAAGCTATCAAATAAATCACTACGCTTCGCTGCACACGTGATTTGATTTCCAAATAAAATGTCCACATGTGCGTCAAATAATGTATATTCTTTTTATAGGCGTACACAAATTATTAGTCAAACAAAGATTAAAGATATTCGCCGCTTTAATAAACCAGCAACGTCAGTGCAATAGTAAACTAAAAAAAAAAAATCACGAGGTCATGAGAAATCTAAAGCTACATGCGAGCATTCGTGTTGATTCTCACAGAATTTTTCAAGACATTTGTTAAAGTTTGAGGTCACGACTTTTGAAACCCACTATATAGATCCAGTGACTTGATGGGGAAGAGTTTTTAAAGCGTGTACTGTTTTCTCCGTGCGTGTTACAATATTTTATCATCAGATTATACTCCTTTTATTCAAGATTCCTTTTCCAATGTTTCAAGCTCAGCCCGTTCTCCGCGTCTTCTGCAACTGCGTTTGCAATACCGATTTTGGAGTTCTGAAATCCAGTCCATATGTTACAGATCAATGACTTGGATCATCATAACTCGATAATCATACCGATTTTAAAATACCAAACATCAAAGAGTAGCTTTAAAATAAGAGATCAGTCAAGGCGATTGACAAACAATGCTAACAGCAGATGTCGTATTGAGCTTCTAAAGGTGACATCGCAGTTACATAATACAGCGCTACACTCAATAATCATAAGAATATATCTAGCCAAACGAAAAGCAAAACCAGTCAAAACGTTAAAGGTTAAAGGTAAGATGATCGACTTCATTGCACTGGTCTTTATCACATATAGCCCTGTCTCTCCTCATAGAAGGGCTAGCCGCCCGCCGAGAGCGTCACACAAAGCACGGAATCCGAAGCTCCAGCGAGGATTCCCAGTGATCTTCGTAAAAATTACGCCTGTGAACCGAACGACGCCGCAGTAAAACGAACCCACGATCTTCAGAGCGCAGACAAATGGCTTGACTCATTCGCTGTAGAGACCCCCAGAGAATCATCAGCTTCACATTATCACAAGCGCAAAAAAAAAAACGTTGCGGTTAGAGCGCTTTCAACAGCACATAACATGAATATGTTAAAAAGGAGTTACAGCCGGTGTCTGGAGCAGCTGGGAAGCCGATGGCCAAGTGGCTATGATGTAGCTGTTGTGCGGGAGACCCAGATTTGAATCCTTGGTAAGGTGTTGTGACAATGAAGTACCTACGGAAATAATAATAAAAAGTAAAACGAAATAGAAGAAGTTGACACCGTTAAATAACTCGGCTCCCACATATGTAACGATGACAGATGTACCAAAGAGATAAAAACAAGACTTGTTTTGACAACAGCCTCGACGTCCAAGCTGAATACGACGTGGAAGAGCAAAATCGGCATAGCAGTAAAGGTCAATATATGCAAATCACTGGTATTGTCTAGCTTCTTATACAGATCCAAGAGCTGGATTCCCCTGTGAAAATGGAATAAAGAATTCAGGCTTTGGACAAATTTTGCGAATTTGCACTTTAGAACATTAAAAAACTAACAAACATGTAAGCGACATAGTAAACAAATTTGCAGGACATCAGGAGCCTCTTTTGGCAGTCGTGAAACGTCGGACGCTAGTTTGGTTATGACACGAGTTGACAAATGAGTCGATAGCAAAGACTATACTTCAAAAAAAAAAAAAAAAGGGAGAGGCGTGGGGAAGTGTTCGAAGAGAAGTGGGGCAAAAAAGAACCTGGAATAAGAACAACAAGAAATGGACAGGACTAAATTAGTATGCGCTTGTTCAACAAGCCGAAGACAGAGAAAGATCGCTTCCATCGATGCACCTTCCCAACTTAACGGGACAAGAGTTATGTTATGTTTTAAGCATTTTTATTCTTGTTTTCACGGCCTAACATGAGCTGTTTGTGGCGACTGCACTAGCCATCATTTCCATCTTCATCATTCAGCAGGCCCCTTTACAGAAGTCGCTCTATGGCACGCTTGAAAGTCTCTCTTTCTCTAGCCACTTCTTCAGCCCTAACGTAACCCCCCTACGGAGCATACACAGCATATAAATTTGCTGTCTATCGTGTGTCAGATAGACGCTTGACCACAGCATCTTTTCCTAAAGATGATGACTATACATTCCGCCGACAAGTAGAATCAGCAGAAAGCGAAAACCGATGCTGAACAAAGTCACAGAATTTTAATAACTGTAGACAACCCTCTCCTGTTTTTACTCCCACCAAGTTCAGGCTGTGTCCAGCACAGTGCTTACAACCCTCTCCTGCTTTTACTCCCACCAAGTTTAGGCTTTCTCCAACACAGTCCTTACAATTTAGAATATCGTCTAGACATTTTTGAGGCATTATCGTATAAATGACCATGGAAGTTTAATGGTGGAATTTTTGTCTTATTAAGAATAACCCACAACAATGTCTGTTAGATTATGTGCTCCACGAGACCCGATGGGGATGAGCCTCATAAAAGGTTCCATACATGAGACAGGTTAGGGGGAAAAGGGGGTGGGGGGATGCTGTTTAGCCTTTATACTTGATATAAATAATTTAAACGTGAAACATATTTTTTATTATGGCAAGTCAAGTTACATGCACAGGTTAGTATACGGCCCCATGCTCGTGGTACCCCCAGGGGCAGTGCCCAGCGAGCCTGTGTGTTTTAAACGGCCCTGACCGGCACATTTCTTTTCTACCAATTACATTTAGAATATCACGAAAAATTACACCTCGGTCAAGCTAATTAAAGAAACCATCGCGTAATCACCAATGTGGATTTGGAGAGTAATGAATATTGACATTCCCCTGAACCTCATTTGTGTTAAGACACAACAGTCATCCCACACAAAGGGACTAAACAGAGACAAGACAGCATTGCTGATTCGGGGACTTGACTGACTGACTGACTGACTGACTTTCTACCCTACCAGGACATCACACACGAGATAAACACCCGATGACACTGTATGCCACTACGTGGATGAGGATCACCGTGGAGAGGTCCCAGAATCCGCGTTCAGCCATTAGGCCATATTTATGGACTGGCTAAATTGCGGCCCCTGGCAAGAGCCAGTGGGGCTTCAAATAAAGAAAAATTTCATTCTAAAAAGGACGGCAGATAGAGATGATGTTTCGGGAACTTCTCTTTCTTGTATCTACTCTTGGAAGGCCTTGCGGCGTCAGGGCAGGAAAAGATCTATGGAACAGGCCTTTCTGTGGGCTTCGTGTAAAGTACTTTGCAGTATTTCTGATAGTTCTGCGGTCCATGTTTTGCGTGGCCGACCTCTTGCTCTTTTACCTTTGTATCTGTATAACATCGCTCTCTTGTGGTGCCCGGTCCAAATAG
>CAJHNH020005190.1:182500-190000 GCA_905116865.2 Candidula unifasciata
ATAGATTAGGTCATAACCATTTGGCGGAGACCCAATATAACTAACCTATACTGCAATGTCACCATCTGTAGCTTAGACGTTGCGAGCGAGCTTCGTAATGCCGGGGTGCTGGGTTCGATCCCAGCTGCAGACGGTTTGTCTTGCGTTGGTTTCGAAAGTGGTACTGAGAGCTGACCGTTCATTGCAATGTCAAACTAATGAACTCGAAATTTCCCGGCTGGCCTTTAAAAAAATAGTCTAGCATCATATAGCCGATATTACAGACGCATGAAAGGCGGTTCTTTGCTTTACTTTTAAATAATACGTGTAAATGCTGCATTTGTCAAAATTAGGAATATTGTATGCAATCTTTCTTTGTCAATTAAGACGAGAAAGATAATTCTTAAAATATATTTAAAACCTATCTTGATATATGGAAATGAATTATGGACAGTTGGTAGATTTCTTCTTCTGCCTAACCCCTAATGAAGATAGACAAACAACTCACGCTAAGTCGTTCTATCCTTCGCTATCGCATGCAGCTCTGCCCATATCTTCCCCATCTTTTTTAACTTCGTTAGTCCAATGTACCCGTGGGTTCTAGAGCAACTGCATTCAAGTTATACTATACTCAGGTTTTTTCAACGAGTGTCCTATCCAACGTCAGCGCTTTTTTTTTTTCACCCCATGGTCCACTGCAACTTGTTAAGTTCTCTCCCAAAGCTCTATTTTAGTGAATCTATGATAACATTTAATTCCATCTTTTCATTGTAGGCACCAGTTAATGAATGTTCGTAGTTTATAAGTAACTGCGTTAACTGCTCTTTACCTCTGCGCTCTATACAACACACACACAAGTACAGACTTGACCTTAAAATTAAAAAAAAAAATTAAGTTTAGTATTACTTTCAATGTCTTTTGACCTGTCAGTTGGCAGATTTGTGAAAAGTTATTTGGAAGCTGCGAAGATGTGGTTTTGTAGACGGATGATGTGAACAACCTGGACAGATTAAAAAAAAAGAGTAATGACGATGACTTGAAAGAAACTGTCCCACAAAGAGAACTGGTTGCCACCATCAGAAAGAGACAATCTGCATACATTCTTTGGTCATGCCATATGAAGGTGAATACTGGAGTACATCCTGACAATAGGAAAGTTGGAGGGGAGAAGAGACAGGCAGAGACCAAGAGAACAGATTCTGGACAGTTTGACATCATGGCATGGAGGATCAAGTATGTTATAACTAATTGAAAGAGACAGAAGGTTGTGGATAGACATGACTACAAATGCCACACAGCGTGACTAATAAAAAAACAAAAACAAAAACATAGGATCAGTAGCAGACATTCGAACTAACGAACTTTAGAACCAAAGGGTTACTAATCGGGGGTTCAAGTCCATCAAACATTAGGCGCTTTCAAGCGCTTATCCTTTCATACAGCAAATCTTTTTTTTTTTCTTATACAGCATTTTGTGTTCAGATATAAAAATACTTAGTATAAATGTAAAGTAAAAAATACAAAAGCATGGATAGTTAATGCCTGCGTTCAAATGTGCATGCAAAATTACACAGACAATGCAGACAAACGCAAGGCAGACGAACGAACACAAGCGCACACACACACACACATACACAAACACGCGTACACACAGAGCGCACACATTGAGGACACGCACACACAAAAACATATTAACACACAGCTAAAACAGGTGTACATACAATCACATATACACAGAATCAACACAATATACACAGACGAAAACCACATTCAGACATAACACATTCGTATGAACACAACGCTCACGCACAGACACGACACACTCGCACCGAAATAACGTACACGCACAGACACATCAACGCACAGACACAATATATTCGCACAGGCACAATATATTCGCACAGGCACAACATTCACGCGCAGACACAACATATTTGCACAGACACAACGTTCACGCACAGACACAACATTCATGTGAAGAAACAAAAGATTCGCACAGACACAACATTCATGCACGGACACAATACATTCGTGAAGACACAATACATTCACACAGACACAACATTCATGCACAGACACAACATTCACGCAGACACAACATTCACGCACAGACACAATACATTCACACAGACACAACATTCACGCACAGACACAAAACATTCACACAGACACAACATTCACGCACAGACACAATACATTCTCACAGGCACAACGTACACGCACAGACACAACATACACAGTCTTAGCTAACTGGGAACCACTGGTGTAGAATATTTCCCTAATTACAAGCCGAAGAGAAATAGACAGGAAATTAGAAACGCGGTGAAATATTTCCTAGAATGCCGCGATAACAATTCTGCAAGGCTCATATACACTGAACTGAAGGCAAAAATGAATCTTGTGCACTCCCCCCCCCTCCCCCGCCATCTCCCCCTAACACCCTTTCCATCCCTGTATGTCAATTTTAATTCACCGCAAACAAACCTGGCAGCTATATTTCATCATCAGCATCATAGTTCGTGTGCCATTAGAGGTCACGAAGGGTTCACATTCGATTCCTCCACTTGGCTTTATTAGACGCAACTCTCTCGCTTTCTGATACATTACATATATAATTAACATAGTGACAATGTATTGATCGGCACTCATAGAAAGAAGTAGAAAGGTAGAAGGACATACCAGAAAACATAAAACTCGAAAGCTATAGTTACCGTTCCGTGAATCGAACCTGTCACTTCAAGACGGCGTGTGCGCCTCGCGATGGAAACAAGCATACTAAGAACACAACTATCAAGGCACCATAATTAAGGTGTCTTCGTTGGCGTGTCAATCGTACAGCTTGAAATAACACAGCTATGGTATACGGACAGAATTCCCCTCGAACCTCTGATATGGAGTTCAGCCCAGCGTTATTGGCTTCTCGTATTAATGTTCTTCTTCATGTTTCCCTTGGACGTCCTATTTCTTCTCAGACCTTTTGTTTCCTCTTTTAGTACATATTTAGGGTAGTTATATTTAGCACGATTTGGGGTTAAGAATTCGGGGTTTTGGTTTAGGGTTAGGGTTAAGGTTTAGGGTTGGGATTAAGGTTTAGTGTTAGGGTTAAGGTTTAGGGTTTGGATTAAGATTTAGGGTTATGGTTGAGGTTTAAGTTTAGGGTTAAGGTTTAGGGTTAGGATTAAGGTTTAGGGTAAGGGTTAAGGTTTTGGGTTGGTGTTTAGGATTAGGATTAAGATTTAGGTTTAAGGTTAAGGTTTAGGTTGAGTGTTAAGGTTTATAGTTAGGGTTAAAATTTAGGATTAGGGTTAAGGTTTAAGGTTAGGGTTAAGATTTAGCGTTAGTTTTATGGTTTAGGACTGGGGTTAGGTTTTGAGGTTGAGGTTTTGTTTTAGGGTTGAGATTTAGGGTTTAAGGTTAAGGTTTAGAGTTAATGTTTACAGTTAGGGTTAAGATTCAGGGTTAGGGTTAAGGTTTAGGGTTTATGGTTAGTTTTAAGATTTAGGTTCAGTGTTTAGTTTTATGGTTAGGGTTAAGATTTAATTTTGGAGTTAAGGTTTAGGGTTATGGTTAAGGTTTGGGGTTGGGGGTTATGATTTAGGGTTAGTGTTAAGGTTTATGGTTAGAGTTAGGGTTAAGGTTTAGGGTTAAGATTTAGGGTTAGAGTTAAGGTTTAGGGTTAGTGTTAAGGTTTAGGGTTAGGGTTAAGGTTTAGGGTTAAGATTTAGGGTTAAGGTTGAGGGTTAAGATTTAGGGTTAGAGTTAAGGTTTAGGGTTAGCATTAAGACTGAGGGTTGGGGTTAAGGTTTAGGGTTAGGATTAAGGTTTAGTGTTAGGGTTAATGTTTAGGGATAGGGGTAAGGTTTAGGGTTAGGGTTAAGATTTACAGTTTAAATTAAGGTTTAGGATAAGGTTTTGGGTTATGTTTAAGTTTTTGGGTTAGGGTTAATATTTACGGTTAGGGGTAATGGTTATCGTTAAGATTTAGGGTCACGTTCTAGGGCTAGGGTTAGCAAAATACACATTATATTTTTTGAACGAAATAATCAGCAACAGAAAACACCGTAATGTCACGTGATGTGTGTGGACTATCGCGGAAACTTCAGGATTTCTTTTGTTTGAAGTGAAGAAAAATTGAAGCATCCACCCCCCCCCCCCCCACACACACACACACACACAGTGGAGGTGAGGCTCTCTGTGTATAATAAACTATCCTACCCACATCTAAAAGCTTAAAAGGCATATAGTGCTATACCTATTTTTAAAGACAATCGGTCCTTGACTGCTAATGGGGTCGACATCGCCTTTACTTTCCATCGCCTTTTATCTGGTACCCATAAAGGGCTGGGTTGACCTGGCAGTAAATGAACACCGATTCGGTTCGGAGCTGACATACCACGGCGGCTCCCAAACTTCTACATAAGTTTTCTTTTTAAGAAATTATTTATACCCCTGCGTACATGTTATATTATTTCAGTAATAAAACTAACTTCCTAATTAGCACTCAAACAAAACGCATTAATATTATTACTGCACTCTTCTACTAGTTTTACCCCCAACCCCATTACCCCTAGAAAATTAAGGGAGCTGAGTGTACCCCCCCCCCCCCCTTCCCAGGTCAGTATCCAATCCTTCAATGATTTCTTTGTGTCAGCGTCACCCTGAGAGACATGTAAAGGAGAGATCACACACACACACGTACACACACACACGTACACACACACGTATACACACACACACGTACACACACACGAATATACACACACATACACGTACACACCCACACTTTTAAACACACACGTAAAGTCACACACACACACACACTCCCACTCATACCCATGCTAAATCTCCTCCAGAAAAAAAAAGAAGAAATATATGACACTGATTCTTTCTGTGGATTGTTGGTTACACGTATGCCAGATGTTGCCTCTTCGTTTTCATAATACCGGGTGTGTGCTTTGTTACGGAGTGTGTTAGAATGTGGTGTGTTTTAGGTCATCATTGGTCCTATTTCAACTGGAAAATACAAATCGGAATAGAGCCAATATTCAAGCCAGCTGACATACAGAAAACGTTGAAATTGGGGTGGGATGGGGTTGGTGGGCGCAGAGCCTGGTTGCCATTCATATTTTCAATGCTTCTCCTCGTTGTCATCTTCTTCTCCTTCTTCTCCTTCTCCTTCTTCTCCTTCTTCTCCTTCTTCTTCTTCTCCTTCTTCTTCTTCTTCTTCTTCTTCTTCTTCTTCTTCTTCTTCTTCTTCTTCTTCTTCTTCTTCTTCTTCTTCTTCTTCTTCTTCTTCTTCTCATCCTCCTCCTTCTCCTGCTGCTGCTGCTTCTTCTTCTTCTTTTTCTTCTTTTTCCTCTTCTTCTTCTTCTTCTTCTTCTTCTTCTTCTTCTTCTTCTTCTTCTTCTTCTTCTTCTTCTTCTTCTTCTTCTTCTTCTTCTTCTTCTTCATCTTCTTCTTCTTCTTCTTCTTCTTCTTCTTCTTCTTCTTCTTCTTCTTCTTCTTCTTCTTCTTCTTCTCCGTCTTCGTCTTCTTCATCTTCTTCTTCTTCTTCTTCTTCTTCTTCTTCTTCTTCTTCTTCTTCTTCTTCTTCTTCTTCTTCTTCTTCTTCTTCTTCTTCTTCTTCTTCTTTTTCTTCTTATTCTTCTTTTCCTTCTTCTTCTTCTTTTCCTTCTTCTTCTTCTCCTTCTTCTCCTTCTTTTTCTTCTTCTTCTTCTTCTTCTTCTTCTTCTTCTTCTTCTTCTTCTTCTTCTTCTTCTTCTTATTTCTTCTTCTTCTTCTTCTTCTTCTTCTTCTTCTTCTTCTTTTTCTTTTTCTTTTTCTTTTTCTTCTTATTCTTCTTCTTCTTCTTCTTCTTCTTCTTCTTCTTTTTCTTCTTATTCTTTTTCTTCTGCTTTTGCTTCTTCTTCTTCTTCTTCTTCTTCATCTTTTTCTTCTTCTTTGTTCACCAAAAATTCTGGCTGTTCGTCTATTATGACTTTGGCTTTGTGCTAGGGTCTGAGATTTGCGTGTACATCTGTTTTACTGACTTATTTGTGTGCAGTTGGCTGTTTCTTGCCGCTCGGGCGGATTCACTCCGACTTCGAAGAAAGATTCTAATTAGTCGACGCCTACGACACGGTTAGGTGTAAAGCAGTTCGCGTATTCCTGTCTCTCCCCCCCCCCCCCCCACAATAGGACCCCGGACCCCACACGGGGAGGTGTGATCTACTTCCTATGGCTCGTTAGGTAGGCCAGCTAACAGTCTTAATTACCCTACGACACACTTAAAACACGCACCTGCTGAGTACACACACAATCTTTAATGTACAAAGAATAATTCAACTTACAGCACCTTCAACAAAGGTGGCCGTCCTTATCCGAATCGCTGGTGTTGATAGCTTTTACATTCACTAATCAACCCGAGCCGTTCCCATGGATATACCAAAGACACGCTTCCACCTACAGTCGTGCAGCGCTAACTAGGCCGCCGTCCATGCTTCGCGGTGATTTGATTCAAGAACCGACATCACAGCACTCGGGGCATTTCCATAAGCGCTCCGTCATCTTCAGCAGCCAGCGAAGAGTTCCGATACTAATGGTGCCAGTAGCATTCTAATTAAACGTCCGTCTTGCCTTTCCTCTGAGACTCGAGCATCTACCAGAACCTCTCGTCACTCCCCCCTGCATCAATATCACCAGATTGTGGTGATCCATCTGCTCCTCTGAACTGTACACGCTCTCCCACAAGGCACTAACCACGTCTGCCTTATCATGTATAAGTATTCCACCAAGTTGTGCACAGCCAGCCAGTCTGTCCGCCTGTTCATTTCCCAACACACCGGCGTTCCCCGGTGAAAAAATCCAGACAATACTCCTCACCCGTGTCCTCCGCAGCGAAGCATGCCACACTGCACGAAGCATACCTGTTCTGATCTTCCTCAGCATTCTTTCTGAGTCAGTTACAATTACAATGTGGTCTAAGTGTGTTTTGGCAGTGTTAACGTCATTAACAATGCGCATCACACCTTAACTAGCTGCTTAACAAATACTGCGTGGAACGTCTACTATACAAGAAACATTAACTCCACACTATCTCGTCAAAACATTATATGGAAACACAGCCTATCTCAAAAATACTAACCACCAATACTATTCAACCTTGCCGTCACTAAACTAAGATACGTTTACCCGTCGCAGTCCTAGATCTGTCCTGTCCAGCGTCCTGCTACACAACTTCCCGAGCAAGCTTCTCTCCAAGCCTTTGATTCCCCTTCGGCGTTCATCCCTTGACACGCTCTATCTCGTGTTCCTATTGAGACCTGGGCTTCGTCCAGTTAAGTCCACCCAGTTTATTCCGTGGTCAAACTGCCCGATCTCGCTCTGAGTTTTACTGAGGGTCAACTCGTTCAAACGTGATGATTCACTATCATCACACCTGTTCATCCCGTAGTTGAACTGGCCTCTGAAACCCTATATGCCATCGTTTCAGCCCACCCAGCATCATCTCTCTTGGTCTGCCTCTACCCCTTTTTCCACTGA
>CAJHNH020005190.1:200000-202500 GCA_905116865.2 Candidula unifasciata
ATTTGCAATGTTTCTGCCTGTCGTTTGAAGATGGAATAATGTCATTTGGCATTTTTTTTTTCCTTTGCTGTTGTGAGTTTTTACATTGCACGTTGTGGACTGTGCTTCCTTCTTATGTCCTTTAATTTGTTTTTCTTGTTCACCTATAGGTTTTGACACATAAGCTTTATGTTTGAATTATTATTATTATAATTACGCGTTCGCTCTTAAAAGGGCGGTTGGCACGTTGTTTTGAGTTACAAACTAGATTGTGATACCTACTTCTTTCGGCCCAAACCATCCTATCCGATTTTAGCAAATCTTTAATTCTTCGCCTTTTACAACAAACTTGGTAAGAAGGATTGGGTCTCTGAAAAATGGGGTTCGGGAATCCACTCAAAGATGCTCGGTCAGGGATCCATTTTCAAGAGTATCGTAATTGTAAGGAAGGTGCACGAGAAAAACATACTGACGTACTTTTCAACAGAAGAAGAGAATAATCAAATCTATCTGGAATGTCACAAAAATCGGCAAAATACGATTACCATATTATAGACAGACTAAAGCAAGTTATTATTTTACGCCTTAGAACAGGACACAATCGACTTCGCAGCCACATGTACACACAATTAAAAATTGTCGAATCAGCCATGCGCAAATTTGGAACGCACCTAAGATAAAGATCACTTTCTCCAAGACTGCCCCAAATACAACATATCAAGGCAAAACGTTTGACCAAGAGAAACATCGGTGCAAGACAAACGTTACGAGTGACTGATAGAAAAACAACAGACAGTGAAGTTCATACTAGAGACAACATTGCAGATATATATAATCTATTTCAAGCGAACAAAAGAATAATTAATAATAATAATAATAATAATAATATCTTTAATAATAACTTTATTATTATTATTATTATTATTATTATTATTATTATTATTATTATTATTATTATTATTATTATTATTATTATTATTATTATTATTATTATTATTGTTAAGCATCTTTAGCATGTTTTATAGCAATAGAAGGGAAAGTGCTTAACCAAGTCAATAAACTCCAGTATTTGGGAACATTCATAACATCAGATGGGCGATGTGTGACAGAAATTAGGAGCAGAATTGGCCAGGCAAAGGTAGCTTTTTAGAAGACGAAAAGTATTTTATGTAATAAATCACTTTCATTAAATTAAACATCAGCAAGTGAGTACTGAAATGTTATATCGAGCCTGTTCTGTTATATGGTAATTAATCTTGGAATGTGAGCAAACAAATTAGGAAGAGTTTAAAAGCAACTGAGATTTGGTTCTTGAGAAGAATGTTGAGAATACCTTGGACTGCCAGAATAACCAACAATGAATGTCAGGAAATGGATCATGAAAGTAGAACATTATATACAACAATGAGAAGGAGACAAAGTTCTTTGGTCATGTATTGAGAAAAGGAGCACTGGAAAATATTGTGACGACTGGAAAGATCACTGGTAGAAGAGGCAGAAGCAGAACAAGAGAAATTATGGTGGATGGCTTAAGACAGTGGCATAGAGAAATATCATCAGTGGAATTGATCCAGAATACCAGAGACCGAGATCTGTGGCGACGCATGAACGCCTACGCCAGCAGGCAAGGCACTTGATGATGATGATCCTTAGCATCCTATACTCTCGCACAGAAAATCTAGAAAAGAACACATTCGATACGTGCGTCATACAATTGCGCTGTCTAGAGTAAATCAAAAAGATGAGCCTTTTCTGGAACGAAATGTTGACACGGGCACACATACTTCAGCGTAGGTTTAATTGTGTATGTATGTGACAATATGTTACAATTAAAACAGCTTATACTACCGCAATCAGTTTCTGCACGTTTGTTATCGTCTAGTACCCCTTTCCAATAGCCGGTTCATCGCCTTCAACTCCTTTATCTCGACGTTTCTGCAGCATATCGCAATCAGTACACCTGACCTGTCCATACTTACTTACTCACTTGCTATTGCAGACACTGCCACAGTGTCAATTTCTTCATTGCTTTTCACTTTGCTGTGACCCTGTATGTACAGTCGAGATTGCTTCTTTTTCCTATTTCAAATACCTACTTCAGCTACTTAATAGCTACTCTTACTACTACTACTACTACTACTACTACTACTACTACTACTACTACTACTACTACTACTACTACTACTACTACTACTACTACTACTACTACTACTACTACTACTTCTACTAATGGTGGTGCTGCTGCTGCTACTACTACTACTACTACTACTACTACTACTACTACTACTACTACTACTACTACTACTACTACTACTACTACTACTACTACTACTACTACTTCTACTAATGGTGGTGGTGCTGCTGCTACTGCTGCTGCTGCTGCTACAATTATTAAAACTTCGGCTCTACTGGCAAATCCGGACGAAGAATAAAAAAAAACCTTGGACGACTTAGTCAGAGTTCTCTCCCTTGGCCGCACTCCCAACAGTGATCAGTAAAGCCAACGAAACAAAAAAGACAG
>CAJHNH020005190.1:210000-235000 GCA_905116865.2 Candidula unifasciata
CATGTACGCCGACTCAACCATCAGATGCATATGACGATTCAGCTGATTTCAGTAGAGCTGCTAACTTCCTCACAGACGATCCTTCAAATTTAAAGATGTTTGTCATCGACAGTCGTTCTATTCAGAACAACCAACAAAAAAATGAACAAGTTCAAGAAAACACGTCGTTAAATTGCATTCGAAAACCAAATGCCTCTAAGCACGATTCCATAGCAGACTGGGAAATGAATGGCTTTCTCAACGATATCTCTCGTGATGTTGCCACAACTGACTTTTGGGAGAGACAGACAATGGGAGAACTGCATGACTGCAGCTCGGAGACTTCCGGAGCATTCCAAGAATCAACGCCAAGACAAGAAATTTTAGGCTCACAGTCGGTGTTAGCACAACATAGGCGACAGAAACAAATAGAGATTGAACAGGTACACCAGGTGAGTGTCAATAGATTAGTCATATAATCCTTTCAGGCACTCTTCCGAATGGGACTGGTATTTGGAAAAGTGCAATCCTTTCATTATTTCAATCCGAAACAAAGTAAGATTTGGACAGGGCACCACCATAAAGAAATCACTGGGGGCCTCTCAGCCATTTTCTAGGGCGAAGGGGTTCAAGGGATTGAGTGCAACAATAAAAGTAAAGGACCCTTTACCAAGACTTCATGCATAATTGACTTATATTGCTAGAACTATATTTTATAGACCAATCGGCACTCGGTTGGTGATGTGGTCAATGCCACGCCGACCGCCTTTACTTCCTATGACAACATATAGTTTGGCCGACCTGGGAGCCAAGATTAATTTTGGTAAAAGTCCGGATCTGTCCGGTTTTGAAACCATGAACATCTGATCCGCAGGCAAGCGTCTAGCTGCTGTACCAGGGTGGCTCCAAAGTGCAAAAACAATAAATCATCATCATGAAGCAGGTCCTTTGCAGAAAGTCGCTCTCATCACAGTCTGCCTGAAAGAAACTCGGTCTCTCGCCAGTTCTCCCGCCTCATGAACTTTCACACTCAAGGAGTCACTTATGTCCTGTGCCCATCTTCGAGTCGGTCGGCCCCTCCTTCCTGGTACCATGCCTTCTGCTATAATTTGTTTCCAATCCGTCGTGGGGCTTGATATGACCAAAATATTTGAGCTTCCGAGAAAGGATGCTGTTTATTAGCCAATCTTCCTTGATGTTCAGATCTTTTAAGATGACAATATTTCTCATCTTCTTTGTCCAAGATATTCTGAGAATCTTGCATTTCAGCTCAAAAGCTCATATTCTCTTTCTTAAGGACTGAGAGATAGTCCACGACTCTTTGCATTGCTATGGCCATCCTCCTTTTAATTTCTGTCGAACACAATAAATCATTTCCTGTTAAATGGCAATAGCCATTATAATATAAGTAAGGAAGGTAAATGATTGTTTTCCACGCCCTCAAGCGTAGTGGAAATATAGGGCTAGACCTAAAATGTACAGACTCATCAGCACTTGGCGGGTGACACGAACTGATTTGTATTTAATGCACCACTTATGGTTGCTCGTTGTTTTTTTTTTTTTTTTTTTCAGAATATGTTTTCTAGAAAATTGTCCCATTTCAGAATGTTTTCTAGAAAATTGTCCCATTTCAGAATATAATTGTCCCATTTCAGAATATGATTTCTGGGTATTTTCATTTTTAAGAATCTGCTTACTACTTATTTGCTTATTTAAGAATATGGTTTCTAGTCATTTGTCCGTTTGAAAATATGTATCTATTTAAGACAGGGGTTTCTAGATGTTTTTCTATCTGAGACAGGGGTTTCTAGATATTTGTCTATCTGAGACAGGGACCTCTAGATATTTGTCTATCTGAGACAGGGACCTCTAGATATTTATCTATCTGAGACAGGGGTTTATAGATATTTGTCTGAGACAGGGGCCTCTAGATGTTTGTCTATCTGAGACAGGGGTTTCTAGATGTTTGTCTATCTGAGACAGGGGTTTCTAGATATGTTTCTATCTGAGGCAGGGGTTTCTAGATGTTTGTCTATCTGAGACAGGGGTTTCTAGATGTTTGTCTATCTGAGACAAGGGTTTCTAGATGTTTGTCTATCTGAGACAGTGGTTTCTAGATATTTGTCTATCTGAGACAGGGGTTTCTAGATGTTTGTCTATCTGAGACAGGGGTTTCTAGATGTTTGTCTATCTGAGACAAGGGTTTCTAGATATTTGTCTATCTGAGACAGGGGTTTCTAGATATTTGTCTATCTGAGACAGGGGTTTCTAGATGTTTGTCTATCTGAGACAGGGGTTTCTAGATGTTTGTCTATCTGAGACAGGGGTTTCTAGATGTTTGTCTATCTGAGACAGCGGTTTCTAGATATGTGTCTATCTGAGACAGCGGTTTCTAGATATGTGTCTATCTGAGACAGGGGTTTCTAGATGTTTGTCTATCTGAGAAAGGGGTTTCTAGATGTTTGTCTATCTGAGACAGGGGTTTCTAGATGTTTGTCTATCTGAGACAGGGGTTTCTAGATGTTTGTCTATCTGAGACAGGGGTTTCTCGATGTTTGTCTATCTGAGACAGGGGTTTCTCGATGTTTGTCTATCTGAGACAGGGGTTTCTAGATATTTGTCTATCTGAGACAGGGGTTTCTAGATGTTTGTCTATCTCAAACAGGGGTTTCTAGATGTTTGTCTGAGACAGCGGTTTCTAGATATGTGTCTATCTGAGACAGGGGTTTCTGGGTATTTGTCTATCTGAGACAGGGTTTTTTAGATGTTTGTCTATCTGAGACAGGGGTTTCTAGATGTTTGTCTTTTTGAGACAGGGGTTTCTAGATGTTTGTCTATCTGAGACAGGGGTTTCTAGATTTTTGTCTATCAGAGACAGCGGTTTCTAGATATTTGTCTATCTAAGACACGGGTTTCTGGATATTTTTCTATCTGAGACAGGGGTTTCTAGATGTTTGTCTATCTCAGGGGTTTCTAGATGTTTGTCTTTTTAAGACAGTGGTTTCTAGATGTTTGTCTATCTGAGACAGGGGTTTCTAGATGTTTGTCTATCTGAGACAGGGGTTTCTAGATGTTTGTCTATCTGAGACAGGGGTTTCTCGATGTTTGTCTATCTGAGACAGGGGTTTCTCGATGTTTGTCTATCTGAGACAGGGGTTTCTAGATATTTGTCTATCTGAGACAGGGGTTTCTAGATGTTTGTCTATCTCAAACAGGGGTTTCTAGATGTTTGTCTATCTGAGACAGCGGTTTCTAGATATGTGTCTATCTGAGACAGGGGTTTCTGGATATTTGTCTATCTGAGACAGGGTTTTTAAGATGTTTGTCTATCTGAGACAGGGGTTTCTAGATGTTTGTCTTTTTGAGACAGGGGTTTTTAGATGTTTGTTTTTCTGGACAGGGTTTTCTAGATATTTGTCTATCTGAAACAGGGGTTTCTAGATGTTTGTCTATCTGAGACAGGGGTTTCTAGATGTTTGTCTATCAGAGACAGCGGTTTCTAGATATTTGTCTATCTAAGACAGGGGTTTCTGGATATTTTTCTATCTGAGACAGGGGTTTCTAGATGTTTGTCTATCTCAGGGGTTTCTAGATGTTTGTCTTTTTGAGACAGGGGTTTCTAGATGTTTGTCTATCTGAGACAGCGGTTTCTAGATGTTTGTATATCTGGACAGGGGTTTCTAGATATTTATCTATCTGAAACAGGGGTTTCTAGATGTTTGTCTATCTGAGACAGTGGTTTCTATATGTTTGTCTATCTGAGACAGGGGTTTCTAGATATTTGTCTATCTGAAACAAGGGTTTCTAGATGTTTGTCTATCTAAGACAGGGGTTTCTAGATATTTGTCTATCAGAGACAGGGGTTTATAGATATTTATCTATCTGAGACATGGGTTTCTAGATATGTGTCTATCTGAGACAGGGGTTTCTAGATATTTGTCTATCTGAGACAGTGGTTTCTAGATATTTATCTATCTGAGACATGGGTTTCTAGATGTTTGTCTATCTGAGACAGGGGTTTCTAGATATTTTTCTATCAGAGTCAGGGGTTTCTAGATTTTTATCTGTGACAATTATCAGAATAGTAAATAAGTAAAGACCCTTTTTACGACCACGGCGCCCTAATTTTAGAATACTAGACTCCAATTTGTATAGGTCCATCGCCACTTGCTGAATGATGTGGTCAGCGTCACATCAGCCGCCTTTACTTCCCAGGGCAGCATCTGATGTTAGGCTGGGTCGGCCGGGGAGCTAAAGCCGGTTGTTGAAAGAAGAAAATAAAAATACACAAAATAAAAAATAAAAATAAAAAATCGCGTCGATGCAGATTACAACTCAAGACCGTAGGCTTGGAATATAAAAGACGGTCTTTGTGTTGCATCCAGTTTCGTCCCGTTAAGGACGAAATTTTTTGTTCTTCGAAGCCCCACCCTGGCTTTTGTCAGGGGCCGCAATATAGGCAGGCCATAAATATGGCCAATTGTCTGAACGCGGTTTCTGGGACCTCTCCACGGTGATCCTCATCCACATGGTGGCACGTTGTGTCATTGGGTGTTTATCGCTTGTGTGATGTCCTAGTGGGGTAGAAAGTCAGTCAGTCAGTCAGTCAGCTGGTAACTACAGGGTGTCTCGAAAAGTTTCATTTACAGAAAGAGTAGACATGTCACCAACGACAAGCGTAAATCAAACTGTAACATTTAAAAGTAAAGGACCCTTTTCCACGCTTTTTAGGCGTATTGGGCATATAGGGCTAGACCTGTTTTTTTTTATAAACCAAACAGAACTTGGTGGGTGATGATGTCAGCATCACACCGGCCGCCTTTACTTCCCAGGACTGCACCAGGTACCCATTTAAGCCTGGGTCGACATGGGGGCTGAGGTATTTTTTTTTTAAACATGTCCTTCTTCGGATCTGAACTAGCGAACTTCGGATCTGCAGGAAGATCTAACCGCTTCACCACGGCGCCTGTTCGGAACGCAGTGATGTGTACTACCACAGGTAAGACTGCTTATCTCCCTTTGAGCATTTCGGCGCACCCTATTTTTGATGGGTGGGGGAGGGGGGGGGGGTCGGGACCTGACCCACTGTCACTCAAACAAGCATGTCGTAAAGAGTCACTAAGTGAGCCTTGGCTTAAATCGGAATATTGACCAAAACGCACAGATACTGCGACCTAGCTGTAAATCACAAAACAGCACGTCAACCATCCCTTCAAATGGCGAAGAAGGAAATGTCTGTATAAGATCACAAAACAGGTTGGTTTTGTGAGGTCAAGAAAAGCGACACGGAACTGCTTTTGTTGTAATCCACAGGTTTACAAACAGATAGCCCCTCACTGTGATCGTGTGAGACAGAAGGCTTGGCCGAGAGTCAAACAGTTTCTGAAAGACCTGGAACCAGGATCACTGGTTGCCGATGTTGGTAAGTTTCTTATACAACTTCTTTTCGATTTAAACCTAAGCGACATGTGAAACATCCGCACACAGAAACATAATAAAAATAGTAAATCGAAAAAAAAAAAAAAATCTAGAATCTTCTTCTTCTTCTTCTGCCTTTCTATCCCCCAATGGAGCATAGGCCCTCAACCAACTCACGCCAAGTCGTTCTATCCTTCGCCATTGCAGGGAGCTCTCCCCATGTCCTCCCCATCTTTCTAGCTTCATTCTCCAGTTCTCTTTGGCTGGGTTTTACTTGATTCTCTTTTTGACTCATCCATGGTTGGTTGGTTTTTGTGGCTATGGTTTTACAGGATGAGGTAGCCAACCTCAAGCCCAACCCTACCCTTAGTCGCCTCTTACGACATGTCTGGTAGGGTGCTGTGTCACTATTCTTCGCTTCCCTTGAGGACCCCGGTCACACAGACGAACCTAGAATACAATCTGGAAATAAAGTATACTATGCCCTTCAACATCTGATAAAGTCAAAGTGTCTGTTTCGCAACATCAAGATCAAAATATATAAAACGTTGATAAGACCAATCGTTTTATATGGCTGTAAAACCTGCAGAACAACTAAAAGAGATGAAACGTTATTACGAGGTTTTCGAAAACAGAGTCTTACGACGAATTTTGGGACTCATCAAAGATGAAAACAGCGGTGAATGGAGAGTGTGAAGCAACAATGAAATTCATAATCTGTTAAAATCACCACTGATTTCTGGCATCATGAGAGCTTAATAGAAATGGTAGGCGAATATTGAAAGAATGTCAGATGACAGAGAAGTAAAAACTATACACGAGGGAGATGATTGGTCATCGACAACAAGACCGACCAAAAAGACGCTGGAGAGATAATAGCCAGACAGACTTGCAAACACTTGATGTCACCAACTGGGAAGAGAAGGCCAACCAGAGAGATGAATGGAGGCGGGTGATATCTGCAGCAATGAACCTCAAGGGCTCGGAATGCTGAAGAAGAAGTGGAAGGAAAAAGATAACTACAGTGGGAGGGTAAAAGAGTTCCAGAAACTGGTGCAGTAGAGTACAGTATATGTATTTTGCATATTATGTACAATAATTATTCTTACACATAATGATTGTTTGTGTTTTATGTACAATTGTTGTAACCTGTTTGAAAAAAAAATACTGTAGACAAATATACATTCGACTTTACAAATAGTTCGACTTATGGCTTCTTAGCCGGAACGGAAGTCGGTCGTAAATCAAGGAGAGTCTGTAGGGTTTGTCTCTACTGTCTCTATTTGCTGTCTTTATCTACTTTCTATACTGGCTGTCTAAATTTATCATCTTTATTTACTGTCTTTATTTACTTTATTTATTTACTGCCTATATTTAAAGTCTTTACAGTCTACAATTACTGTCTACATTTTCTGTCTATATTTTCTGTCTTCATTTACATTATTTGTTTACTTTCTATATTTACTCTCTAGATTTACTGTCTTTACTGTTTACATTTATTGTCAATATTTATGTTTATATTTACTCTAGTTAATATTTACTATTTAGTCTAGATTTACTGTCTCCATTTACTGTCTATGTTTACTGTCTATATTCACTGTCTACATTTACTATCCCGGCATAACGAAGCGTTGGCATCGACTTAGCCACAGAACCGACGTATTATATATATATATATATATATATATATATATATATATATATATATATATATATATATATATATATATATATATAAAATATCTGATTGTTTCCCCTGATTACAGGATGTGGCAACGGCCGTTACTTAATGATCAACCCCTCTACCTTCAAAATTGGCTGCGACCTTTGTCCGCCATTTCTGGACCAAGCTAAGAGTCAAGGTCATGAGGTCATGATAGCTGACAACCTGGCCCTCCCTTTCAGAGACGGAATATTTGATGCCGTCATCTCTATAGGGGTGATTCACCACTTCGCCTCTTTGGAGAGAAGGATCATGGCCATCTCGGAGCTGTCCAGAGTTCTTTCTCCTGGAGGAAAGCTGATGGTCTACGTCTGGGCTTTTGAACAGGCGCACAGAAAAGTAAGTTGTGTTTATTAATAACGCAGTTGTAGTAGTGGTAGTAGTTGTAGTAGTAGTAGTAGTAGTAGTAGTAGTAGTAGTAGTAGTAGTAGTAGTAGTAGTAGTAGTAGTAGTAGTAGTAGTAGTAGTGGTGGTGGTGGTAGTAGTAGTAGTAGTAGCAGCAGCAGCAGCAGCAGCAGCAGCAGCAGCAGTAGTAGTAGTAGCAGCAGCAGCAGCAGCAGCAGTAGTAGTAGTAGTAGTAGTAGTAGCAGCAGCAGCAGCAGCAGCAGTAGTAGTAGTAGTAGTAGCAGCAGCAGCAGCAGCAGCAGTAGTAGTAGTAGTAGTAGTAGTAGTAGTAGTAGTAGTAGTAGTAGTAGTAGTAGTAGTAGTAGTAGTAGTAGATTTTACCCCACTAGGACATCACACAAGCGATAAACACCCGATGACACAAACTGCCACCATGTGGATGAGGATCACCCATGGAGAGGTCCCGGAAACCGCGTTCAGCCATTAGACCATATTTATGCCCCGGCTATATTGCGACCCCTGGCAAAAATAACGAAAAATTGCATCCCCTAAGGGGGTGACTAGTTAAAGTATCAATAATAACGCAGTTAGAAATGTACGGTTTTAAACACTTATTATCAGGTAGCAGGTACTGTGTTCATCTGAGCTAAGAAATTACATCACAGCGCCGGGCACCTTCCTGAAAGCTATGCGTCCCCATCTTCGATAGTCAGAGAAGAGTTTCAGTTCATATGGTACCAATGAAAGTCTGATTGTTTGTTCTTGTTACCTTTCCTATGAATGTTAGTTAACGGCAAGATCCACTGATCACAGCCGCAGCACCATTCCTTTCAGACTGAAATGATTTGTGTAGCAGGCCGTGTGTTAAATGTCGCCTCAGTCACTGCTTTAGGAATAATTCGTAGCCCTTTGCCAGATCAGATCAATCAATCAGGTGCCGTCTCCACAGTGAAGGTTGGCTGCAATGGATCCCCAACATGCTCTGACTCTTGTCCTGGTTGTACACTTTCTCAGACGGCTGCCCGTCCATCTCTTGATTTTATCCTCCACCTTTTATCATTGCCTACATCTTGCTCTCTTGCCTTCTACCTTTCCCTCTAGTACGGTTTTTAAAAGAGTGTTATGTCTTTTCATGTGGCCAGATTATTTCAACTGCCTCTTTTTTATTTATTTCAGTAATTCTCTTTTCATGTGTAACCTTTCCAGAACCTCTGTATTGGACTGGTTTTGTTTCCATGAAATAGGACCTATTTTTCTGTACACCCACATCTCCAGGGACTCAGTTCGATTTTCTAGTTGCTTGTTCATTGCCCACGTTTTCTGCACCATATAGCAGGACTGAGTATACATAACATGCTGTGGTTCTTTCGTAATACCCTACCCCAGATGACGTCACAGGACAAAACAACATTTTAGAGGGTGGTAAGACAGGGTTACACTGCTTTCTGATACATTTAACGACCCCTAAACATCCAGAACTGGCCCTAACCCCAACTAATCATATCATCCTTGCAAGTCATAATGGGAAAGTCATCATCTGACGAAATATTGTAACTAAAATGATCTTTGCATCCGTGTCCACCCAGAGAAAAATGGATACCATTAATGTGTACTGAGAAGTAAATGTGGCTAGTGAAACAGCTACCATATTACCCATCCAGTACCAGTACTACTGCAACCAATATCACCACCACCTTCAGAACCAAAACAAAAAACAGTCACTTCTGTCTGTGCAGGTCGGTGCAGCCAGAGGAGTTAGCGCCGCATGTTGTCGCCACGGACTGTTTAGTGTAATTGGGCTCCTTACAAAGAAAAGAAAAAAAAAAACCTCCCATCAACTAACCAGTGATGGAACCCATAGTAATAGTCCGTTTTATACTCACAAATAGCGGAAATAAAAAACCCCACCCGTCATCTCTCCCTCTCCGAAGGGACGAATGTTAAATGACCTTGGCATCCGTGTCCATCCAAAGTAAACTGGACTGTAAGCAGTCTTAGTTAACAGCTTATGTCATCAACGAATAGTTTATGATCAAGTGAATTGTCGCTGGGAGGATAAATGGGACTTTACTGAAATCGGATGTTTTTGGGCGAAAGGTGCAGATATCGCAGCCTAGCTGTAAACCACTACACAACATGCCAACAGCCCTCTTGAGTAAAAAAGAAAAATTAGCACCCAGTGGGTAATCGAACGCCGGTCAACCACGTGAAGGGCGGCATACGTACAACTATACTACCTAAGAATGAAGAGTTTGGGTCCGATATCGCAGCCTAGCTGTAAGGCACAACACAACGTGCCAGCCGCTTAGTTAAGGGCAAAAAAAATATTTAATCACCCAGCGGGGCATTGATCGCCAGTCACCCGCGTAACAAACAAAATATACAACTACGCTACCAAGGACTCAAGCATCTGCCCAATTATACCTCCCTCTCTGAATGATTGAAACATTATTATGTGGCGACATTGTTACAATAGAAATAGTTAAGAAATGACAACTGTGAAATAATGTTTTAAGCTCTCTCAGTTAACAGTGTCTGGCATCACCCCCCCCCACCCCCCCCCCCCCCCCCCCCCCCCCCCCCCCCCCCCCCCCCCCCCCCCCCCGTGACAATTATATCACCCTCTACGAAGTATGGGAAAGTCATCGCCTGACAGTCAATGCACAGCTACAGAGATAGTCTGATATGCCAACTCTAGAATACGCTACATATCAGTGTATGTCGATATTTGTGGTCAAATAAAGTGTACTGTTCGAGAGAGAAAATAAAATATTATTTGTTTATCGAGGCTAAAGCATCTTTTCTGCTTAAACATGTAAAAGTAAAGCTGACTGCTATACCTCTAACTGAAAATGAAAATACCCGAGGAAGAGGTATTACAATATAAATATCTTGAAAATGGGAACTGTAAAATAAAGTTATAAGCTTTCTGAGCTAACAGTGTCTGTCATTACCCCCTCCCCTCCCCCCCCTCCCTCCCTCCTTTCCCAATCATATCTCCCTCTCAGAATGATTTAACAACTATCACGTGGCGACATTGTTAAAATAAAAATAGTTAAGAAATGAGAACGTTAAAATAATATTTTAAGCTCTCTCAGTTAACAGTGTCGGACATTAACCTACGCCCTCTCCCCCTTTTCCTCAGTGACAACCATATCATCCTCTACGAAGTATGGGAAAGTCGGTGCCTGACGAAATATTGTTGTTAAATTGAGCTTGGCATCCGTGTCCACCCAGACAAAAATGGGTAGCATTAATCTGTACTGAGAAGTACATGTGGCCAGTGTAACAGCTACCGCATCACCCATCGAGTACCAGTACTACTGCTACCACTACCACCACCACCGTCACAACAACACAAAACGGTCACTACTGTCTGTAAAGGTCGTTGTAGCCAGAGGAGTTGGCGCCGCATGCTGTCGCCACGGACTGTTTAGTTTAAGTGTGTCCCCGACATAAAACGATCACCTAACCAGTGGTGGAACCTACAGTAGTATTCCGCGATTTAAAAAAAAAGTACACAACACTCACAAATAGTGGAAATAAAAACCCGCACTCGTCATATCTCCCTCTCCGAAGGGACGATGTTTAACTGACCTTGGCATCCGTGTCAACCCAAACCAAACTGGATCGTAAGCCTTCTCAGTTAACAGTTTCAGTCATCAATGAATAGTTTTTGATCGAGTGAAGCGTCGGGGGAAGGCTAATTGGGACTGTACTGAAATCGTGTGTCTTTGGGCGTAAAGCGCAGATGTCGCAACTTAGCTGTAAACCACAACACAACGTGCCAATCACCCCTAGAAAAAAAAAATTAGCACCCAGCGGGGAATCGAACACCGGTCATTCGCGTTAAGGGTGGAATACTTAAAACTCTACTACCGAAGACTGAAGACTTTAGGTCAGATATCGTAGCCTAACTGTAAACCACAACACAACGAATATTACCTGTGACATAAACATTGAGCATCACGTTGCCGATATCGCAGGCTAGCTGTAAACCCCAAAATCGAACGAAAAAAAGCGTAGATATTGCAGCCTAGCTATAAACCACAACAAAACGTGGCGGCCACCCAGTACCCCCCCCCCCCCCCCCCCCCCCCCCCCCCCCCCAAAAAAAAAATTTTTTATATCACCCAGTGGGGAATCGAACCCCTATCACCCGAGTAAAAAGCGAAATGCTTACAACTAACTACGCTACTAAATTTTCAAGCATTCAACAGAAATGAATTATATAATAATAATGTGAAGTTCGGTGTTACACAGTCAAAGGTGGCCAAATGATTAAAAACAAATCCGGGCCAGCAACGAAACAAATAATGATTTGACCGTTGCTGGAGCTACGTCGTTCGTGGTTTCTGCGATTTTCTGACCAAAAATCACGCTTGGAGTCAAATGCAACGATGTGTGCAAATTTGAAAGCAATCGGTTCAGTAGTTTTTAGCTAACAACATCGGAAAAATAACATTTTTATTAATATAGATTCCTTTATAGTTATTTAGTTGACTTCCCCGTTTTGGTTTTAGTGCCTAGTATTTCTCACCTTCTTGTTGCGTTATTCTTAGATAAAGGCTTCGACTGAAACGTCATTTATATCTCTCTATGTTTGTGTGCGGCTGTGTGTGTGTGTTTTCCCCCTTTTGAAATCGCTAGTAAAAGAGCGTGTGTAGTAAATCCATTCTGTATAAATACCGTTCAGCTAGGGCCGACAGACAGGGGACACTGCTTCATGAAGCACATGACATTTACAAGAAAACAGGGTTCAATTTTTAACCACTAATTGAATGTCTGCTAGTTTAAAAAACTCACGTTTGACACACACCCGTTCTTTCGCCAGAAAAGTCCTGAAAAATGTCACCGGAGAGTTCTTGAGAAATGTCCCCCAAAATTTCCTGACAAATTCTACTAGAAATTTCTTGACAAATTTAATGGGAAACGTCTTGATCAATTTAACTCGGTATTTCTGGACAAATTTTACAAGAGATCCTGACAAACTGCGCAAGAAAAACCCTGACACTTTGACAATGGTACAGATCGCCAGTGAAATAGAATATAATCTCTCTACTGACTCGATGCAATTCAGTCGTTTCTGCCAAAATTTAAGGGGGCTGCGTGGTTTCGAGTTATGGTGTCTGCCTCGAGTGCTAGAGGTTCCGGGTTTAATCCCCGGTAAGGGCTGGTATTTTTTCACGTGGACTTGGACCTCTAGTAATTCCCCCTGGTGTCTGGGTAGTGTGATCGGACGCCCGTGTGCATTGCTGCGCACGTAAAAAATCCCTTGGCAGTTGGAAATCGAAAATAGTAGCCCAACGGCACTGCCTGGGCAAAATTTGGAGTTAAACATCTACCCAAAGTATTTCAGGATCCTCGCTGCTGCTACAGAGCCTGTGCGCTGTGCTGAGCTTCTTCAGACTCAGACTTGAGTTAGAAGACGAACGGAGCACTTATGGGTTACTACCCGTGTGCCACGATGCTCATCCGTTGTTCAAAACTTCAAAACCTCACACCTGTCTGACACGTTGTTTGAAGATCACAAGCTGTGGACATGTGTAGTCGCCCTCGCCAGTAGGCAAGACACATGTTGATGACAATGATGATGATGATGACAAAGATAATGATAAATTAAAGTATACAGAACTATATATATCATTGCTTTGGGGGACCGCGGTAGCGCAGTCGAAAAGAGACTTGTTTTCAAATCCACCTGCGATTGGCTGCAGCGCACGGCCGGTGTTCGCAACCAGGCGGTTACCAGGGTTGACCCAGCCTCTAGGTAATAGGTACCAGAGTTAACACTCTGGGGTAAGTGGAGGAACGTCGCTGTAGCTACGGAGTTACGTGCGGACAGCGACACAGGCGGACAGTTTCTTATCAGCTGTCCGTACTGGTGGAAGAGCACTTATGGTTTATAACCGTGTGCAATGAGGCTGGTTCACATCTCCCGACTTTACCTTTACTTTTACAAAAGATCTGGAAAATCTTCGTCTTCTACGTTCGCCGTTAAAATCATGTTTAACGCATTGAAATGTTGTTTACATCAAGGCTGCGATCTCTGAGCCTTTTTGAAACTCATCTGATTTCAGAAACTTCCCAATTAATTACCTTTTATGACATGTTTGTAACAAGCACAATGGGTCTATTATTTTTTTTCCTTTCTTTAAAAACGTGAACTCCGAACCCACACAGGGAATACCCCGCTATGGCATATGTTTGCTTATAAAAGATTCAAGCAATATTCGTTTCCCGGAGAAATAAGCATGTCGTAAAAGTCGAATAATTAGGGGTTTCCTTCGAAGTCTGGGTGCATCAACCTGAGAGGTGAGAAACGAACAGTATGCATACAAATAAGCAAGATCTGTAAAACGAATGTGCAAGCAAAACTCAAGTTTTGGAAAAAGACTAAAGTCCAGAAGTGGACGAACGACCAGAACTTTCCGCATCAGCTTACAGCCGCTAAACGCTAAACAGAAAAAGAAAAGGAAGAATCTTCCGGAGACTAGTCATTCCACTTCGCATCTCCCTCAGCGAAGCCACTTTTTTTGTGTGAGATACGCTAAATGAATAAAGATTCAACCCCAGAAATATGAAACTCGTAGATTTCTTGCCCGGCTCTCTAGCGTAGTTGGCTAAACAGGACTGCGCGGCGACCGGGTGACGAACTCATTGTGGTCCGGGTTCACGCCCTGGGGTAGGCAGAAAAGCCACATTTCTCCCAGATTTGCGATACCTATCATGGATTCAAGGACGAAGGGTTGCGATTTCTATAGTACCGAGCTAAAGGGGTTAACAATTCATGGTTTCTGGATACTTGGAAAAAAAACACGAATTCTTAATTTCCCGCGTGGGTTCCGGGATCGCATTTTTGGGTGATAGAGGGACAGACCCACTTCGTTTCAACAGGCATTTCGTAATAGGCGAAATTAACGAAGGATTGGATGAAATCGGATGTGACTGACCGACAGGCGCAGGTATGACAGCCAAGCTGTAATCTTATCATAACGTGCCAACCGCCCTTTTAAATAAATGTCATTACTGCCTGTTTTCCTGTTTTATCACCTTTTTAGGGCGTTGTAGACAGGAAGGTCGTGAGCCTAAGGATTTAGAGCCGTATGGCTAGGGCTGTTGCTACGGACTGTGTAAGTTAGGAGTGTAAATTTGACAGCCCCCCCCCCACCCCCCCCCCCCCACCCCTCCCCTTTGACAGAAAAACTCCATCATCTTACCGAAGGTGGAAGCCGGTAAGGCCGAACAAAGAAGAAGTGGAAGTAAAAGTAAATATAAGAAAACGACGTTTCTTCCACGCCTTGAGGAGTATTGGGCATAGAGGGCTAGACCTATGTTTTGTTGACAAATCGGCACTTGGGTGGATGTGCGGTCAGCATAACGCCGGCCGCCTTTTCTTCCAAGGACTGAACCTGGTACCCACTGAAGGCTGGGTCTACCTGTGAGCCAAAGTCATTTTTAAAGAATCAGTTGGAACCCGAAACCACGACCTTCCGATCCCCAGGCGAAGGTCTAACCGCTAGACCACAGCGCCTCCGTGGAAAGAAATATAATCAAAAAGGATAGCATACATTTTTAACGCACACTCACGTATATTAATCCTCAGACTATATGGATAGGAAACATGATACGAATGTCAAGTATCGGCTATATAAAGATGGAAGATGTTTAACAGGAGGCTGGTCAATCCTATGTGCATCTCCGTTCTGATGTTATCTCCCCTTTGAGTTTAATTCGTTTAACAAACTTTAGATGTGCACTTACATTACAGCCCAGATTTATTAAATATAAAAGCAAGATAGGTATTTTGAGATGCAGTAATATAGCTATATTAGGGAGTCGCTGTGGCGTTGCCGGCTAGACGCCCGCTTGCGGATCGGAAGGTCGTGGGTTCGCGTCCTGACGGAGACTTACTTTTTTTTTTCTTTCAAAAATGACTTCGACTCCCAGGTCGACCCAGCCTTAAGCGAGTACCAGCTACAGTCCGGGGAAGTACAGACGGCCATCGTAATGCTGACCACACCACCCACCAAGTGCCGATGAGGCTATAAGAAAAATGTAGGTCTAGCCCTCAATTCCCAATACGCCTAAAGGCGTGAAAAAGGGACCTTCACTTTTTATGATAGCTAGATTAAAGATTGATGATGTATGCCAAATATTTACTAATACTTCTTCTTCTGCTTCTTTGTTCACCGGTTGTAGGCTCTGGCGGAAAGTCCTGTTGTTCGTCCATTTAAACTTTAGCTTTGTGCCAAGGCCTGAGTTTTGCGTCTACATCCAGTTTACTGGCTTATTTATTATGCATAGTTGGTTAATCCTTGCCGGGTAGATTGGCTGCGACTTCGAATGAAGCTTCCAATTAGTCGACTCTTACGACATGCTTGTTGGGGAGGCATTGTGTCTTTTCTTATTTTCCCCACAGTACGGCCTTGGAATTCACAGGGAGAGTTTACCAATACACCAGTCTCATATGTCAACTGTTAAGGAACATTTCGGGTCATGGAAATACGATATCTAGGCAAGTTAAATAAAAAAACAGCTGGCTTTACTATGAGTTCTAAACGAAGCCTACCTTTTCGTTTTCCAATCACCTTGACTCCCAGGTCGACTCAGCAGTAAATGAGTATCAGATAAAGTCTTGGGAAGTAAAGGCGACCGGCGTGAATACTGAGCACATCACCCGCCGAGTGCGATTAGTCTGTAACACATGGGTTTAGCACCATGTACCCAGTACGCTGAAGGCATGGTAAAATGTCTTTGACATGTTTCCCTATCAGAGCTCGGTGTTCTAACAACATAACCAACCACTATTAGTGGTGAAAATATGGGGGTGTCTGCAGTCAAGCTAATACAAGGAATTCCAGAGAAATTTGACTAAAAAGCTCAATAAAATGGGGAAGCAGAAAAACGTGCACAAAACAACACAAATAACGAAACGTTTCGGCCGGGCAGCCTTTTTCAAACTACACAAAAATAACAACGAGGAGATGAGAGTATACAGATCTCTAAGGGGTGACGTGAGCAACGTTTTTAGCCATCGTTTTTTTTTTTTTTTTTTAAATTAATTCCACATTATATTTTGTTTTAAAGGCTGCTATTTTTGTTTTGCTCATGAAATTACAAAGCTTTTGAATGTCAGAATTAAAACAGAATTATGTTCTTTTCATATCTACGTTTTTAAGTTTAATACTTTTCTTTTTCTTTGGTCTTTATGTCAGGAAAAAATAAACATATCAGGAGGCCAGTAGCTTTTATGAAAGCTACTGTGCAGTCCAGATGAAGGTTTTGAACAACGGATCAACATCATGGCACACAGCTAGTAACCCACAAGTGCTCCGTTCTTCTTTTTACTCAGGTCTGAGTCGAAAGAAGCTCAGCACAGTGCACAAGCTCTGTAGCACCGGCAAGGATCCTGAAATACTTTGGGTAGATTTGTAACTACACATTTTGCCCGGGCAGCGCCGTTAGGCTACTCTTTTCGATTTCCGATCTCACTACCCAGAGACCAGATGAATTAGTAGAAGTCCAAGTCTACGTGAAAAAATCCCAGCCCTTACCGGGGATTTAACCCAGAAATTCTAGCACTCGAGGCGGACACCATGCCTCATGACCACGAAGCTCCCTCCGCGCAGTCCAGAACTTCCTGTGAACGATATTGTCTGTTCTGATATAACCTTTAACCTTTTCATATGTTTCAGTTTGAAGGTCAAGATGTTCTCATACCCTGGGTCAAGCCGGAAGTTAAAGGTGACCTTTCAACTATAATTTGTAACTGTTTAACAATTATTGATTCTTTTTACTCCGGAGAATGTCCTTATCAAGAATGTCCTCATCAAGAATGTCCTCATCAAAAATGTCCTCATCAAGAATGTCGTCATCAAGAATGTCCTCACCAAGAATGTCCTCATCAAGAATGTCCTCATCAAGAATGTCCTCATCAAGAATGTCCTCATCAAAAATCTCCTCATCAAGAATGCATAAGAATGTCCTCTTGACTTTGTTGTGGCTGTTTTTTAAACTGGATATAATATTCGTACCTATAAATGTGTGCCATTTTTGGTCAGTCAGTGCTTAGTCTCGCAATCTTCGACTTGACCTCCTGAAGACTAGAACCAGGGCCTTAGAGGTACGCAACGGTGAGCAGTAGCGGCACCTTTTTATGCATTTATTTAAGCGTTACTGTAAAAAAAAATTGTGTTTAGTACTTTTTCTATTTATTTTTAAGGGTCCTGTCTACAACCATATATCGAACTTTAAAGGTTTCCCGTGTCGGTCCCGCGAACCCATTGTGGGGAAAACTAGAATAGACTCACTGTCTTCCCAACAAGAAAAAAAAAAAAAAAAACCATGGAGACGAACGATGGAAAGTGAACTGAGTGCTGCATCTCTGACATGGAAAACTGCACTGAAGATTGCACAGGACATGAAGGCCTAGAAAGTCCTCTCTGAAGTCGCACGTGCCACGAGGCAAAAGGAGAACTGAACGAACTAAATGGTTCGATGTGCAACGAGGATGATCTGTCAGCAACTGCTAACCGTTGGCACTTCTCCGTCCTTCAAGACGATATTGTTATACTGTGTTATAGGCAGGCATGAGAATCGCAACCTATGGCGTTGTCGAGTGCGACCAGCAAGACCCGCCCGCGTTAGAAATGTCTTCCACGATAAGATCATGGGATTTCAGGACCACTGCTTTCATCACTGCATTTGGCGTGCATCTTCTCAGACGCTCAGCTCTCAGCCAAAGTCCTTTTGTCCATAGCACAAAGCCTGGACAGGATTATAGAGGCCATGTGTTGCCCATGCATTATGATTTCCCCCTCGGTGCTTTATTAATATCCTACCGCAAACAGGGGAAATCCACAGACCACATGACAGTCTAATATTTCAGGGGGTGGTAGATAGGCTACATGCAGTCGTGGGACCTAGGCTGCATGCAGTCGTGGGACATAGGCTGCACTCTCTCGTGGGACGCTGGTGGGTGGGGGTTAGGGCCAGTTCTGGATGTTTTGGGATCGTTAAAAGCATCAGAAAGCAGGGAAACCCAGTCTTGCCACCTTCTAAAATGTTGGACTGTACTGCGACGTCATCTGGAGTAAGATATTAATAAGGAAACCCCTCCCCCTCCCTTGACCTGCCTTGTTTACTTCAAAAGAAAAACTACCCAACTAACGTTAAGTTTTGTTCATTCTTTATCATCTGCAGGTAATGCACCAAGAAAATCAGCATCATTGTCGTCAGAACCAGATACTGAACACTACCGCTCCAGGAGCAGCTCTTGTGGTGGTAAAAATTTAGATCGGCCAACCTGTGGGCGGCGCCAACGCCCTGAATGCAGATTAATCTCTGATGGAGAGAAACACAGGTCCAAATCTCTAGGAGACGAGTCAACAGCAAGAGATGTGTACAGAAGTTTTTCTATAGCTAGTGGCCATTGCGGTGGTCAGACGATTGTAGAAGTTGACCAAGGAGTTGATAAGGCACACAAGTGCGCTGTAGCCAGACAAAACAGTGACAAGTTAGAGAACACAGCTTCTATTAGTAAATCAAATCGCAACAGTGTAAATGGAGAAGAGGGTGAAGACCTGAAAGTATCTAAATGGCCGGGACAGCTGGTCTCTGAATGTAAAAAGTTGGGGAAATTTCTACGGAGTTTGTCAAACAAGTCCATCAGCCTAGATGACGGACAGGCAGATCAACAGGATGTCGGGGAGAATAAATCCGAGGTACACAATAATGTTCAACCATTTTATGATACGGATCTTCAGAATAGGGTGAGCACAATCGAAACAAACGATACATACAATGTTTCAGGAGGTAAGCCATTGTTACATCAAAAATACCACACTGAAGATACAGGTAACATGAACATAAAACAATTACATCAATATAAACATCCTCAAGATAACTACAACAGTTTGGATTGTCCAGATTTAAAGATGTCAGGCTCTGACGTCGTGGGATATAGCCATGTAAACACACCATTATTCGTCAGCAGTGGTTCTTGTCAGTTACATTATAACAACGCCGCAGTTACAACGTCATCTGACGCCATAACATACCATGATGTCTTGTCTTCTAGCGCAGGGTCGGACTTCACTGACGCTGCAGTCTACAGTCAGTCCCCATCTACTTCATCTGGCTTAAAGTACACCTTAGATTCTGAACTTGTGTCCAGACTGATCAACATGAAAAACGCTCAAACTCTTTCCTCCCAAGAAACCAGTTGTCCTTTATCTCAAACAAAGAACCTCATCACAAGCAGAGTTACAGAACATGTAAACGATCAACCAACGCTCATCAGAAACCACTGTTCAGATGAAATTAAAGCGGACATCTTTAAGAACCATACACATCCTACACATCCTTTATGTGACAACGATATAGAAGCCCCTTCAGAGAGCTGGACAACAGTTTCAATGTCAGAAAGTTTTAACAGTGAAGATCTGGTGCCGTCATATTCGGATACAACAATCTTGGAATCCCAGTTCTCAAGCAACACTAATATACCCGATCACCGAAGTGCAAATCCGCAGGGAATTCCATCGACACACGAAGCATCCATTCGCCTTGAAGAAGCTCCGAAAACATCCTTAGACGACCTCACTGACACTACAGCTTGTGTGCCTATGGGTATAATCTATGAAAGTGCAAATGTTCTTGATATGAACAAATGTTTGCCGAAATGTCATAATAAATTTCACAATGTGGAATCACAAAGTACTTACATTGATCACAAGCAACTAGTCGAAACAACATGTAACTCTGGACCAAGCAAAGTCGGTACATTTGCGGCAGGGATCAAAAGCTTTTCAGACGTGACTGACTATACTGACCATATTAGCAGTTGCAGTGCTTTGTCTCTAGATTCAGCATCGTTTGCAGCTTTAACTGTACAACACACTATCCCCGAAGCAACATCTGAATGCCATTTAACGAAAAACAGCAGTAGTAGTCTAGATAATAACCGTAGAGATAAAGGTCATGTGGATATCACTTTAAACAAGACAAACGAATATGTCTTCGACAATGAAGAAATGGTGCTCCAAGCGACAAAAAGAATGACAATTAATGACGAAAGACGGAACCTTTCCCGCTCTGCATCATCAAAAGAACAAGTGCCGTCTCGTGGGACGCTCAAGAATTTCATCAGCAAATTAGCCAACTATTTTCGTCCTCATTCGAAAACTGGCTCTATTAAGTTTGGTCACTACCGTAATGGAAACAGTGTCGATAGAAAGTTCCCATTCGAATCTGAATCAAGTGACATCGAAACGTCAGTGTCGAGTTTTTCGACTCACAGCAGTTGCTACCCAGGCCTGTTTGCGATGTCCAAAGAGCGAGACAACTGTGAGCAGACGGATTACATCGGCGAAGTAGATCCGCAAAAATATTACAGTTACGATGATGATTTTGAAATTATTAATGACACTCAGAAGCAAGTAGACGACAACAGGACCAATACAGAAAGAGAAGCAGACGAATTAAAATTAAGCATCAATGTTTTAAACGAAAAACAAAATTTCAGGCAAGATTTTGTAAACGATGTTTCAACGGCAGTGGCTGAACATAGCAAAGACACATCTAAAAATGTTGTCGATGATCCATACGTGTTTAAAGTGGAAAACATCAGCCAAGTTCCTCTTAGAAAGGCATCTTTCCTGAACAATCTTTCTCAAAAATGGTCAGGGATGTTTGTTAAGCGACCACGGGGTGATTCTAGGAAAGCTTGTCTGCATTATTCCACTGCTTCTCCCTCATCATCTTCAGATGGGAACGAAGAACGTTTGAAGATCTCTCTCACAGATACTGAAGCCTCAAGCGTTTCAAAATACCCACCACACAAACGCCCGCTGGTGAGACGACCTAATTCCCTAGACTTTACCAAGAAAAGAACAAGAAGAGGAGGCGGACGACGACCGGCCCCACAAAAAGAAAAACACAAGAGCAAAGACTTGGAGAGAGTTAGACAATTTCAAGAAAAGGTGCAGCTGTCTCTTTCAGACGCCATGACTCTATTAGGGGATGGAGTCGCAGAAGAAAATATAATCAAGAGACTAGACATGCCTGCAAGAACTGTGTTTGCGGAAATGAAAAGAATTAACTTTGCTATGAGAAAATTCCCAATGAGCAGCCTGGGCAACAGCAGCAGCAGCAAGGAAGACATTCCCAAAGAAGCAGAACATGCAGAAAAGGTTCCTGACAAGGTAACAAACGCAAGACACTTGACAATGAAAATGCTGCGAAATAAGAAACTGCTCAATGCAAATCGCGGGTTCTCAGAATCCATCGGAGCCCAGGACGTAACAAAAAGTAGGCGACAGCATTTCATGGAAAACAAAGAAGTACAGGGGATAGATTTAACAAACGTACCTTGCCTCGACAAAAAATGTATATCTGAAGATTTCGGAATCTCATTTGACATGCTCGGGGGACAAATTCATAAAAGTAAGTGTCAACTTTTATATTCATGCAACAGTGATAGTAGAGAGGACCTCTCTGCGCTGCTTGAATTATCTTCAGAAAGGCAACAAGACCCTAGACGTTTTCGCAATAGGACAAATAACGCTCAAGTTTCACCAGAAGATCTAATTAGCTTTGATACATATGAGGATTTTCAACAAGGTACCGCAATAACACATAACGCCACCGAACTGTTAGACAGGGACATTGCAGATACAAAAAACATATCTCTTTCTAAATATGAGACAAGAACTAATGAACATAGACCTGGGATTTTTGGTCTACAATCAAATAATACACCATGGCAGTGTAGTCAAGAGGGAAATAGTTTTGATGAAGTATCGGAAGCAACAAACATCCTTAACAAAGATGGCTGCTCAAAAATGGGAAGTGAGATTAAAATGACCTACCCCAACGCGTCCTCGGGCAAAAAGCTGCCGCTAAAAGCCATAGATCTTATTCGAAAACCTAGACAAACAAGACGCACCAACAAACAGAGAATCCCGGATCACGAGCATTTGACAGAATCAAAAACAGACAACAGCCTTAGCCGTTACTATCACGTGTTCAAGAAAGGAGAACTTGACTGGCTAGTGACACAGTACGTGCCTTCATTGAGGATCGTGGACACCTTCTATGACCACGCTAACTGGTGTGTTATAGCAGAAAAACTGACCGTGCCTTGAGCCGCCAGTTTACTGACAGACTGTTGCTGTCTGTACTAACGTCAAAATCAAAATTAGAGTTTTATAAACTGTTTTTATACGTTTTATGAGGCACTAAGTCAGCGCCCTCCTTAAGTATTGTCTCTTTTAATGATTTGTGACTTTACTACTTTTTTTATATCTCTATCAGTATCTGTATCGGGTTTTTTCTTTGGATGGCAATTTTAAAATTTTAAACCCTGATTTTTTTTTTTATTCAAATATCAGTCTGAAGAGCAAATCAGCATGTCATTTCCAAGATATCCCGTTCGTTCCGTTGCCGACCGTCAACCAGCATCTCTGAAGGGGGAGCTTGAGGTTATAATTGTGACTAGGTTTTTTGCGCCCTATAAAATGGCTTAGCATGGCTCGACACCGAGTAGCCCTGAAAAGGACTCCGGCGGTGTTGATGCGACCAAAGAAGCCCGCCCAAATACTGTCTCACCATCGACTTAGTCGTCTAACCGCCAGCAAATGGGCGACCAGGTCTCCGATGAGATATCATGTTTAACCTCCAATGAAGTTATAACTGGAGCACGAGTAATGGTTCCAAATGACTTCCAGTCCTGTGCATCAAATGGTTTACACAATTCACTATAATTCATATGTTCCAGTGCAAAGACATTCCAGTTATATTGTTCCCCGGTTTTCTCAATGTGTGTCCTATCCAGCGCTAGCGTCTTTTCTTCACCTCTTGGTCCAATAGAGCCTGCTTAGTTCTCTCCCAAAGCTCTACATTAGTGATTCTATCATATCCTTTAGTTCCCTCTATTCTGCGCAGGCACCAGTTAATAAATGTCTGTAGTTTATTAGTCACTGTCTAAGTTCTTCTCCATGTTTCCGCTCCATTCCTCTTCAAGGATATTTAGTCTTTAGTGTTGATTATTTTAACTAGCAACACAGATGCTACACATTAAACGATTTCACGTGAACTCAAGAGGTCGCCCTAGGAGAAAATGGATTGAGGACATCAAAAAGACTACATCCACACGGAATAACAATAGCCATTGCTGACCATCAAGCAAACTGGATCGCAAACTGTTCCTCCCCACGCCAGCTTGAAGAGAAAAGTGGACATTGATGATGATGGTGAGAAGGGTTGATTATCATAATTATATAACGGTTTATACTGTTAAAGTTTCAAATATTATAACTACATTACGAAAATAATAATTAGAACGCGTCGTAGGACTAATCAGCTCTCTAATGGAACCAAATCACAGACGACAAAATGGACGCTGCAGCTGCAAAGCCTTTGTGTAGGAAGATAGATAATTATACGATACTTTTAAAAACATAAAATAACTATTGTCAGTTGCTTAAGCGTTGCGAATGCACTTGGTAATTCTGAAATACCTCATTAGATTAAGCTTCAGACGATTTGGCAACAGATCGTTTTGCGCTGATTTCGAAAGTTGTATGGAGTGCTAATCTTTAAGGAATAAAGTCGGGGCTTTTGGATTGAAAAGCTAAACAAAGTTTGACAGCGGAATATCATTGTCAAAGAAGAAAATAAAAACTGACATCCTAAAAGACCTGAATATTAAGACATATTGGTTAATAAACAGTATCTTGTCTCGAAAACTGAAATATTTTGGCCATTTAAAGCGTCATGGGGGTTTGGAGGGGAAAATAACCAGCAGAAGGCATGGTAGCAGGAGGGAGAGGCAGAGGGCGACCAGTACGAAGACAGAGACAGGATATAGGTGACACCTTTAGTAGGAAAGTGTTGGAGCCTGGAGAGCTGGCGAGAGACCGAGTTTATTTTAGGCAGGCCGTGATGAGAGCGACGTTCTGCAACGCATCTGCTACATCAATGGTTCTCAACCTGCGTGTCGCGATCCTTTTTTTTTTGGGTGGGGGGGGGGGTCGATCCTTTCGCTTGGGTCGCCTAAGACCATCGGAAAACACATATTCCTTGAAGTTATAAAGGAACATAATCATTTGTGGGTCGCCACAACATAAAGAAACGGGTTTAAAGGGTAGCAGCACTAGGAAGGCTGAGAGACACAGTGCTACATGATAGTGGCGTGCCAAAGGATTAAAAAACGATGATAAACTATTGACGGTAAAACTGCAGAGAAAAAAAACATACAGTCAAGAGAAAATAATGCCAAGTTCTGTCGCATCATGTAAAGGATGCACAACTAACTTTTAGTTTACAGATTGGAGTCAACTTTAAGTAGACATATCTATCTATCCTTGTAGAAGAGTATGTAAAAGTAACAAAGTAAGTAAGGTCACTTTTCCAGGCCTTTAGGCAAATAGGGCTAGGCCTATATTTGTATAGACCAATCGGCACAAGATGGGTGATGTGGTCAGCATAACGTCGGTCGCCTTTACTTCCCAGGACTGCATCCCCACTCAA
>CAJHNH020005190.1:240000-242500 GCA_905116865.2 Candidula unifasciata
TATTTTGGAAAGATTAAAAGATGCTATTGATAAAATGCTAAGAGATGAGCAGACGGGTTTTCGGTCCAACAGATCCTGTACTGATCAGATAGCCACATTACGTATTATAATAGAGCAAAGCATTGAACTGAACTCACCACTTTACATTGGATTTATAGACTATGAAAAAGCATTTGACAGCATTGATAGGGAATCTCTCTGGAAATTGATGGGGCACTACAGAAAATTATCAACTTAGTAAAGGCAACATATAAAGACATGAAATGTCGAGTTCTTCATGAGGGAAAGCTAACAGATGCATTTGAAATAAAAACAGGTGTGCGACAGGGATGTCTTTTGTCGCCTCTCCTATTTTTACTGGCTATAGACTGGACTATGAAAACAGTAACTGCTAACACCAAGAATGGAATTCAGTGGACCCCTACAAAACAGCTTGATGATCTGGACTTCGCTGATGATATTGCCCTTCTGTCCCATTCACGGAATCAGATACAAGATAAATTAAATATACTTAATGCGAGATCACAGCAGCTTGGTCTGAAAATCCATAAAGGAAAGACAAAGATAATGAGAATAAATCAGGCAAATAGTAATGTGGTTTCTCTTAATGGCACCCCACTCCAAGACGTGGAGTCGTACACCTATTTGGGCAGTAATGTAGATAAAGATGGAGGAACTGATAGAGATATTAAAATAAGAATACAAAAGGCAAGAGGGGCTTTCATAGCACTAGGGAATTTGTGGAGGTCAAAAGAAATTAAAAGAAATACTAAACTAAAAATTTTTAATTCTAATGTCAAATCAGTACTATTGTATGGGGCGGAAACATGGAGAACAACGAAGGCAATTACTAATAAATTACAGACATTCATTAACTGGTGCCTGCGCAGAATAGAGGGAATAAAATGGTATGATAGAATAACTAATGTAGAACTTTGGGAGAGAACTAAACAGGCTCCAGTGGATCAGGAGGTGAGGAGAAGACGCTGGCGTTGGATAGGGCACACACTGAGAAAACAGGAGAACAGCATAACTAGAATGTCTTTGCATTGGAACCCACAGGGGCATAGGAATAAAGGAAGGCCAAAAAACACATGGAGAAGAGAGCTGGAGAATGAGGTTAGAAAGATTGGGAGGACATGGGGAGAGCTCCATGTAATGGCGAAGGATAGAACGACTTGGCGTGAGTTGGTTGAGGGCCTATGCTCCATTGGGGGATAAAAAGGCAGAAGAAGAAGAATGATCGCCCACGCCAGTCGGCAAGGCACCTGATGATGATGATTATATGCAACAAAACGAAATCGAACAAACAAATCTCTTGCTTAAATGATCATTGTATACTAGACCAGTGTTATTCAACCGGTAGGCCAGGGAAAAGTAAAGGTCGTCGGTCAAAGAATATTGCTTAAACATGTAATGAGATAGTTATGGTGGTAGTTCTCTTACAGTCCGTAGCCTTAACACTTCAATGACTTCCTGTTTGTGTGAAAGGACTCTCTCTGGCATGTCAATTAAAAAAACATACAGAGAACTCCAATAGATATAAGTTAATCGAATGACAAAATTGCATCCTTGTCTTACTCATAGCTTTAACAGGCCACTTAATTTTCTTGGAAAATCTAGTTGTTACGAATTCCAAAATACACAGCCAAAGAAATCAACAGTTCGTGTTAAAACACTTCGTGCAAAAAGGGGCTAATAATAAAGGACCTCTTTCCCCGTCTTTAGGCGTACTAGTCATATAGGGCTAGACTTGAATTGTATAAGTCCATCGGTTCTCGGTGGGAGATGTAATTAACATCACGCGGGTCGCCTTTTCTTCATAAATAGACAGAGGGGGGATGTTTGAGACCGTAGAAATGTAAATAATAAACATACAGACAATGTATTGATTAGCACTCATAGAAAGAAGTAGATAGATAGTGTCGCGTGCAGATGTGCACTAAAACACACCAATTTTGACTAAGCAAATAGGACGTCATAGGCATTACGTATTGTTGTTAGATTTGAATCTAGCAGATTCGCAGTCGAGAAGTTCAAGAAGGCGGACGTGAGAACGGGCCTTGGTGGAGCCTAGAGGAAGGTTTACCCCGGGATTCCACGGAGAAATTTCAGCCTGGTGCTGGGGCCTTACGGATATCTCTGCAGAAAGCAGGATAACTTTAATATGTTGGCGAATCGCGAAAATAATGACATGGTCGGGTTTTTCAGTGTCAGACTGCATATGGTTCTGTTGAAGTAACCGTCAACTTTCAAGGTCGAGCTATTGACCTGTACATACACTGAGAAATAAAAGTATCTATGACTGACAGACTGACTGACTTTTCACCCCACCAGGACATCACACAAGTGATAAACACCCGATGACACAATGTGCCACCATGTGGATGAGGATCACCGTGGAGAGGTCACAGAAACCGCGTTCAGCCTTTAGGTCATATTTATGGCCAGGCTATATTGCAGCCCCTGGCAAATGGCAGAGTAGGGCTTCAAAAAACGA
>CAJHNH020005190.1:247500-265000 GCA_905116865.2 Candidula unifasciata
GAAACACACTTCTACACTTCTCGTTCTTCTACTTCTTTTCCTTCTCCGTGTCAGTGGTTTTCAGGTGAGAAGGCCACAAGCCTGTTTTTAAGATAAGAATATTGTCCTCTGATCCATACAGCTTGGTTTCAATCGATGCTTATTATAACACTAAATGTGACTAGAAATCTCAAAAATGGTGAAAATATGCGGGTAACTACAGTCGAGCTTATGCCAAGGAATTATAGTGAAATGTGGCTAAAAAAGCTTAACGAAACGGAGAAGCAAAAAAAAAAAAAAACAGTGCACAAAACAACGTTTCAGCCGCTGGCCTTTCTCGAATAAGTAATGAACTATACAGCGTCTCTCGAACAAGCAACTTAAAAACAAAGAGTAAAGGACCCTTTTCCACACATTTAGGCGGTTAGGACATATAGGGCTATCCCTATATTATATAGACCAATTGGCACAAGATGGGTGATGCAGTCAGCATCACACCGGCCGCCTTTACTTCCCCGTACTGTACCCGGTACCCACTCAAGGCTAGTGGGAAAAGGTCTTTTTTTTTTTTAAAGTCCGGCTCCGACTGAGAGCGAACCCACGACCTTCCGATCCGCAAGCGAGCGTCTAGTCGCTCAGCCACGGCGACTCCCTAAACAAGTAATGTACAACACAACTTTGTTACCGTTGTGTAGTTCATTACTTTTTCGAGAAATGCCAGCGGTCGAAACGTTCTTTTGTGTTCTTTGTGCACGTTTTTTTCCCCCTTCCCCGTTTTGTAAAGCTTTTTAGTCTCATTTCACTGGAATTCCTAGAAATCTCAGTGGAGGGAGTGTACTGTTTTTAATCGAAATGCCAATCGGCCAAACCTGGGATCTCCCTACTGCATGAAGAGAGCCTGTATTGAGCCCATGTTTCGTATTCTATGGTGCCTGCCTATCCACACTGGCGTGTACCTAAGTCCCCAGCCTTGCATTTCTGGTACATATAGCAGCGAAGTCAGTTGTGTCCAGTCCGCAGTCTGAAAGCAGTAGTTCGTTGCATTCGTGTGAGGAGGTTGAATTGGTTTTCAGGATTGTATTCTGGGCGAGAAGCGTTCCAGTGGGCTCCGATTCCTGCCTTAAACTGGGTTTGGTTAGTTCGACTTTAGTCTGTTGGGCTGGTCGACGTTCATGAAGGTTACGGGTGTGTCCCGCTCTGTTGTTTGGTTTCTGCGATGTCTTCCTTTTACGTTTTTATTCCGAGAAAGAGAATACCCGTGACATAGTTTGCAGCACTCTCTAGGAGGGTTGTGTTAGACCCAATTTCTATATATTTTTTTTAGTGTTAAAAGCGCTGGCGTGCTGAAATATCCAAGTCGCGATATCAACGGTATTGCGGAACACCCCCGTAACCGTGTGCGAAGGCCACGGGGCTCAGGAACTACCAATCAGAAGTGAGCTAATGTGTATATGGGCAGAGTGTGGGGAGACTAATGTCGAACTTACCCTGTGTTTTATTTCCCTCATAAGCAAATCTTTTTAAGTACAGATTTTATCTGTAAATCTGATGTTGTACCAACTGGTCTGCGATTGATTGATCCTGAGATTGAAAATCTAAATCTGGACGGCAGACCAACAAGGCAGATTCCAGATACCGTATTCACCTTTCGGAGAACGAATGAACAAATGAACTTTATTTTCAAAGGGTTAAAAACTGAACACACAGGCCCGTCTTACATTTTACCCGTCTGGCCTTACTCCGTGCAAACATTATTCATTCACACATCGTTTTAGCAGATAATAATTTTTTTTATAATATTAATAATAATAATAATAATAATAATAATAATAATAATAATAATAATAGACATCATCAAAAACATCTCAGTTACAATGTGCTCTAAGTATACCTAAATTTTGAAATAATAACAATACTAAGTATAATGAATCTTGGTGGAAACCAATAATATGCTTAGGATACTGTTATGGGAGCACGTAGTCTGTAGTGTGGTGGTTCTCAATCTACCTAATGCCGCGACCCTTTAATAAGGTTCCTCATGTTGTGGCGACCCTTTAACACAGCTCCTCGTGTTGTAGTAACACCCCAACCATACGATTATTTTCGTCGCTACTTCATAACTTCAATGAATATGTGTTTTGCGATGGTCTTTGGCGACACCTGTGAAAGGGTCGGGTCGTTCGAGCCAAAAAAAAGTGGTCGCGACCCATCGGATGAGAAAGGCTGACCTAGAGTCAAACGTCGTTATAACAACGATTCTTTGAAAGAAAAAACTCGGTTAATACTAAATATGTTTTATCCCAGAAATGATTTATCTCTTTTATTATTTCCCCTTCAGTAAAAAAGTTTTATTTTTAATTTTAAATGGTTTTTTTTTTTTTTTTAATACACACTTTTGATTTTTAGTTTACTTGAACTTTTAGTTTACTTGAACTTCTTGTTAACGAGATAATACTTTAAAGAACATTGTGGATGTATAGAAGAAAACGAAACAAATAGTGCAATACATACACTCTGAACAAGGATAAACATGACTCAACCATTGTGGCCTTTAAGATTTCATGATGCTATCAATTTATGGTTATTTAAACAGAACAGGGATTTCGATGTTTCTTCTCACTTTCCGCTCTCCACTGTTTGCATCTTTGATGGGTCCAAAAGTGCGTCGTATCTCACTGTATTCTCTGTTGCGATAATAAATCCACCGCCGGCTTGCTAGGCCTGTCGCGACTTCACCTCAACGACTCAGAATAGCCTTCATGGCTAGAAGATCAGGAAACAGAACCTCATATCTTCCTCGATACCTAAAGCAGTGAAACGGGAAGGGAACAAAAAAGATGAAAAGAAGGAAGATTCCTCATAAGACTTGAGTTTCCTCCATTGTATTAGTAATTCATTGTTTTATTTACGGCAAATCACGATACTGAGGAACTATCAACTGCCTTGGGCTGGTTACCTAGCCTGTTTGCCAAAGAAAATATTTTATGGCGAACTCCAGCAAGAGAAGAGATCACAGGGAGGACAGAAAAAAAACCGCTATAAGAACACTCTTAAAACGGCTCTCGACTCTTGTGGCATCAACACAGCGACAAGGAAGGCTGCTGCACAGGATTGTTCTGGATGGCGAACATCACTCAGGCATGATGCATCGGCCTGCCAGGCAGCACAAGCATAGAGACGGAGGCAGACTAAAAAGAACCGTATCGCTAATCCTACACTTACTGCCGCTTCCACCTGTTGTCCGCACTGCTCAAGAACTTTCTAGGCTTATATTGGACTAATCAGCCACCTTCGTACTCATAATTATTAATCATTACTGGATGAAATTAGTCTTCATCGCTCGTGATGAACGGATAATAATAACACGACAAATCAATGCCCTAAGGAGAATACCGACTGTGATTTAGCATGTCTGTACTAGTCTTTGTTTTTCTCTAGGATATACAACCAGACAGTTACTACTGCCATCGGAATTGGAAGTCTTCACTTGCTACTGAAGATTAAGACGGATTGCTTATGAAAGTGATGTGATGTGATGTCGATTCTTAATTCAACATTCCAGTTATGAGCTGTCTTTTTATAGGTTTTTTTTTTTTTTTAAAGTTTGCTTGTTTGTTAAATTATCTGGCTACTTTCCACTGGGTCAACAGCTTTTGTAGGCTGTTTACATTGTGCCGGGGGTTTATTGACACGACTTCTAGCGGGTGTTTGTGGAAGATAAAACAAAGTTTCAGGTTCAAGGATATATCTAGCGGGCGGGCCTTATGTACTGGGAATAGTATATACTTGCATGTGTGTACGTGTGTATGCGCGCAAGCATGTGTGTAAACAAAGTACTTGGCTTATCTGTGACAACCCCCCCCCCACCCACCACCCTTTTTTTCCCCTTGTTGCTCATTGCTCTGTTGTTATGACAGTGTCTTATACCCTACAGTATTGAGTCTGTTATTTTAGTAATGAGTATATTATACACTTGAGTACCGAGTATACTATACATTTGAGTTTTTAGTTTAATATTGGAGTACTTAATATACCATAGTATACACTGGAGTATTGAGTCTATTATTATAGTACTGAGTATATTATACATAAGATTACTTAATATACTATACACTTGACTATTGAGTCTATTATTATAGAACTGAGTATATTATACATTTGAGTATTGTGTATTCTATACACTGGACTAGAGTATTGAGTATTCTATACACTGGAGTATTGAACCCCTTATTAGAGTACTGAGTATATTATTTATACATTGGAGTACTGAGTATTATACACTGGATTATTGTCTATCATCGGAGAACTGAGTAAATTATACACTGAAGCATGGAGTCTAAATTCGGATCACTGCGTATAAAAAACATTGGAGTATTGTGTGAATGACTGGAGAACTCAGTATATTGTACAATGGATTATTAGGTATATTATTAAAGTACTGAACAAAATATATGTTAGAGTATTGAAAAATATTACTGGAACATTGAACATACTACTATACACTGGAGTTAGCGTCTGTGGCTTAGGTTCTGCGAATGCGCATCGTAATGCCAAGGTGCCGGGTTCGATCCCAGCTGCAGACGATTTTGCAACAGTTCATCTTGCTTTGGTTTCGACAATGGTATCGATAGCCCACCGTTGAGTTAGCAATGGCAAACTCCTGAATGTAAATGTGCCTACAAAAACCCAAGAAATGTTGGATTGAGGTAATGTCACAGTCAAACGTCACCCAAGGCCTTTATAGCCACTCTGTGTCACTTTACCGATGAACCGGCAAAATTTCTTTTAAATAAAGATGTTCCTAGAATGTTTACCGCTTCAGAATGTTCTGATCTCTCAGCTGTACCGAACTACTCTCCACGACAACAAAGAACAAATCCATCGCACACTTAAAGTCACTAAACTAAAACAGCATGTCGGCCAACATTTTCTTTCACATTCATTTTTTTTGGCCTCGGTTCGCCACTTGCCGGCAAAGCATCAACGGCTTAGCAGAGAGTTTCCTGTTTATTGTTGCATGACGTCCTGAAGACCTCCTGGTCTCTTCTTCAGTGTCCTGTTCCGTTTGTCATCAAATGCAACCAGGGATTTTCTGCATAATCCAGTTTAGGCCTCGTGTATATTTTTAGTAGCGTGTTTAGAGTTTCGATTTGGGGTCGTCTAACGCAGTGTTTCCCAAACTTTTCTTAGATGCGGCGCATTTTTTTTTTTTTAAATAAAATTTTTCCAGGGCGCTCTAACCTAAGTAAAAGTATGATTATTCGTATGTAAGAGATTAAAATAAATAAAACTTGCGTATCTTCGAATATTTCGCGGCGGCCGTGTGAAGAGGTCGCTTCTCCCTGGGGCACCGCGGCGCACATTTTGGGAATCGCTGGTCTAACGCAACGGGTTTTTAACAAGGGCTGCTGAAATATTTGTGGGAACGGTGGCGAATATTTTTTGAAAAGGTTCGAGAACACACCAAGAGGTACACCATCGTCATGTCATCGTGTAGCAGGTCCTTTGCAGAACGTCGCTCTTATCACGGTCTGTCTGAAATAACCTTGATCTCCCGCCAGCTGTCCCGCCTCGTTTTTTTTTTTTTTTCACATTCAAGTAGTCACTTCTTATATCGCTCAGTTTCCAAGGCTGCTGTGGCGGTTTCAAGTGGGAGCAGTTAGTGTCCTGGAGCAATAACACTTATCTTATCAATACATTTATTTTTATTTTTTATTTTTAAAGAGGAGCAGAGAAAACGAGAGAGAGAGAGAGAGAGAGAGAGAGAGAGAGAGAGAGACGGAAAGCTCTTTCTACAGCTGCAGAGGATTTTAAAAAAAAAGTAAAGTAAAGATCCCTTTTCACGTCTTTAGGCGTATCGGGCAAATGGGAAGAGCGCCCATATTTTTACAGACAATGGGCACAAGGTGGTTAATGTGGTCAGCATTACGCCAACCAATCTCCCTTGTGTATACAGTTTTTACCTTTCTGTAATCTGGCATTCTCTTAGTATGCCCCAGCCATTTCAACCTATTAGCTCTTATGATGCCAATGATCAAAGGTGATTTAAACAGATTATGAATTTCGTTTAACATCTAAACTGTTGATGCAAAATGTCTACAACGAATTAAAATAGGTCGCAAGCTACCAAGAGAAAATCTTTGCTTTACAAGGGTCAAACTGTACCAAATTTCAGCAGCCCTGTTTTTTTAAACGCTAGCGAGAGACAGGAGTTCGCCTTCACATGTCGTGGGAACATTCAAACACCATCCGGGATTGGTATTAAATTGAACACGCTAAGTAATTTAAATAAATTAATGACTTGCTTGCGTAGATATGGAGAATGGTTTTTACAGGCGAAAGAATCATTTCAATGTACCGGGTTGTGTCCCACATGGTTCAGTTGCTTCAGAGTTGCACCCTGCTTGTATAAAGCTAGATCTCCGTTAGCTGCAGTGTCTTCTTCTTTTTCTCGTTCAACGACTGTGAACTTTGGTCTTATTCCCTAATCTGAGCATAAGCAGCAAATCCGTTTTACAGATCTGATCTATTTATATGCAGTGCTGATGCACTCCGATTTAAAAGGAAACATTCCTAATTTGTCTGTTTACGACATACTTGTCTGTGGGCAGTAGGTTTCCCCCCCCCCTCCCCCATAAAATGGGGGCCCCAAGGATTTAGTAAACATGTATGCTAGCGTACGCAAGGACAGGTACAAAATCTACCATCAGCCTGCAACAGTCGAGTCTCTGTGTCGGTTCCGGGATTTTATTTTCTAACATACTGACAAACATGATGTCACAGGCGACTAATTGGGGTTTCGAGACATTTGGATGTCTTCGGCTCAAAGGCCTTGCTGTAAATCACAACATAACGTGGAAATCACATTTTAATGCGAACACAGAAGAAAATGATAATGATGCCAATGTTGAAGAAGAAGAAGAAGAAGAAGAAGAAGAAGAAGAAGAAGAAGAAGAAGAAGAAGAAGAAGAAGAAGAAGAAGAAGAAGAAGAAGAAGAAGAAGAAGAAGAAGAAGAAAAAGAAGAAGAAGAAGAAGAAGAAGAAGAAGAAGAAGAAGAAGAAGAAGAAGAAGAAGAAGAAGAAGAAGAAGAAGATGATGATGATGATGATGATGATGATGATGAAGAAGAAGAAGAAGAAGAAGAAGAAGAAGAAGAAGAAGAAGAAGAAGAAGAAGAAGAAGAAGAAGAAGAAGAAGAAGATGAAGAAGAAGAAGAAGAAGGAGGAGGAGGAGAAGGAGGAAGACAAGGAGGAACGGAGAAGTAGTACCATCAGCAGCAGTGGTGTTGGTTGTGATGGTAGTGCACATAGTAAAAGGTTTAACCACTTTACCAGGGTGTTCCTTTAGATCTGAACATTTCAGAAAGAATTGCTGAAAAAGGCTGGAAGACGATGGCGTGATGTGAACAGAGGTCTTCAGTACCAGTTGTATTCTCTTCTTCTGCCTTGTTCTGCCTTCTCTGTGTGTAGAACAAGCTCTAAACCCACGCGCGCAAAATCATATATGTATCCACGCTTGGTTGCTTTTGGAGCTTGGATCATTTGGCTGGATGGGGTAACCTAAGGCGAGACCAGTCCCACCCTTAGTGGTCTTTTGAGGTGGCCCTGGAAATGTGACTATCCCGTAGAATAGGTCGCATTTCATGGATACAAAAACAATCGAATACAGAGGTTCTGGATGTGGATATACAATAGAATATCTCGTAAGTTAAGTTTGCATATCATAACATAACCACTGACCCGTTAGGGTCGTGGCGGGGTATCATTGAAAGCACTAGCAAACAACATCCGCCATCTTTTCCATGTGTTCCGCTTGTTGAACAAGTGAATTGTAATACTTTAGTCCTGTCCATTTCTTGATGCTGTCATTCCAGGTTCTTCTTTACCCCACGCCCCCGCCCCCCCCCCCCCCCCATTTTTTTGTACCCCCTTTTACTACCCCCCCCCCCCCCCCCATGTTTTTTTTAATAAAGCTTTGCAATCGAATCATACTTCGGTGAGTGTCCGAACCACCCTAACCCGCGACATTACATCACTGCCAGAAGATGTTTCTACTGTCCTGCAAATTTGCAAATTTGTGTCTCTCACATATTTGTTAGTTTTATGTTGTAAATAGCTAACTCGTAGAATTCGTCTGTAGTATTTTTGTTTTAACTTTTAACTGTATCTGTAGCTGAAATATTTTGTTCATATCAAGCGCATCGACGGATTGGGGGAAAAAAATTATAGCAGAAGGCACGGACCAAGAAGGAGGGGCAGGGACCGACCGACACGAAGATGGACACAGGATTTTAGTGACTCCTTGAGTATGAAAGTACAGGAGGCGGGAGAGCTGGCGAGAGACTGAGTTCAGACCGTGATGAGAGCTATGTTTTTCAAAGGACCTGCTACATGATGATGATGATCTGCATGTTGGTAGGTAGCCGGTTGTTTTGGTTTTCTTGGCATTTATTTCCACGCCATATGTAGCGCATACTTTGAGGATATAAATAAATTCAAGTATAGAGAATGTGCGGATATGCAAAACAACAGGTTGTAGTTCAAGGAAACAAAAAAACAATCAGAGGTTCTAGGATCGCTAGAAATCAATAAGAAATGTTAATATACAGTTTTGAGCAAAAATAAGTATAATACTTCAGCTACGTTAAAAGTCATACCATGCATGCACATCCGTTTTACAGATCTACTTATTTGTGTGCAAACTGTTAGTCCCCTGCCTCTAAAGCAAATGCGCTGCTACTTTTGAGGACCTCGAATAGCTGTTAAGCACGTTTGATTCTGGATTCAGAATTCCCTATCTATATTGTCTGCTTAGTTTTTCAGAATTTAGCTCTAGTTATAAGTGACATCATCCGGATTTATAAGCCAGAAATGTAAGCGACATATTTTCCACTTTTTCCCATCCTTATAAGTTCGTACTCGGTATATGTTGATTTGTATCATGAAGCCTCTTTGTTTTACTTCCAGTACAAGTGTTTCAAGTGTTTTGTTCCGTGTTCCGAGGGGATAAACCAGCGTCCTTGTTTTTGGTGTGTCTCATCTTCGTTATGATTCGTTTAGTCTATAGTTAACTTATGGTCTGCTCATACACATTTCTTGTGTGTACAATTTTCTCTCTCTCTCTCTCTCTCTCTCTCTCTCTCTCTCTTTCTCTCTCTCTCTCTCTCTCGCTAGCTCTCTCTCTCTCTCTCTCTCTATCTCTATCTATCTATCTATCTATCTATCTATCTATCTATCTATCTATCTATCTATCTATCTATCTATCTATCTATCTATCTATCTATCTATCTATCTATCTATCTATCTATCTATCTATCTATCTATCTATCTATCTATCTATCTATCTATCTATCTATCTATCTATCTATCTATCTATCTATCTATCTATCTATCTATCTATCTATCTATCTATCTATCTATCTATCTATCTATCTATCTATCTATCTATCTATCTATCTATCTATCTATCTATCTATCTATCTATCTATCTATCTATCTATCTATCTATCTATCTATCTATCTATCTATCTATCTATCTATCTATCTATCTATCTATCTATCTATCTATCTATCTATCTATCTATCTATCTATCTATCTATCTATCTATCTATCTATCTATCTATCTATCTATCTATCTATCTATCTATCTATCTATCTATCTATCTATCTATCTATCTATCTATCTATCTATCTATCTATCTATCTATCTATCTATCTATCTATCTATCTATCTATCTATCTATCTATCTATCTATCTATCTATCTATCTATCTATCTATCTATCTATCTATCTATCTATCTATCTATCTATCTATCTATCTATCTATCTATCTATCTATCTATCTATCTATCTATCTATCTATCTATCTATCTATCTATCTATCTATCTCTCTCTCTCTCTCTCTCTCTCTTTTCTGCCAATCTCTGTTTCGTCCAGTTTGATTTGAAAAACTGCTTGTTGGTTTATTGGTTCCTTTAGCGCCATCTTATCGTCATCATAATCTCTAATTAGTCGTCTTTTACGACATGCTTCTTAGGGAAACAGTGAGTCTATTCCTTTCCCCAAAAAATAGTGCTCCGGAAACCACGCAGGAATGCCTAAATAAAATGCGTAGAAAAGGATGTGGGAGGGGGGGGGGGTAATGGTGGTTGGGGAGGAGGGGGATTTCCAAAAACTATTATGTCCCGCGTCTTGCTAAGGCGTTGCTAACCTACTTCGTAATGCCGAGGTGCTGGGTCCGAACCCAACTGGGGACGACTTGTCTTGCGTTGGTTTCGACTGCATTACCTAGAGCAATGGTACGTTAAATTTGCCTAGAAAAACCACAACAACCACACCATGCTGGGGTTGGTTCTGCAACGTCCTGTTAAGGATACGCAACTAACTTGCTATGTGTTCAGTTCTAATATACCCATACAGGGATTAACAGTTTCAGGTGAGGTTTGTCGTCGACGTCTGCGTCAGGTTACTGTATGTATCTCACGTGGACTCCAGTAGTCGGTTTGTTGGGTGTGGGAGTGGGGGGGGGGGGGGGGCTTGATGGACACAGTGCTCTTAAACAAACATGACGTAGACGGCTAATTAAGGATTTACTTAAATCTTGTTGGACCGAGAAACCTAGCAATTAACCACAACACAACGTACCCATCGTCAATTTAAGTGAGAAAACAGAAGAAGAATTTCACGAAAAGACCAAATCAAAAGTAGAATCGATCAGCTTCACATTACCACAAACTCAAACGACAGGTGAACGTTGCGGCTACAGAGCCTTCATCAGGACATTTATAAATATACAATACAACAGATACGACCAAGAATACACAAAAACCACTTGGATGAAGTATCACTGAGATTAATTTAAAACTGTAACAAGGCAAAATACAGTACAGATCAGTCTGACCGGCACAAACAGATACAATGCAGATCTGATAAAGAAGACTCACCAGGGCCCAAAGAAATAGTTTTTCTTATCAGAAATTCTTCTTATCCATATTATAACAACACTATACTTATTTCTGCGTGGATTTTTATCATGGTATGGGGCGTCGCAGGTCGATGCAGCCTAAAATGGGTACCAGGATGTATGTCCTGGAGAAGTAAAGACGGCCGGCGTAATGCTGACCACATTACCCACCTAGTGCCGATTGGTCTGTAAAAAATGAGGGTGTTCTTCAGATATTCCCGATGCGCCTAAAGGCGTGAAAAGGGATCCTAACTTTACTTTACTATACTTATTTGATTCTTTAGCAGACAATGCCCATCTGAGCTGGGTTGACCGCCACTATTTTTATTGCATATAGAAAGCTGCTATGGCTTAGCGGTTATATGTTCGCTCACCGGTCGAAGGTCTAGGGTTCAATTCCACATCGAGGCAGATTTGTTCTTTCTCAAAACTGGTCTTCGCTCCGAGGTCGACCCAGCGCAAAAAAAGGTAAGGTAACAGGAAGTAAAGGTGGTCTAAATGACACTGACTACATTGCCTATCTAGTGCTGATAGAGGAATGACACTGACTGCATTGCCTATCTAGTGCTGATAGAGGAATGACACTGACTACATTGCCTATCTAGTGCTGATCGATGAATGACACTGACTACATTGCCTATCTAGTGCTGATAGAGGAATGACACTGACTACATTGCCTATCTAGTGCTGATAGAGGAATGACACTGACTACATTGCCTATCTAGTGCTGATAGAGGAATGACACTGACTACATTGCCTATCTAGTGCTGATAGAGGAATGACATTGACTACATTGCCTATCTAGTGCTGATAGAGGAATGACATTGACTACATTGCCTATCTAGTGCTGATAGAGGAATGACACTGACTACATTGCCTATCTAGTGCTGATAGAGGAATGACACTGACTACATTGCCTATCTAGTGCTGATAGAGGAATGACATTGACTACATAGCCTATCTAGTGCTGATAGAGGAATGACACTGACTACATTGCCTATCTAGTGCTGATATAGGAATGACACTGACTACATTGCCTATCTAGTGCTGATAGAGGAATGACATTGACTACATTGCCTATCTAGTGCTGATAGAGGAATGACACTGACTACATTGCCTATCTAGTGCTGATCGATGAATGACATTGACTACATTGCCTAACTAGTGCTGATAGATGAATGACATTGACTACATTGCCTAACTAGTGCTGATAGATGAATGACACTGACTACATTGCCTACCTAGTGCTGATAGATGAATGACACTGACTACATTGCCTATCTAGTGCTGATAGAGGAATGACACTGACTACATTGCCTACCTAGTGCTGATCGATGAATGGCATTGACTGCATTGCCTATCTAGTGCTGATCGATGAATGACATTGACTACATTGCCTATCTAGTGCTGATCGATGAATGGCATTGACTGCATTGCCTATCTAGTGCTGATAGAGGAATGACATTGACTACATTGCCTATCTAGTGCTGATCGATGAATGACATTGACGGCATTGCCTATCTAGTGCTGATAGAGGTATGACATTGACTGCATTGCCTATCTTTGTGCTGATCGATGAATGACACTGACTACATTGCCTACCTAGTGCTGATAGAGGAATGACACTGACTACATTGCCTATCTAGTGCTGATCAATGAATGACATTGACTACATTGCCTATCTAGTGCTGATAGAGGAATGACATTGACTACATTGCCTATCTAGTGCTGATCGATGAATGATATTGACTGCATTGCCTATCTAGTGCTGATCGATGAATGACATTGACTGCATTGCCTATCTAGTGCTGATCGATGAATGACATTGACTACATTGCCTATCTAGTGCTGATCGATGAATGACATTGACTACATTGCCTATCTAGTGCTGATCGATGAATGACATTGACTACATTGCCTATCTAGTGCTGATCGATGAATGACATTGACTACATTGCCTATCTAGTGCTGATCGATGAATGACACTGACTACATTGCCTACCTAGTGCTGATCGATGAATGACATTGACTACATTGCCTATCTAGTGCTGATCGATGAATGACATTGACTACATTGCCTATCTAGTGCTGATCGATGAATGACATTGACTACATTGCCTATCTAGTGCTGATCGATGAATGACATTAACTACATTGTCTATCTAGTGTTGATCGATCTAAGAAATATATGTATATTGGGGTGGGTTGTCCTAGCCATTGTACCTATAGAAGTATCCTGCCTAGCACAGTTAAAGTGAAGATCAGAACTGAAAACTTCTCAGCTGCTCACCACGTTCACCCGTCACCTGCCTGCGATGACTTCACGTAACAACTGATCAGTGGGGTGGGGGGTGGGGCGGGCCTAAGCAAGTACTCTACCCCTGCTTATGAGGTATCCTACAGGCTAGCCGAGGGAATAGAGCGCCTTAGATCTCCTGTTCCCCCCACCCCGCTACCCTGTATACCACACAAAGATATAAATGGCTAGAAGGCTTGACCGTGTGACTTGGACAAGACGAGAGCACAAATCTCATCCCTGATTCTGGTGTTGGTGTGAACTGTCGGAAACCTACGCTTCTGCACATGTCGCGCGATTGGGTTTCAAAGATATCCCGTTAGGGTCGGAAATCCGGCCTCTCGAAACCCGGTCCCTGGAATAAACATTATGACTAATGATCTGGCGGGATGACCTGACAGCATTCATGCAGTTAAGTGAATCTAAGACCCGACATCATGGGACTAGGAGTATTCCCATAAGCGCTCCTTTCCCATCTTGAGCAGCCAGCGAAGAGTTCAAATGTCGATGGCACCAGTAATTTTTTAAATTTTTTTTTAATTTTTTTTATTTTTTTTTTTTATTTTTTGTATTTTAGAACCCATCATGTCTTTCAAATGATCTTAGAGCAGTACTCCTGGCCGCACTATGCTGCTTCACTTTCTTCAGACCATTATTATCTAAGAGTCTTTGTGGCAAAGTGGTCAAGCTGTTTGCCTCCCTGTGAAAGTCGTGGGTTGGTTTCACGGCTCGGCCCTTCAGTTCTCGAGTTCAGTTTTTACTGGATCCCTGAGGATCGTTGCAGGAGCTACGGTGTTCATGCTTTTGTGCGGCGCTCTCGGCAGGTGGCTAGCTGTTCTGCATAGAGGGACCGAGCTATGTGGGATCAAACCTGGTGCAATTAAGTCGATCCTCTGGACTTTACCCTTTACTTCTGCATTGTTCGCTAACTCCCAGACAGCCCAATCACGTCTGACTTGTCAGGTAGTAGTTCACCACCTTGCGTTGCAGCACTAGAAAATATGAGTGACTGTTTTTCCCTAAACACCTACATATCTCGGCAGAGAGATCCACCCGGCTCTCTAGCGTAGCACATTTTTCTCCCAGATTTACGGTATTTACAATGGAATCAAGGCCGAAAGGTTGCGATATCCATAATACCGAGCCTAAGGGTTAACAACTCATGGCTTCTGGATACTTAAAATAGGATGCTAACTGCTGGGGTACTCTGAAGCGATGCTTGACACTTTGCTTCATACATTATAACATATTGCTGTGGGTAGGAAACTAACAATTGTCAGGAACCTCTTTAGTAATTCCATCAATGGAGAGCCGTCTCTGAAGTGAAGCTGACTGCAATGGGTTTCCACTAAGCTGTCTTTTGTCCTGGCTGTGTACCATCACAAACTGCCGTCTGTACATCTCTGAGCGTTATTCTCACACTGCTATTGTTGTCTACCTCTTGCTCGCTTGCCTTTGACACCCTCCCCTTGTCCATTCGTTTTTTTTTTCCTTTTCCCAAAGTATGGTTTGTCTACGAGTTTGTGTCTTTAATGTGGTCCAGGTATTTCATCTCGCTCGCTCTCTCTCTCTCTCTCTCTCTCTCTCTCTCTCTCTCTCTCTCTCTCTCTCTGTATGTCTCTCTCTCTCTCTTTGTCTCTCTTTTTTTTTGGGGGGGGGGGGGGGGCGGGGGTCCAATCTACCTTCGGCAAAGCTCTTTGCACTATTAGACTTTTCGGTACCTCTGTATTTGATTTCTCAATGAATTATATGTATTGCAAAGGTGCCTCCACTTTAGCTTCAAAGTCGAAGTCGTCGCTTTAGCCTCGGAAATACGGACACTCGGATCCACGGTGACTCACGACATCGTCTAGAGACCTGACCTGAAGTGTGAAACGTATCCTCAGTGGTAAGCAGGAAACAGACAATTGTGAAGGCAGAGGAACACACATACACAGATCACCATCTGGCTACAGTGCGTTTCAAAACTCACGCTGTCATACTTTAACAAATATCTCGAAAACTTCAGTATGGATCAACAAAAATGTTTGCTAGTGGCCTTAGATTTCACATGTCCTTATGATTTTATAATTAACAACTGCACAGGTGCTGCTGTTTTCCTAAAGCAGCGAATTTCTTTGATCGATGTTTGACTAATAATTTATGTACCCCTAAAAAACGGAATATTCAGTAATTGGCACACATGTGGGGATTTATTTAAAATCAGTTCCCATGTGCAGCTATGCGTGGTGATTATTTTGATAGCCTTTTCCCCACTCAATGAAAAATCCGTAACTCATTGCAGACTTATGCTGGAGATGACAAACTGAGAGTAAAACGTCCATGACAAGCGTGCAATTTTATGTTTTGAAAGGTTTACTTTACTGAATTTATGAAGTTACTGTAAGCATGTTGATTGTTGCTTTTCAAAAACCGGCCGTGAGCTGCAGCGAGTCGCAGCTGGATCTGAAAGCGAGTCTCCTATCGACTGCGCTAATGCGGCCCTTTACTATAACAGTGTGCTATAGTGCTACAGTTAAACAAGTTTAAACACGAGGCTTGAATCAGTCGAATGTCATCAGCATATCCGAGCTCTGTACACTGTGTGATGGCAGGGATGTAGAGGTGCTGCACCACACGTTGTGGTACACCAGTACCAGGGTTCATACTGGACAAGACCTGTCTACACAGCTCCATGGTCATCCTAGAGACAGGTTCCCACGTGGGAGCCTGGACACCCTAGATAGGATCGACGTTCCCCTCGAAGTCGGGGTGCATCTGCTCGAGAAGCAGTGAACCAACAGTCTGCATACAAATAAGCTTCATCTCTAGAATGGATATGCACGCAACACTGAAGTCCTTCAACAGACTCAATGTTCAGAAGTGGACCAACAACCAGAGCTTTCCGCTAGTCGACGTCTGGTGACTGGCAAGAAGAATAGCAATGATTGCAAAATATGCTGATGATGAACATGATTATATATAAGTAAAAAAAGTAAAGTTCCCTTTTCACGCCTTTCGGCGCATCGGGCATATGGGCAGAGCGCCCCATATTTTTACAGACCATCAGCACTCTGTGGGCAATGTGGTCAGCATTACGCCGGCTGTCCTTACTTTCCCAGGACAGCCCATCCTGGTACCCATTTTAGGCTGGGTCGACCTGCGACGTCCCATACCACGATAAAAATCCACGCAGCCTGCAGTGGGTTTCGATCGCGGTATGCTGGCTTACGAGTCGTACTCGCAACGCCTTAGCCACGGAATGATTATATATAGGCTAGTATAAATAATAACGATTCTTAGAATACCAACACGGGTAGTGAGCATACTTTGGATCATTTCTCTAAGCTATGCCGGCGTTGTGGGTATTTAACAGCCAGACGGACTTGGTGGATCTGCACCACTGGGTTGTGAATTTATACATGACAAGGCAGATGTGGTCAAGGCTCTTTGGGAACAAGCAACGGAATCAGTAGAGAAACAAGATTATTATGGTCTGGAGAGAATGAGGCACCTGGGTGTAATCAGAGGGTTTGGCTAACTACACTCAGATGAAAGGCAGGATGGACATTTAACCAGGTTGTGACCGGTACCAGCAGTATTGGAACTCTGCGCTGGTTGCTGAAGATGAGGACGGAGCATTCATGGGAATGCCCCGAGTGCTGTGATGTCAATTCTCGACTCCACTCAACTCAACTCAACTTAGAATACCAAGACCCACAGAAAAATACTATTGAGATTCTGAGAGATCTGAACATCGAAGAAAACTGGCTCATAAACAGCGTCTTATGTCCGAAACAGAAGTACTTTGGTAATGAGAAATAGAGGCATTAACCTACTAGCATGCAGGTGGGCAAAACGCATACGAAGTACCTTGGGTAAGAAATGAGTGAGACAGGAGAGCTGTCGAGGCAGGGGAGTTTGTTTAATCAGACATGCTGTAATGGGAGCGACGTTCTGTAAAAAAAAATCTACATGATGATGATGTAAACAGGAAAGAGAAGTCAGCAGTTTTGTTTCGTCAAATTCACCCCCAACTCATGAACTATAGTTCTAAAAACCGGATCAAGGATGCAAATAGCAGAGAATGGAAAATGAGAAGCCACGATGCAATTCATAATCTGTTTAAGTCACCACTTATTGTGAGAGGTAATAGATTGCTATGTTTGGGGTCTGCACAAATAATTGCAGAGTACAAAGATACAAACATTGGGTACACCAAAAATAGCTGATTGGAAGTAAACGTCAAGACAGGCCAGGAAAACCGTGCAGAAATTTTAC
>CAJHNH020005190.1:270000-302500 GCA_905116865.2 Candidula unifasciata
TTTATCTGTGTTTTGTAGTCAAGTGTGTCCTATATCTGTATTTTGTTGCCAAGTTTGTCCTTCTTTATCTGTGTTTTGATCATCTGCTTGTGTGAGAGTCGCAAATAAAGCCCCAGAACTCCCCTGGTGTGCAGAAATAACTGATAACCCGTATCAGAAAGAGGCAATCAAACATCTTAGAGAACGTCGTTAAAAAGGGAACATTAATACCTTGTTACGACAGAAATGCTGGAGAAGAAGCATACAATGGGTTCCAATAAAGAGAGCATGTTAGAATTTGGTATAAAAACAAACTTCCTTTTTTAAAATAAAAAACAAAAAAAACAACCATCATCGTGACATGATGCAGGCGGATGTGGTCAGGCAGGATAATTAACTCCAAAGGGCATCGTGATCAGGTATCCGCAGTTCCACCTCAAGATTGCTCCACACCTTTGCCAATGGAAACCACTCAGAACATCCATGACTGTCGCTTGTGAAAAATTTGACACAGACTGCGGTCTTAGCAAATCCAACAGTGTACTCGCGCATTAAATGCACAAGGCAGCAGTCAGAAGTGCCGACACTAACAGTCCGACACTAGAAATGCAGTTCATCGTTGATGAAAGCAGCAGGTACAACAGATCAGTTGTTGCACTCGCAATTATTCTCATAAATCATCAACAGTTCTCTGGCAACAGGTCACCACACCCAAAAAAAAAGGCTGTGGGCATAGTCCAAACGTATTCCAAATGAAATGCGCAGCTCGAAGCAGTATATGAGTGATGAAAGTATATCCATTCAGTACAAATATGGAGATGCAAGAGCTCACTTGCGTCAGAAGCAAAAACTTGCCACGGCTAAATACAGTCATCCGACCTATCGCCATATTGACCGGAAGCCCTACAGGGCATGGTGACCAACGCGTCGACCGCGGTCAAGTGTTCGACAGGCAAACCGACAGAGGTAGCCCACGGTGGTATTTTTCCATAGTGTTTCTTTCTCCCTTTTGATGATAATGAGATTGATAATGGTGGTGATGATGCTGATGAAAAAGAACAAGGAGAAAGAAAGGAATAATAATAAGATGAAGCGGGAAAAGAAGAAGTAGAGAAGGAGGAAACATGGAAAGACAGCGAAAACAACCCCCCCCCCCCCCCCCCAAGATTGGGGGGGGGGGGAGATAAAACGACCTAATAAATAAAAGAAAGTAAGAATGCAAGTAAATTAGCTTTAAAAAGAGCAGACAGAAGAAGGGTGAAGATAGTCAGAAATAAGTAACACCGCTGTTAAAATAATAAGATGTACGAATAATGACAAAGAATGACATAAAAGGTTGGCGAGGAAGGGCCTTTCAAATGACAACAATAATAATAATCTTATCCAACAGTCCGTGTAATGCAGCGGTTCTCAAACTGCCGGTCGCGACCCTTTTTTGGGCCGAACGACCCTTTCAGAGGAATCGCCTAAGACCATCGGGAAACACATATTCATTGACGTTATGAAGGAAAATTATTGTTTGGGGGTCACCACAACATGAGGGAACTGTATTAAAGGGTAGCAGCATTAGGAAGGCTTAGAGCCCCTGCTGTAATATGTGAACTGGCGTCAGTCGAAGCTGTTCTTAGGGACAATAGATGTTTTTAACTTCCAGTAATGCGAAGAATGAAAGTATGGCATGCTGAAATCAGAGAATAGCAGTTTCAATATTACCTCAAACAGGTCACCCCATGATTGCTTCGTTCATGTGCCAACGAAAACCGCACAGAATGACTGCTACGGTTCCTTGTGAAATAACTTGCACAGACTGCACTCTCAGAAAAACCAACAGCATGCAGACGCATTATATGCATAAGGCAGTAGTCAGAAGTGCCAACACAAACAGTACAGCACAACAAATTCAGTTCATCGCTGATGAGAGCGGCGGTCTGCGTGCGGATGTATGTTTGTGTGTGTGTGTGCGCGCGCACACACTGGAATGTCTGCTCGTGGGGGCGTGTGTGTGATGTGCGGGGGCAGTCTTCTTTTTCTTTTCCTTCTTCTTCTTCTTTTTCTAATACCGCCCCCCCCCTTTTTCCTCCTTCTTCTCCTCCCTCTTCTTCTTCTCCTTCTTCGTCTTCTTCTTCTTCTTCTTCCTCCTATTAATTATTATTATAATACGTTCACCTTTAAAAAGCGGTTGGCATGTTATGTTGTGGTTTCAGATAGGCTGCGATATTCACCCTTACGGCCCAACACATCCAGTTTCAGCAAGCCAGTAATTTTATTGGTCGCCTTTAATAACACCCTTGTTCAGGGACGGTGGGTCGATCCCCTCGGCCCCACCCACCGACCCCCTCCCACGAAATCACCACAGGTACTGTTGTGTGTTTAAGTTACGGTGTTCTTGTGGATACCTTTTGTTTTAAATATCGGTGCATCTTCTTTTTCTTCTTCTGTTGTCGTCTCAGTGATACAAGTTTGTAGCTCAGTGTCCTCGTTTTCTGTATTCGTCTTGCGCTTTTGCAGGTGTCGGCTACACCGTTTATCCATTTCTTTCTTGGTCTTCCTCTCGCCGTCCTCCCAGATGTTCTGTTGTAATTGGTAGGTAAGGTAAATGTTACCCCATCAGCACATCACACAGAGCGATGAACACCCGGCGACACAAAGTGCCACCATACGGATGAGGGTCAGCAGTGGAGAGGTCCCGGAAACCCTGTTCAACCGTTAGGTTATATTAGTGCCCCCGGCAACAGCCAGGGTGGGGCTTAAAAATAATGAAAAACTGCATCCCACAAGGGGATGACTTGTATACAGTAACTAAGTGAAGTAAGTAAAGGACCCTTTTCCACGCCTTTAAGCGTTTAGGGCATGTAATGAATGTACTTCGATGGAAATGAAAGAGCTGACAGGTTGGCTGGATCCGCTATCACTATCGACAGTCAGCCTATGGATCATGCTGATATTATCATTGCCCTCAGAGAAATGGGAAGGATAGAGGACTTTGGTGGCAGTGAATCCACATCACTCGCCAGAATGGCAGACTTGGGAATTAAGATCGGCACAGCAAAAAACGAGACGCACACCAGACACGCCCAAAGACATGTTAATCAACATAGAACTGGTACTATTAGCCATCGGACGTTGGGGTTCATACTGAGGGGAGGATCTGAGCACCTATGGACATGTCCGGAGTGCAATGAGGATAACCCAACTAACTAACTAACTAACTAACTAACTAACCAACTAATGAATGTACTTGTGTCTCCTCCACACTTGATCTCTCTAGTGCAGATTCAACACTGACTCTGTTGTCTAGAGGTTAGGTCACAGCTCAATCTAACCAGACGGCATTTCTCTCCACGACCACACAACCTCAAACGACGGTTGACACCAGCTGACACATTTCACAAGTTTATTATCACTGTAGCACAAGACACGAATCAACAGATGAACCGACTTACACCATTCAGGCAATCTCGCCTTGCTCACGCATTAAGGCTCCAGACATGCTTCAGACGATGGACACTGGCATATACACGGCTGGCTCAACAATCAAACCGTGTAACACCACGGCTGGCCTTCACGATCATTCATTCGACTCCGATTCAGATCCACGTGCACTCTTCATTCTGGATTCACCTTCACAGATTCAGCTTCCCATCCTTCCAGTCTAGGGCCCAGTCACCGAATGACCACCTCATTCTCAATCCCCAAGATCTCGCATTCACACGTGACTCACTCTCTCTTGTCGTTTCACCATATCTCCGTGAAACCCATGCTCTAAGGGGCTTACCCAATTATGCCAGTCATATCCTGACGTTATCCCTATTTATAGCATCATTACAGGGCATATAAGGCTAGACCTACATTTTATAGACAAATCGGCACAAGATGGGTAATGTGGTCAGCATCACACCGGCCGCCTTTACTTCCTAGGACTGCATCCGGTACCCACTCAAGGCTGGGTCGCCCTGGGAGGTATAATGAATGTGGTGCATAATTAATTTTTAAAAATACAAAACATCCAAAGTCGAGGATTATCTCAGAAAACAATTTAACACATCAACTGTAACCGTTAATCATCGTAGATGGGCCAGTTGTTATTATTATTACTATTAGTAATATTATCATCTGTGTCCTTGTCGTTTTCTCGTACTCAAACGAGGCGTACGTTGTATAAAAATATTTCAACCAAGATAAAAATCAAGTGCCTTACCGAGGTCCAAACACGTGGCCTCCTCATTCATCTACCTATTTTGTTACCAACAAACGAGAAATTTAACAATAAAACATTTTTTTTTTTCAAAACAAACTGTCAAATACATATCTGTCCACACCCAGATTATAAATAAATACCTCGTGACGTATAGATGACGTAAACATCGGCTGGAAACATGTTTTCGGTATCATGTTCGTTTTCTGCATGCCACGATCTATTCCTCCCTCCATTCATACGCCAGGAGGGGCCCATGATGAATTATGTGCATGTAGGTGACACGCAGGTGTGATATTTGATCATGTGATCGGAATTTCACAAATCTGCGGTTTCTCACATCCGGTTCTTGGATTTTTTTTTATTTTAAGATTCTTCTTCCATGTTTTGTGATATTTTGATTTTTTTTTTTTTTTAATATTTACTGCTATTTTTCGGTACTTTAATTTTATATAACCCCAAAAGAAGGAAACCATGAAGTTGCCGGAAAGTCTAAAATTCGAAGGGTGTTATGATGTGAACGAATTTGATGGGACAATGCGAAAAGATTTCTACTACTTGAGTAGCAATTTTGACTCAGTGAGATACAACGAAGGGAATTATGATGCGCAAAGGCAAAGCGAAACAGTCTTTAAAAGCCTTAACAAAATATAGGACTCGTAGTTATACAGCTTCAAGACCAAACTTTTAATCTTCAGTCCTAACGTTTGTCAGCGGAAGTTGGAAAACCACCAGGATATGCAACGAAAATTGTAACGCATCTGAACATAAATGTCTGAGAAAAATCATGAATTCAAAAAGAGTAAGGAGATCGGAGAAATGTCTAGACAAATACCTGTATCGACCGCAAACAGATGAAAAAGGTGATGATATATAGGACACTCTCTGAGACGAAATGAGTAAAGAATTACAAAACAAGCACTGAAATGGGAAAATCGTGGTCTAAAAATATTGGTCATCCAAGGTGGACCTTAAAAAAGAGCATTACTACGCGACGCTAAAAATGTTGAGCTGAACTCCATGTCAAAAATCAGGAAAGTTGCATGCAACAGAGCGGAGTGTAGGAATCGAATGCGAGTCCTACTTGACGTCTAACAACATACAATGGATGATGATGATAGTGATAATGATGACGATGATGATGATTACGATGAGGATGTTGATGACGATAATGATGATGATGACGCCGATGAGGATGATGATGATGATGAATACGAAGAAAACGCATAAAGAGAACGCTAAGTAGCAGCAGCAGCAAAAGAAGCAGAAGAAGAAGAAGAAAAAGAAGAAGAAGAAGAAGAAGAAAAAGAAGAAGAAGAAAAAGAAGAAGAAGAAGAAGAAGAAGAAGAAGAAGAAGAAGAAGAAGAAGAAGAAGAAGAAGAAGAAGAAGAAGAAGAAGCAGAAGAAGAAGAAGAAGAAGAAGAAGAAGAAGAAGAAGAAGAAGAAGAAGAAGAAGAAGAAGAAGAAGAAGGTATGATGAATTTTTTGACAAGAGGAGTTGCTTTGAGAAAATAAAAACGTCACGTTCAACCAGCATCCCCAGAGGGGGTGCTTGAGGTTATAATTGTGACTAAGTTGTGTGAACCGTATAAAATAGGTTAGCACTGCTCTCCACTAAGTAGCCCTGAAAAGAACGCTTGCCGTGTTGAGGCGATTAAAGAAGACAAGACACAAATACTGTCCCGACCGGCAACGAAGTCGTCTACCGGTGAGCCAATATAGATAGGAAAAAAGCACACTGATCGATTTATCTGCCTTCTCCTTCGGGGTACAAACACCCCCCCCCCCCAACTAATTGATTTGCGTCAGCGCCCCTGATACGACCACACACTACATACATCTATACGAATCAAATATGTATCAAATAAAACCCAAAGATATCTTTAGACAGTACGGTAAAACTAACGTTAGTCTCCCCACGGACCGCCCATATACACACTAGCTCACTTCTGATTGGTAGTTTCTGAACCTGTCACCTTGGCACAAGGTTACGGGGGTGTTCCGCAATGCCGTTAATAATGTACTAGGGCGGAGAAGCCCTAAGTACTAAGATAAAAAATAAAGGAAAATAGTTCGTTAGGTGGGGACTAGAAACATGAATTTTCTAGACCAGACACGAGATCTTCTGTGTAAAGTCTAATAAGCCAGGTAACAAATAAACAAACTACGCACACTAGCCACAAGTACTAATCCGAATCAAAAAGCTGGGACTATCATTATCACATTCACATCTATTTATTTCACTGAACATCATCTAAGGTCTTCACAAATAATAATACATTACAATTCACAACGTGTTAGAAAATACCCTACAATAGATGGAACCTATCTTTCTGCCTACACACCTCAACCCACGTTGCGTAAAACCATTGAACGCAACGGACAAATCAGAACTACATGTTTCTCGTCCTAAAACCAGTGGCCTAAGAGAGCGAAAATGGTCACTCCCGTCTGTTTTATCACTTCCTGACCCCCAAGTTGGCCAGGTTTTTAGTTCGCTTAAATAGGCCTAATTCAATTTATATAACAGTCGTCCCACGCCTATTTCAATAATTTCGCATGTTGTATATTTCAAAAACATGCACAAACTGGATCTAACACAACGACCTTAGAGAGTGCTGCAACCTATGTCACGTGCATTCTCTTTCTCGTAATAAAAACGTAGATGCAAGACAATCCAGAAAGCATCCAAAACAACATAGCGTAACCTGCACGAAAGTAGACCAGCCCAAGAAACTTGTGAATGAAATGTGACCTACTTTGTTTGAAGAGACTAACTTAAACCTAGCCGACAGTACTTCTGAAACACAATTAAAAAGAGAGAATGCACTCATCGGCACTCATAGAAAGAAGTAGAAAGATAGAAGGATAGAAGCTGAAATTCAAACAAATTCATTTCAACGCACGCAACAAAATAACCCGATACGTCTCCAAAGTGACAGAAAACAAGGACCCTTTACTTATTTCCTTTGTCCAATAATCCAATATGTTGATCTCCCCATTCAGTTGTTTCGCAATTCCCCAATAAAAGGTGTCACATTCGCATGCGAGTTCATTTTGTTTGTCAGCAAAGGTCGACATAAAGGACATATTCGGGGATTAGGGGGGAGGGGGGGGGGGGTGATTGGGGTCTCTGAAGGGAGAGTGGAAATATTGGGCCTCACTCCTATCAAAATATAATAAAATATTTGAAGTACAATGAAATATATATATATATATATACCGTACACTAGTAAATTGCTTATACTACAACTTGGATAGTATTGCTTTACTGTATAGGAAAAGACATATAATATATGCCATAAATACAATACTCGTCATCATCATCAGGTGCCTTGCCGACTGGCGTGGTCGATCATGCCTCTCCATAATCTGCGATCTCCTGCAACATGTATCAGTTCGTGTGCCGACACACCTCCATGCCATGCAACAAGACTGTCAAGCGTCTTCTCTCGTTGTCTTCCTCTATCTCTCCTTCCACATATCTTTCCAGTGGTCACAACATGTTCTATTTTCCCCTCTTCTCATAACATGGCCGAAAATGATGACTGTCTCCTTCTGATGTCTGGGATAAGTTGTCTTCGGGCTCCCGCCTCTTTGAAAACCTCTTGGTTGCTCTTTTTGGCTATATATATATATATATATATATATATATATATATATATATATATATATATATATATATATATATATATATATATATATATGCAGTTCAACTCCACGTCTAAATTTTTTTGGGGGGAGGGGGGAGGTTATGAGCTGGTAGTGGTGGCGGGGAAGAGGGGGCAGCGCTCAACGAGTCTAAAGACCTCCCTTCCCCTCCCCCACCCCACCCTCCACTCCCGGCTTCCAGTCCCCGAAATATAGCGAAATTTGAGGCGGGAAAGGTAGTGGCGGGGGGGGGGGGGGAGGGGAGCACAGATATATCCCGTTGCTAAAAATGTGAGAATAACACTGTCTGTACGTCTGAAAGTATCCAGTTAACCCGCACAAACAGCCAAGCATTGCTGGATTTAGTTCTACAGCCTCCTGTAAAGGTTCGTTGGTTGCTAGATTAAATAAATTGGCCACGTTCAACCTGCTCCTTTAATAAAAGTATGTTTTTGTTTATAATTATCGACTATTTCTCTTTTTACAAGTAGTTGTGCTCTCCTGCTCGTTCTCCTCATCCTTCTCCTCCTCGTTCTCCTTCTCCTCCTTTTCACTATTCTTCTTCTTCTTCTTCTTCCTCGTCTTCTTCTTCTTCTTCATATTCTTCTACTCTTTCTTCTTCACCTTTTTCTCCCTTTCCTTATTCTACTTCTTCTTCTTCTTCTTCTTCTTCTTCTTCTTCTTCTTCTTCTTCTTCTTCTTCTTCTTCTTCTTCTTCTTCTTCTTCTTCCATCATCATCGTAGTTGCCATCATCATCGTGGTTGCCATCATCTTCGTGGTTGCCATCATCATCGTGGTTGCCATTATCATCGCAGTTGCCATCATCACCGTAGTTGCCATCATCATCGTAGTTGCCATCATCATCGTAGTTGCCATCATCATCGTAGTTGCCATCATCACCGTAGTTGCCATCATCATCGTAGTTGCCATCATCATCGTAGTTGCCATCATCATCGTAGTTGCCATCATCACTGTAGTTGCCATCATCATCGTAGTTGCCATCATCATCTTGTTGCCATCATCATCGTAGTTGCCATCATCATCGTAGTTGCCATCATCATCGTAGTTGCCATCATCATCGTGGTTGCCATCATCATCGACGTCATCCTTGCTGGCATGAACATTATTATTATCACAAAAATGTCTTGCTTACTGGCGTTGGCGATCATTCTCTACTACTGGCGATCTCTAGAAGCGTGTATAAGATCCTGTGCAGACACCCTTCCCTGCAATACGAATCGTCCTCACAGCACGCCGGGCATACCCGTAGACGCTCCGACTCCCGCAACAAATAACTTAATGTTTAGAGCGCCAGCTGTTCCCTTAACACACTGACTATATACATATAACATTCTTTTCACCGCATCCGTCCCTCTTTGCCTGATCCACACTTAATTCATCGTTCGCACATTCTTACAATTTTTTTTTTCATCTAACCTCGTGTCTTCTATCAGCATCTATCGTTCATAAATGGTCTTCAGAATATTTTATCCAATTCGGGTTTTCCCGTAGCTTTCGCATTTGTAGCCAGCAAATCCGCTCTTTTGTTCCCTTGCACTCCTCCATTTCCTGTACATTATATCCACGTGATTTCCTGCAATGCTGACGTACTGATGTTTGGTATCAACTCATGCAACATGCACCTTACTAGAGCTGTCCAGAGGCTTCTCTCGATGTCTTCCTCTTGTCTATCTTACCATGAATCGCCCCAGATGTCCAGGATCATGTTATCATCATCATCATCACCACCACCATCACCATCATCAGCTCGTGTCGTTACACCTGACACAGGACTAACACTATAATCCGCCAGATATTGCTGCCTAGCTGTAAACCACAACACAGCTTGCAAAAGCACTTTTGAGTGTGAACGCAGGAAAATGAGGTCAAAACCTGTTTTGAGTCTAAACTGACTCGCCGACTTTTCCTTTCTTTCTTTCTTTCTTTCTTTCTTTCTTTCTTTCTTTCTTTCTTTCTTTCTTTCTTTCTTTCTTTCTTTCTTTCTTTCTTTCTTTCTTTCTTTCTTTCTTTCTTTCTTTCTTTCTTTCTTTCTTTCTTTCTTTCTTTCTTTCTTTCTTTCTTTCTTTCTTTCTTTCTTTCTTTCTTTCTTTATTTCTTTCTCTCTCTCTCTCTCTCTCTCTCTCATTAGCTCTCTGTCATGTTTTGTGTATTTTACCTGATTCTCATAGTATGTATATTGTTGTAAACATAACATGCTTTAAAGATAAAGTACAGTTGCAGTATGAAAGACCACTGTTTGGAAAGACCGAATGTAAAATAGGCCTGGGTGTCAAATATGCGACTCTTCGAAAAAAAAATGCGTTCGTGTTCTCTCTCTCTGTCTCTCTCTCTCTCTGTCTCTCTCACACACACACACACACACACACACACACACACACACATGCGCATACATACACACACATACACACACACACACTCATGACCCCCCTTTTTTTATTCTACTTCCTTCTTCTTGTTCGCCGGCTGTAAACTCCAGCGGAAAGTTCTGGTTGTTCGACCACTGCTGGACTCTAGTCCGCTTCCAGAACCTAAGTGTTGTGTGCACATCCGTTTTACAGTTCTGACTCATTTGTATGTAGACTGTTGGTTCCTTGTCTCTCAGGCAGATGTACTCCGACTTCAAAAGAAGCTCCCAGTTAGTCGAATCTTACGACATGCTTTTGGGTAAACAGTGGGGTCTATTTTTGTTTTCTCCATAAAGGGACCTCAGAACCCCCACTGACTGCCCCAATCTTCCTAGCTCTCTCTAATATCCGCGGTTATAAAACGGATGTAGATAAGTTTGCTGAGCACGTCACCGGACATAATTAGCTGATTATCTGTCGGTACATTCCTGCCATTTGGCCCGCCTATTGTCTCTGTGTAAGGGTTGCTTTGCTATTGGGACAGAGCTAAATGTTAGGGGAGGTAATGTCATATGGGTAGTCGGAAACACCAAAACTTGTGGGCTGGGACACCTTCAGCCAGGGCCGTCTTAACGCATAGGCCTGCTGGGCACTCCCCGCCCCCACGCGCCTTTAATCCCCAAGCTGATCTAAGAATGTCACATGACTTGCCTTAAAAGAAGTTCCCAGTAGTTCCATTATGTGCCGTATAATCTTTGTTTTTATCCTTTAACGACAGTTTTGTTGAAGTGCCAATAAAATAAATATATGTTTGACACTATTGACCAAATTGAATTTTATTTGCGTGATGTTACTCGTAGGGACCGCACTACATTGGTTTGCCCAGAGGCCCGTAATGCCTTCAAGGCGACCTGGCCTTCAGCCACCACTCGTTCAAAGCAAGATTGCAGGGAGAGCTGAACCCAACCCCCCCCCCCCCCCCCCAACAACCACAACCCCATCACAAACTTTGTAAGGGGCTAAGTGACCCCTATCAATATAAATATATATATACCCACATAGGAATGAGACAATCTACATTCTTCGGTCATGTTATGAGAAGAAAAAAACCTTCAGCACAAAGTGACACTGGGAAATTTGGAAAAGGAGGAGGGGGAGGGTAGAGATGCAGGGGAAGGCCGAGAGAGAAGATGCTGGATAGTTTGACATCATGGCGAGGAAGATCATCTGTGTCACTGAACTAATTGTAAGTACATGTACCTGTTACAGAAGGATGGAGATAGTTGTGACTACCGACGCCACATGACAGAGATTTGGATAAGAGGAAGACCAGACCAAAACATGTACTACTGAATACAAATCACAAAATTGGAACGACGTATTCAAATACAAGAAAATGTTTCGACAACAATGTTTATCAGTAAATAATAAAACACAAGGAATGCTTACGTAGGAAACTGAATGATCACAACTGCAAATAAATAATCCACAAAGTTAAACAAATATCAAACAGAACGAATGCCTTGGACACCAATGTTGATAGACATCAAACCGGAAACCTCGGTATGATAAAAACTTCCTCCGTGTTCTGCTACAACGGAACAAACTACATTTTATCAAACTTTGTCTTCTTCTTCTTGTTCTCCAACAATCCAACACTCAAATAATTTAACACTCTAACACTCCAACACTCTAACAATCCAACATTTTAACACTCCAACACTCTAACACTCCAACGCTCTAACAATCCAACACTCCGACAATCCAACAATCCAACACTCCAACACTCCGACACTAAAACACTCCCACTCTCCAACACTCCAACAATCCAACACTCCAACACTCAAACAATCTAACAATCCAACACTCCAAAACTCTAACACTTAAACTATTAACGACGGCGTGTGATATCTGCACCAAAGGAACCTCAAGGGCTCGGAATGCTACAGAGGAATAGGATATTAACTGGAGTGCCTCAAGGAGCACAATATTAATATATAACCTACCCCCTCCCCCTCCTTCCGTGCATGTTTAGGGATAAATATTTACGGGTCGAAAACTCTGGCGGAATGTTTTGGTTGTTTTGTCAATTTTTGGACGTTAGTCTTGTTCCAGAAGTTGAGTTTCGTGTGCATATCCTTTTTTTTTTTTTTTACATTTTTGGAATCCACACGGGGTTTTAATGCAGTCAAAAAAGTGCAACCTCCGACCCTCTGCCATATTGTCGAAAATTACCTCCCAGCTCACTAACCAACATGGGCGTTCACCAGTTTGTTATGTGTCATAGCAAGTATATATAAGTTCGCTCCCTTTACTTTCCAAAACATTTACCCTCTGTCTGTCTGTCTGTCTGTCTGTCTGTCTGTCTGTCTGTCTGTCTGTCTGTCTGTCTGTCTGTCTGTCTGTCTGTCTGTCTGTCTGTCTGTCTGTCTGTCTGTCTGTCTGTCTGTCTGTCCGTCCGTCCGTCCGTCCGTCTGTCTGTCTGTCTGTCTGTCTGTCTGTCTGTCTGTCTGTCTGTCTGTCTGTCTGTCTGTCTGTCTGTCTGTCTGTCTGTCTGTCTGTCTGTCTGTCTGTCGGTCTTCCCTGGCTTTATATGTGTAGTTTGCACACTTGCCGTGTTACTTACCCACACTGTACTACCTTTTATCGTGCCCCAACACAACTGTGTTACACGTCTGTGCGGTTGAACAGGGGATAAATACCTGACCTGAGTGTTAGTGTGTGTTTGTGTCTGTGTGTGTGTTTGTGTGTGTTTTGTTGTTGTGTGTCTCTGTGTGTCTGTATGTGTTTCTGTCTGCGTGTGTGTGTCTGTGGGTGTGTCTGACTGTGTGTGTCTCTGTGTGTGTGTCTAGGTTTGTGTCTGTGTGTATATGTGCTATGTGTGTCTGTGTGAGTGTATCTGTGTGTGTCTTTGTTGTGTGTGTTTGTGTGTGTTTACTTGTCTGTTTGTGTCTGTGTATGTGTGTCTGCGTATGTGTCTGCCTGTGTATCTGCGTATGTGTGTCTGCGTGTGTATCTGTGTGTGTGTGTGTGTGTCCGCGTGTGTGTATGTGTCTGTCTGTCTGTCGGTGTGTGTCTGTGTGTGTTACTGCATGTGTGTGTCTGTTTGTGAGTACGTGTGTGTATCTGTGTGTGTGTGTGTGTGTCTGTGCGTGTATGTGTGTCTATGTTTGTCAGCGTGTGTGTGCGTGGATGTTTGTGTGTGCATGTGTGTGTCTGTATGTACTTATGTATGCAGGTATATGTGTATTTGTGTGCGGCATGTCTGTATGAATTATGTAAGTATGTATGTATGTATGTGTGTGTATGTGGGTGTGTATGTATGTGTGTGTAAGTAAGTAAATAGGCGTGTGCATATGAGTGTATGTGTGTGTGCGTATATTGTAATACCCATGATTTTAAGTTTTTTTCTTGATGTTCATAATATGCCTATTATTAAATAAACAGAACATGTGTTATTGATAAACCTCAACTGCTGTGTGAAAGATGGGTGCTTGGAAGGGCCGAATGTAAGACGGGCCTGCGTGCCCAATATGCGACCCTTTGAAAATAAGGTTCGTTCGTTCGCTCAACCTGGAGATGGTATTCCTACAGACTGTTATCCCGGAGGCGGGAATACAAAAATTTTTTGTTGTTGTTTTGTTTCAAATTGCAGTCTTTTTTGTGTAAATGTGGGAAGATCCAGTTGTGTAACGGCTAGACGCTCGAAGGTCGTGGGTTCGTATCCTGACGGAGCCTGACATTTTTTTTTTCAAATGACTTTGGCTTGCAAGTCGTCGCAGCGTTGAATGGATACCAGGTTAAGTCCTGGGAAGTAAAGTCGGTCGGCGTGTGTAGACCACATCACCCACTGAGTGCCGATTGGTCTGTAAAATATATGTTTGGCCCTATATGCCCCTTACGCATAAAGGAGGGGAAAACGGTCCTTTACCTTGGAACTGCTAATTGATTGTAAAGCATATATAATTACTTATACAACATATATATCTAATTATTATCATCATCATCGTCATCAGCATCAAGTGCCTTGTCAGCAGGCGTAGGCGTTCATGCATCTCCACAAATCTCGGTCTTTGGTGTTCTGGATCATTTCCATTGATGATATTACTAAATGCCACTATCTCAAGCCATCCACCATCATTTCTCGTGGTCTGCCTCTTCTACCAGTGATCTTTCCAGTCGTCACGATATTTGCCAGTGCTCCTTTTCTCATCACATGATCAATTAACTTTGATTGTCTCCTTCTCATTGTTGTAAATACTTTTCTATTTTCATTAGCCATTTCCAGGCAATCATTGTTGGTTATTCTGGCAGTCCAAAGTATTCGCAACATTCTTCTCAAGAACCACATCTCAGTTACCTCCAAACTCTTCTTAATATGTTTGCTCACATTCCAAAATTCACTGCCATGCAACAGAACAGGCTCAATGTAACATTTCAGTACTCGTTTTCTGATGTTTAATAACTGGAAATGCAATATGACATTGATTCTACATTGTGTATAGTTAATTGTACAACATGCCATTTTGATAACAGAGCCCAGTTAACTCTGTTGTATCTCCCACAGGTGAAGAATATGCCATCCGATGAACAGTTTTCCTTCGATTACAAGGTAAGATTCATGTCAGATTAAGTATTAGACTTATTTACAGACAGACATTCATTAACTGGTGCCTGCGCAGAATAGAGGGAATTAAATGGTATGATAGAATAACTAATGTAGAGCTTTGGGAGAGAACTAAACAGGCTTCAGTGGACCAAGAGGTGAGGAAATGACTCTGTCGTTGGATAGGACACACACTGAGAAAACAGGAGAACAGCATAAATAGAATGTCTTTGCATTGGAACCCACAGGGGCATAGGAATAAAGGAAGGCCAAAAAAAAACAAATGGAGAAGTGAACTGGATAATGAAGTTTGAAAGATGGGGAGAGCTCCATGCAATGGCGAAGGATATAACAACTTGGCGTGAGTTGGTTGAGGGCCTATGCTCCATTGGGGGGGGGGGGGGGGGGGTTGAAAGGCAAAAGCAAAATACAGAAGCCGATCTGGCATATTGACAGAGAAAGATGGCGGGTTTCTTGTGCAAGTGCTTCCATCGATACACATCTACGACCCCAACGAATCAAGGCTTATGTTGTGTTTTGTTGCCTGGCATATTGTGCCCAATCCAGGGCGTTTTTTTCTGGCGGTTTGGTCTAAACGAAAGATCAACATCCTGGTACAAGGGTAATAACCCATAAGTGCTTCGCTCCACTTCTAACTCAAGACTGAGAAAAATCTCAGCGCAGTGCACGAGCTCCGTAGCACCGGCGATGTTCCTACGCGATAATGAACGGTACGCAGTAACGGCACCCTTTTCAGGCATTCTGTTTTGTTTTTCAGCATTAGTCTGATGGATACTTTGGTATTTGTCTTCTTCTTCTTCTTCTTCTTCTTCTTCTTCTTCTTCTTCTTCTTCTTCTTCTTCTTCTTCTTCTTCTTCTTCTTCTTCTTCTTCTTCTTCTTCTTCTTCTTCTTCTTCTTCTTCTTCTTCTTCTTCTTCTTCTTCTTCTTCTTTTTCTTCTTTTTCTACTACTACTTCTTCTTCTTCTTCTTCTTCTTCTTCTTCTTCTTCTTCTTCTTCTTCTTCTTCTTCTTCTTCTTCTTCTTCTTATTCTTCTTTTCTTCTTCTTCTTTTCTTCTTCATCTTCTTTCTTCTATTTCTTCTTCTTCTTCTTCTTCTTCTTCTTCTTCTTCTTCTTCTTCTTCCTTTTTTTTTTTTTTTCTTTTTCTTCTTCTTTTACTTCTTCTTCTTTTCTTATTCTTTTCTTCTTCTTCTTCTTCTTCTTCTTCTTCTTCTTCTTCTTCTTCTTCTTCATCTTCTTCTTCTATTTCTTCTTCTTCTTCTTCTTCTTTTTTTTCTTTTTCTCCTTCTTTTTCTTCTTCTTCTTCTTCTTCTTCTTCTTCTTCTTCTTCTTCTTCTTCTTCTTCTTCTTCTTCTTCTTCTTCTTCTTCTTCTTCTTTTTCTTCTTGCTCCTCCTCCTTTTCTCTACTCATGGAATGCCTCAAGGCGTCAGGGTAAGAAAAGATCTTTGGAACGGGCCCTTCCGTTCGCTTCGTGTATCGTACTTTTCAGTGCCCCTGATATTTGTGCGGTCCATGTTTTTCGTGGTCGACCTCTGGCTCTGTTACCGCTGTATCTGCAAAACATTGCTCTTTGTGGTGCCCTGTCTTTGTTTACCAGATGTTATATCGCATCAAATAGTTCACTTCTTTCTCATGCCTTCCTTTTGGATGTCTCATCGTGTGTGTGTGGGGGGTGGGAGGGAGGGGAGGGGGGGGCTGGGGAAAGGGGTTAGGCCTTTCATTTGTCTAAATACAACTTTCCTTCCTCAAAGTGGTCGAGCCTTACGTGTCTAAATTTTTATCTTTGCTACTTCGTCTGATTACCCCTTTGCGGTGTCTCAGCACAAACACTTCGCTCTCTTGAGTGGTCTGGTCCTTCCGGTTTCTGAACACAATCATCCGTACTGTAGCCTGTATCCTTCTGGTGTCAAAATAAAATTTTAACTTATTTTTAACTTCTGAAAAAAATCTTAACTTATTTGTCTGTTTTACCACACACCGTGTCTGTACATGATTGTTCGGTGATGTAGTCCTTATTATAACATACGGATGTGAGTCGTGGACTATCTCGCAGTCCTTAAGAAAGAGAATAGGGGCTTTTAAGCTGAAATGCTATAGAAAGATTCTCAGAATATCCTGGACAAAGAAGAGAAGAAATACTAACATCTTGAAAGATCTTAACATCAAGCAAGACTGGCTAATAAACAGCGTCCTGTCTCGGAAGCTGAAATATTTTTTGTCATATCAAGCGCCGCGACGGATTGGTAAAAAAAATAATAGCAGAAGCCATAGTACCAGGAAGGAGGCGCAGGGAGTGACCGACACGAAGATGGACACAGGATATAAGTGACTCTTTGAGTCTGAATGTACATGAGGCGGGAGAACTGGCGAGAGACCGAGTTTCTTTCACCCAGACCGTGATGAGAGCGACGTTCTGTAAAGGACCTGCTACATGATAATGAGTCCTTCTTATATCTAAAACTGTCTTCACTCGCTTCTTTAGTCTCGATCCAACATTGTAAGTAATGGGCCTTTTCCCACGCCCTCATACCTACTATGGCATATAATACTAGATCTATATTTTATGAACCAATCAGCACTTGGGACGGGATGTGGTCAGCATCACACTGGTCGCCTTTACTTCCTAGGACTTTTCCCTGGTATCCATTGAAGGCTCGATGGACCTGTGTGCCAAACTCATTTTTTTTAAAGTCCAGCGTCATTCAGATTTGAATCCACGACCTTCGAATCTGCAGACTAGTGTCTATTCGCTACACCACGACGGTTCCATGCCCAACGTTGTGAGTAAATATATATTAGAAATATGTATCGTTTGAAAGGTCAGAATAAGTGGCAAGCCTTGTTGTGGTGGTCTTGATGTCCTCGAACAAGCATGTCAACAGTGAACCACGGCGACACAATTGTTGTCGGTTTCAAGTGGTTGGATCCTGGTTACATTGCACTCCGTGATTTTAGGATCATCATTCCCACTTTTAACAACCGCAGTATGTAATACACACCGATAAACTCGTGCATACATACAAGTGTGCGTGTGTTTTTGCACGCGGGCTTGCATGTTGACAAAAAAGAAAATGAAATCATGAGATTTCACTTCTACATATTCACACACACACACACATACACACACACGCACAGAGCGAGAGAGAGAGAGGGGGAGAGGGAGGTGCATACACATATGTACACATACACACACATCAGGAGAAAACATACTGCAGGTCATAACATTTTTGCAACTTCTTCGTCGTCTACTACGTTCGACGTCAGCTATGCTAAACAGTCACTTCCGTCTGAGTCACAACACGACGATGAGTCTAAGGTCTCCACCGGTCCCCCACAGCTTTTTATATAAGGTGGCTTCCTTCTACCCTGACCCCAGCCTTTGCTCCTAGAGTGGTTAGGGCAGTCCTGCAGTATACGCTCAGGAGTCTTGTCTTCTCCGTATCACAACTGACAGTCTTCTTTGCTTGTCCTGCATGCCTGTTATAAGACCGTAGTGTCCTGTCTGAAGCCTACAGATTGGTGTTTGTTCTTTCTTGTTAAGTTTATTCATTTTGACACTTGTCTGTCCCCAACCCCCCCCCCCCCCCACACACACACCTCCCGCCCCTTGTTCTGCTTTTTTACCCCTTGCCTTGGAGGACACTGCTTCAGGGTTGTTTTTGGTTTCTTTGCAGCTCTGTGGAAAATGGGGTTGTAGAAGATTACTCTTGGCAGCTAATCTGCTCTCTCATTTCCTGGAATAAACATTGAGCTAATATATACTGCTTGATTCGAAAGCAAGCAAATGTTGGTCATCAGATCGGAAATTTCTTTGTCTTGTTTTACGCTCGACAAATGCTTCGAGCAGAGTGGCAAGCTTCACTCGAAAGGTCACAAGTAGTGAGCATACTTTGGATCTTTTCTCCGGGCCATGTCGGCGTAGTGGGTAATGAACAGGCAGAGAGATTGGCTGGATCTGCATTCCCTGGGTGGTGAATTGCTAAATGACAAAACAGATGTGGTCAAGGCCCTTTGGGAGCAAGCAACGAAATCAGTAGAGAAGGAAGATTATTATGGTCTGGAGAGAATGAGCCACCTGGGTGTAACCATAGAGTCTTGTTGGCTCACTACACTCAGAGGAAAGGCAAGACGGACATTTAACCAGATTGGGACCGGTACCATCAGTATTGGAAATCTGCGCTGGCTGCTGAGGATGGGGAATGCATGGGAATGCCCCGAAGTTCTGTGATGACAATTCTTGACTTAACTCAACGCGCGACTTTGCTTGGAGAACAGACATTGAGACACTGAGTATAACAACTGGACTCTGTATTTTTGAATGTTGAGGTGATGACCTTCAGAAAGGAAAGCAGTTGCCTCAGCTTTGTAATTTATGCAGATGTCGCAGTTTTCTACTCTGCTGCTGGGTGTTGGATATAAATATGGCCTTTATCTTTAACTGCATTTGAAGCAGAGCCATCAGTGAAAACCTTAGTCCAGGCGGTACTGGAATACTTCTCTTCAAGCATAGCAAAAGTCAAGGTTGTCCGTCGTATCTCCGTCTGTGCATTTTGTGTAGTTATCCCTGGCACTTCCAGGGCTACATTGCAACAATAGTAGAAAATAGGGCTCAGAATCACAGAGCCGATCAAAGCTCTTGTCCCACCATACCCATGTAGCCAGGCCATCAAGATGTTTATCTCTTTGACTTACCCTTTCTAATTTCCCATTTTAGCCGTGTTAAACGTTATGACAGCCTGGAGACAGCAGTGGTAAAGAGTACGATTTCCGGAAAATGAAACGGAAGCAGACCTCTATGCAAGTGGATACAAGACAGTAAAGATGAATTGGCTGTGAAAGCACATAGGGCTGGAGAATGGGCCAGAGAAAGTGCTCTTCAAACTTTTCACACTCACGAAAACAGAGAAAATTGTTCCACTGCCCACCTGAACGTTAACAAAACCCAGAAACTTAAATAAATCTAGACAGCCGTTTGTTTGTTTAATCTCATGTCATAAACTTAACCACTTTCAGGCCGATGCGATATTTTTTGATGCTCATCCTTGCAGTTAATCATATAGACCAGTGTTTCCTAAACTTTTCTTAGTCGCAGCGCCTTTTTTAAATTAAAATTTTTAACGGCGCCCTAACCTAAGTAAAAGTATGACTATTCGTACGTAACAGGTCAAAATAAATTAAACTCGTGTAACTTCGAATACTTCGCGGCGCCCCTGTGAAGAGGTCGCGGCTCCACGGGGCGCCGCGGCTACAGTTTGGGAATCACTGCTACAGACTGCAAGCCTGGAAGAAGACAGAACGTACCCACCCTACACTATGACAGGAGTAGGCAGAAATGTTTAGCAAAACAACTGGACAAGTTGAAGAACACTGCGGTAAAAGATACGCAGCTAACTGTATAAACGAAACAAGATATATTGTTTCGCTGTTAGGCACTATTAGTTTGTTGAGGCACGATTAGTTTGTTGATATCTATAATGGGTAGGCCATTTGTAGATAGCGATAAGGTTAAGAGGGCAAGGTTACCAGAGAGAATAGGGGATACATGAAAATATCAGTAAGAAGTACGTTACAGAGCTGGCAAACAAATTTTGTTTTGTGCGTGTGTGTGTGTGTGTGTTGTTGTTGGGGGGGGTGGGGGTGAAAATGTCAGGCTAATGAGGTGGGTGCTATGTCGAGGTGTTAGGTTCCGGTGGCTCAGTAAGGCGGTCAAGTTGTCATGTCAGCTATTTAAATGAGGGGTTTTAGGGGTGTCACTGCGTATGGTGCTATCACTTTGTATTGAGTAAACTAAACAACGAAATTGCACTCCGTGATCTCTCCGTTCTCCTTTGGAACACATTAAGTCACTTGATGTCTTTCTCCTTTGGAACACATTAAGTCACTAGATGTGTTTCTCCTTTGGAACACATCAAGTCACTAGATGTCTTTCTCCTTTGGAACACATTAAGTCACTAGATGTCTTTCTCCTTTGGAACACATTAAGTCACTAGATGTCTTTCACCTTTGGAACACACTAAGTCACTAGATGTCTTTCTCCTTTGGAACACATTAAGTCACTAGATGTGTTTCCCCTTTGGAACACATGAAGTCACTAGATGTCTTTCTCCTTTGGAACACATTAAGTCACTAGATGTGTTTCTCCTTTGGAACACATTAAGTCACTTGATGTCTTTCTCCTTTGGAACACATTAAGTCACTAGATGTGTTTCTCCTTTGGAACACATCAAGTCACTAGATGTCTTTCTCCTTTAGAACACATTAAGTCGATCTGGGCACTGTACAAATTGTCCACTGACGTTACTTTGTATGTTGTTTTTTTCTCTGGCACACGTCTAATCGCTTGTCACCATGCAGGACATTTTAACTAACTAGATGCTTTTTTTTTCATCTGGAACATCTTAAGCAGAGCAGTGTACTTCTCAATAAGTTCACCGAAGATCCTTGGCAATTCGCTCAATGTAATTCTCTTGTTGGTCATTGTTGTTGTTTTTTTTTTTTTTTTGTAAAAGTCGTTTACGGAAGTTTCTTAGTAGGTCAACCGCTATCCCCGGGACACCTTAGAGCGGGCTATTTCTTTTTTAAGGCGTTTACTCTTGTTACATATTAAATCGCTCAATGTGTTTCTCGTTTGGACACTTTAACTCACCCAAGACATTTTTCAGGTTGCTCACTGATCTTGGTTAGTCATTTACTAAAGTTCCTTGGTAACTTCAACCACTATCCCTGGGACACCTTGAGTCGTTAGATGTCTTTGGTTATACCCTGAGTTTTCTTTATTCTATTATATAACCCTTAAAACGGCAGCCGCCCGTGCATATCGCTGCCTATGAAACCCTTGCATCCTCTGCTTTGTCTGCCATAGCACGAGACCGCACAAGGGCCTCATCCGAGTCACTAGGTGACCTCAAACCACCCTAACCTCCCTTTGATCTGCAGCTGACCTATGACTGAGCCTTACCCGAGTCGTCAGGTGACCTCTAACCACCTCTGACAAAAATTCCTAAAATGCCAAACATACATTCTATATATATATATATTTTTTTTTTTTTTTGGGGGGGGGGGGGGGGGGGGGGGGTTCTTTTGTTCTTCAGGTCATCTGAGTCACATTTAGCAAAGGTTATATAAGGAAATACCACAAAAACTTATACGCATTTCCTCCCTCATTACAGCGTGTATGTGCATGCGTGTGCAATAAACGTTGTGTGTATACCTTTTTATACATCTCGCCTCTCTCTCTCTCTCTCTCTCTCTCTCTCTCTCTCTCTCTCTCTCTCTCTCTCTCTCTCTCTCTCTCTCTCTCTCTCTCTCTCTCTATCTATCTATCTATCTCTATCTCTCTCTCTCTCTCTCTCGCTACCTGATGTTGTGATTCTGTGACTATTTGTCATTGCCATATATTTTTTCAGTGGGACATCGTCACAATGAAAGCCAAACTAATTGCCACAAGCCTGTTGGTTAAGTTGATGGCTTCCGGCGAATGGGACAGCCTGGCCATTTTGACCAATGTGTACACAGAATCAACTTTTCACAAGCCAAAAGTCAGTCTGCATGCTTGCCATGAGTTTCTGGCATGCTCTGTTTAAACCTTTTATGCAAGAATTTCCAGATGTCTTTTGGCATGCACCCCCCCCCCCCCCGAAATCTTTTTACCCAAGCACGTGTGTTGTATTCACAATAAATATCGCCACCAATATCTTCTTAACTACAGAATCAAAAGTCACGAATTTGGCCTGCAGTTTTTAACTTCCATCTGTCCAGGAATTTATATGCACACCATTTTCCTGTTTTCACCCATATAACTGTTTTAGAAGTAAAATTCTTGTGTTTTGCCTTGACCGAAAATGATTTATTTTACATTCAGTGCATGTTTGAATAATGTGTGTTTTTTGTTTGCCATTCCCCGTTGTGCACGGTAATAATATTTACCCTTTTTGTTGCTTCTTTATTTTATTTTAATGTCCCTTTGCCGGGAAGGCTAACTCAGTAAACAAATGCCTGCAAAAGTCAGATGTGTCGGCAGAAAAACCCAAATATCGCAGCCATACTGTAAAAGGTCACATTACAATTACATCTTGAAATGAACGCAGAAGAAAAAGAAGGTGTCCTTTTTGTGGTTGTTATTTACATGTCCCGTGGGGGTAAGGAGGGGGGGGGGGCAAATTTTCCTTTGTAAATAGAAACATCATATGTCTCGTTGTCAGGATATCGTTGTCCCATTGTAAAAACCACAGGTCCTGTAGAGAGGATACATTGTTTCCACTGTTGGAAACCCAGTGCAAAAGTACGAGAAAACCCATACCCCATTATTAGAATAGCTGTGTCCCGTTATTAGAATACCCATGTCCCATTTTTAGAACACCCAAAACCCATTATTAGAATACCCATGTCCCGTTATTATAAAACCCATGTCCTGTTATTAGAATGCATATGTCCCATTATTAAAATATGTATGTCCCATTGTTAGAATACCCATGTCCCATTATTAGAATAGCCATATCACATTATTAGAATAGCCATATCCGATGCCACATCATTAGAATACCCATGTCCCATTATTAGAATACCCATGTCCCATTATTAGAATACCCATGTCCCATTATTAAAATAGCCGTATCCGATGCCACATCATTAGAATACCCATGTCCCATTATTAGAATAGCCATATCCCATGTCGCATCATTAGAATACCCATGTCCCATTATTAGAATACCCATGTCCCATTATTAGAATACCTATGCCGAATCGTTAGAATACCCATGTCCCATCATTAGAATACCCATGTCCCGTCATTAGAATACCCATGTCCGATCATTACAATACCCATGTCTCATCATTAGAATACCCATGTCTCGTCATTAGAATACCCATGTCCCATTATTAGAATAGCCATATCCCATGTCGCATCATTATAATACCCATGTCCCATTATTAGAATACCCATGTCCCATTATTAGAATACCTATGCCGAATCATTCGAATACCCATGTCCCATCATTAGAATACCCATGTCTCGTCATTAGAATACCCATGTCCCATCATTAGAATACCCAAGTCCCATCATTAGAATACCCATGTCCCTTGTGAGATCTGCCATTACTGTCTGTGTCATGTTTACCACTTTTGAGTGTAGGCAGAGGGTCTTTGGGCCTGGAGATTTAAGGCCACGTGGCTGGTGTTGTCGCCACGGACTGTGCAGCTTTGCATCTTATTTGTGCCCCATTTTGGTGACGCCTTGTAAACTTAATGCATGTTTTCCCCCGCCAACTACAGTGGGACATTGTCAAGAGGAAAGTCAAGATGATTGCGGTGAGCAAGTTGGTGATGATGACCACCGGAAACTGGGATAGCATGGCTTCATTAGGCAACGTGTACACGGAAAAAATATTTTGCAAGCCCAAAGTTAGTGTACTTTGTTTTTTGTTACAGTTGATACTATTTTATTGTAACTCCTAACATACGGTAAACTATGTATTTTGTTTCAATCGCTTCAGGAGTAGGTGGTTCTGGGATATTAGCTTGAACTAGCTTATGTGCACGTAGACAGGTTAGCGCTTTTGCTTGCAAGCATGCCCGCCAGCTTGTGATCATGGTGTTGAACCCTCAAACTAAACAAGAATAGAACTAGTCAGATTAACATTATCGAAGTCACGAACTACTGATGGACGTTCAGGCTATAAAGTCTACATCAGCATATAATAAAAACAAATATGTTTACCATTACAAACGCGAAAAACGAAATCACTTATCTCTGGGTGGAGGTCTCTACTATAAGCATATCTTGACAGTAGACGCTCCAGTCACGTGCGACACGCTTGGGTTTCAATCTACATTGGGGAGCATTTTTAAAATTAGTTAAAATAAACAATTGTTCTTTAAATAAAGGAAAGCCTCTTTCCGTGACAACAAATACATCTTTCCAAACAAGTGAAGCATCACTAAACAAAAACACTGCATCGTTTCCAATAGAACCTTACTTAATGGAAACATGTGCATCATTTTAAAAAAAATAAACTCACTTAACGTAAACTTGTGCATCATTCCAAATATATATGGCTTTAATCTGTATCTGCATTTGAAGCAGAGCCATCAGTGAAAACCTTAGTCAAGGCGGTACTGGAATACTTCTCTTCAAGCATAGCAAGAGTCAAGGTTGTCCGTCGTATCTCCGTCTGTGCATTTTGTGTAGTTACTCTCCATATAAAACAAATGAAATCAGATACAAGATAGCACAGAATTCATCAGCCAGGATTTCTGTAATTTATCTGGGCTCCCGAGTCGAACTAAAAACGTAAAAGCGACTGGCGTAATGTTGACCCCTGTACAATACTTAATAAGAAAGAGTCCTTGTGTGGGTTCCAGCTCCCTATTTCGGGGGGTGGGGCTGGTAAGAATTGAACGACTGCCCCTCCATCAATCATGACGTAAAAGGTAAATAATTAAGGATTCTTCTCTGAAATCAGGACGCAACTACATACAAGTTAACAGATCTGTAAAACAGATGTGCATGCAAACTTCAATTTCTGGAACAAGACCAAATGAAGTGGACGAACAACCAGAACTTTCCGCCAGGGTTTAAAGTCAGTGAACGAGTAGACGCTGAAGCCGAGTAGATATAAGGAAGAGTACACGATGATTCTTCACCGAATAGACTCAATACCAAGGCTGTACTAACTGGAGCAGCGAGACAAGAAAACACTATGTGATCAGCCAGCCATTCATGGTTACATCAGCCATAATAGGAAGAAGAAGAAGACATGGGAGCATGCGCAACAAGGGTCCACCGATCATCAGTAGAGAGATCCCTCGTCGTCGATTGTTTGGGCCTATTACTTCCCTAGACAATCTCGGAAGGTGGGGCGACCTCGGTCATGGCGCCAGGCCTCGATCTTCCCTTGCTGCACTTTTTCGGACTCGATAAGGACAAGACCATATGGTGACTTTGCACCAGGTGCTGTAAGATTTGGTGTTATATTGTCGCTGCGGTAGCAAATTATGAGAGTTGTTAGTCTAAAAACATTTGGAAACACACTCAGGATAAGATCGGAACACTTATAGTCGTGTCCAGTGTGCGATAAAAATGATCTTTATATAAACAATGAACAATTAATAATGAACAATTGTGATACGCCATTGACGGTAAAATAGTCCTTTGCTTTCGTTTTATATTGTTTTAAAAAAAACGCAAGTTTATCCGAGGGCGATTTACTGCTCCAAAAAATAATAGTCATAATAAGAATAACAATTAATATTATAATTACAATTATAATAAAGAAAGAATCCTATATCTACTGAAAGGATCATAATCTAACTCATATAAAAAGAAAGATACTAACAATAGTCTGGTAATTTGGCTTGCTTTTTAAAACCGAAAGATACTACCAAGAGTCAGTTAATTGGCTTGCTTTTTTGTAAATTGGCTTGCTTTTTAGCGCTTTTTTGTTAACAGCTTATTAGATGTTGTTGCTCTTGCTTATATATAATTAACACACTACTGCTCGGCTTGTATTTTGTTTTTATTTATGAGCTTTAATTAGGTTTTCTTCTGTTTAAATAATAATTCATTGCAGTTATATATTAATGTGGTTCGGAAAAAATATATTATTTACTGTTTTTATTATTATTATTATGTTCGGTAAATAGGACGAGAGAATCGTCAATTTCATTCAAACAGATGTAAACATTCTTAGTAGGTAGGTAAGCTGTACCCAACCAGGACTTCACACAAGTGTCCAACACCCAGTGACACAAGGTACCACCAGCCGAATGAGGATCACCCGTGGAGAGGTCTCAGAAACCCCGTTCAGCCGTTAGGTTATATCTAAGGCCCGGCTATATTTAGGGCCCCGGGCAGAAGCCAGGGTGGGGCTTCAAAATTAACTAAAAATTGCATCCCACGAGGGGACGGCGATGTTTGCTGTAAAAATTCTAGCTCGGTGGTTGTCCTTAGAACCACAGGCCGGCATCTGAGAGCGTCACAAGAACTATATAACTTCTGTAAGGAAAAATGCCATGACTTTCTAAATAAAATTAAAAACAACTGCACCCATGAACCGATCTGTCGGTAAGTAAAAATAAAGCCGGGGTAGTGGAAGAAGAGGAGGGCAAAGAAGAAACTAAAATGACAACACCAAGAAATGGACATGACTAAGTTATCACTCTTATTCGTCAAGCAAAAGACAGAGAAAGATGGCGGGTTTTATGTGCTAGCTCTTCCATCAATACATCTCCACGACCTTAATGGGTCAAGGGTTATGTAGAGGTCACTACACCCACAATTTTTTTTTTTTTTTTACAGAGTTAGAGCAGTTATTTTGTAATGGTCATTTGAAGGGATACATGTTATTACATTTGTATACTTTAAGTGTTAAAAAAATCATGGTTGTTATGGCAATAGCCGCCATCTTGTGAAAAAAAAAAAACAATACGTGCTCAGAATCCTAAAATTTTAAAAACAAACATTCAACAATAGATGATGGATTAATGACATTTAATCCTATTTAGAGGTACATGTTTTGTTTATTTACTTTAAACAAGTTTTTAAATATTTTTCGTAGAATTTTAAAATGTAAGTTTATTGAAAAAGTCCAAAAAATCTAGCATCATAAGACATCAATAATCAAATTTTAAAAAACAAAAGCCTTCTAAAATCACTTTTATATAGACCAGTATCTATAATATTGTTTATAAAGTATTCATACTAAATTTCATATTTCTAGTCTTTAAATTAGCTGAGATTTTAGGATTTCACACAAACAACAAACAGAAATATAGAGATGTGAGAAAACTGACTTTTAAACTTTTTTTTATCTTAAAAAAACTGCATGGGTTGGTGTCTTTAGTATTAACTTTTCAATGCTAAATTGTTTACCAATGACACACATTTTGTGTGTAATCTATTCTACGAATGCCGACCATTACAAAAATGAACATATTGAAAAAGTGATATTTTTGTCATAAATTGGAAAAAATGCTATATAGTGACCCCTTAAAAGTAAAGTAAAGGAACATTTTCCATGCCTTCATGTGTACTGGGCATATAGGGCTAGAACTGTATTTTATAGACCAAAAGACCGTTACCGGTCTAACAGTGAAGATACTAATCGGCAACCTTAAGATTTTGAGACACAGAGCAATCACATGAATGATATTTCACCCTTGTTTGGGTTCTGAGGCCCAATTTCGAAGGAAGCCGCCCACCACATCGCTCTATCTACATGCACACACAAGCAGGTCGCTCTAGCTAGGTTTTGACTAATTATTGGAGTTTCCTTCGAAGTAGGCTACCTGAGAGCCGAAGAACCAACAGTCTGTGCACAAAAGATCTGCAAAACGGGTATGCACGCGAAAAAAGAACATAGGTGGAGACAACAACCAGGACTTTCAAATTTACAGCTGGTAAACGCGATGAAGAAGAAGAATGATATTGAAGCATAATTAATTTCGTTTTATAAAGTAATTACCTATGACGTTAAAGTATAATTATTTATATTGTGTAGGGTAATTATATGTATTGAAAAAAAGCGTAATAAACGTGTGTAGTGTAGTTAATTGATATCGAAGTATAATTAATTATGCTTTATAACGTATTAAATTATATAGAAGTATAGTTAATGTCAACTGGTGTTTAATTAATATTATTCATAAAGTATGCTTAATTATATTTTGTAGTTGTAAATGATTAACTTATTAAAGTTTAAATAATGATAGTTTATAGTGTAATAAATTATGTTGTTAAAGTATGGATCTCCCAGTATATGACAGATGCGAAATAGCGCTTGAAGAGTTATTACAGTTTCTTATAGTCAGTTACTGCTTGTATTTACGACTTTTGCTGTGTAGTTAAGGGTGTCTTTGAGTCTGAGGATTTAAGGTCGCATGGCTAGTGCTGTTGCCACTGACTGTGCAGATTAGGATTTCTTTTTTTTTTTTCGCCTCTGTCAGAAAAAAAAAATCCCTAACCTTACCCGGGATTCAAGCCTTCGTCTCCCGCATAGTGCCTTGTGCTTCTTAACCTCCCGGTCAGCCGATCCTCGCGTATCTCATATAAAAAGCATAAAAGAGATAAAACTTCACTACCCATTTTTAGAAGAGAGCCTTACGAAGAATCATCGGACCCATTAAACATGCACACAGTGGGAAAATGAGAAAGAAAAGCAACAATGAAATTCATAATGAATTTAAATCACTATTGATCACTGGCATCACAAAGGCTATACTCCATTTCGAAAGTTCTGCTCACCTTTAAAAATCTGTAGCCCAGTAATCCTTCGGCGTAAGTTGATATCTGACATGCAGCCTGTTAATAATCATGCCATTGTAGGAAATGTTTTTTTTAATTTAAATAAACGTCTAGTTTTCCGTTGTCTTATTTGCGGTTTATTTAAAAAAAAAAATTTCAAAAAAAAAAAAAAAAAAAAAAAAACAGACACGGATTCCAAGGAAACAGTCAGAAGGCTTACAACAAAACTGAGTAACGGGAACTTTTGAAACCATCAGACTGTACGCTTTTCATAGATGTTTCACTCTCATGTGCTCATCTCTAGTATTAGTCTTCCGCGAGCTGTGGTTTTCCATTGTATGCCGGATGTGCTGTCATAATAGTCGCCACATCGCTACACATGTGAACAATCTCCACGAGTGTGTCAGTAAATTCTATTTTTTTAGGGGTAAACCACAACCGGCTCCAGCTGACGGGCCGTGCTGCTGACGTCACCCGGTCGGGCTAACGATGCGTTAACGCAGCGGTTCTCGAACTGGGTGCCGATGCACCCCAGGGTGCCGTGAGTGTATGCCAAGGGTGCTGGGGCAATAATTAAGAAAAGTCGGCTAAAAATTATTAAACTTTTATAGAAGGCATGTAGATACTTACTTAACAGTTTAAATTTAAGTTGTCTTACCTCGAAACTGTCGAAAAAAGTTTATTTCCTGTTTGAGAACGGCTGCGTTAACGCATCGTTAGCCCGACTCGGTGACGTCAGCAGCACGGACGGTCAGCTTTAGCCGGTCGTGGATAAACAGTATTAGAGAATCAAAGATCAAAAACATTCGTCACTTTAAGAAAACAACAGCACCTGTGCATTTGTAAATTATAAAATCATAGGGATATGGAAAATCTAAGGCCACATGCAAAAATGTATGTTGATAGGCACTGGAGTTTTCGAGATATTTGTTAAAGTGTGACGGCACCAGTTTGGAAGCGCACTGTAACAGACTGAAATGGCGGTGGCATATAGAGAGTCTAGCAGACGACAGAGAGGCTAAAACTGTGTGCCCAAAAGAACTGAATGGTGGCAGACCACGGGGTAGACGAAGAAGACGGTCGGGAGATAATATCCAAGCAGACCTACAAACACTTGGAAATCGCCAGCTGGCAAGGATTTCGACGGGCAAACATGTCGTCACAGCGCCTCATTCTTTATTTGCCACCGTATTTTCACGATGTATTCCTTTTTCAGGGAGCAGATCGATGGAGCAACGACCTGTACTTCGGGCTCCAGCGGGTAGCCAGTCTCAACCATTCCATTATTGCTTTGGCTACAGAAATCCCCAACAAGTGAGTTGATGTCCAAACATATCTGTAAGCAGGTGGTTTTTTTTTTTAATTTTAAACTGGAGGTACGCAATGGTACACAGTACCGGCATCTTTTTTAGGCATCATTATTTCTGCAGTTCTGTAAAAGACTGTTTTGAGTGCTGGAACTCTTTTGTCTAGAGAAAAACAAAAACTGTCTGTATGCTTAAATGATTGTTGCAGGTGTTGTATGACATCTACTGGTTGCAAACTGAACGATTATTCCTAAATAAAGAAATACTGAATCAATAAATGAATGAATTGACATCACTACCATTGGAACGTTCCTACTTGAACTCTACGCAGACCAAGAAAGACCTGGGTAAAGAACGTGTTTCATTGGACAGGCCTTAGGCAAACAACCATGAAGTGCATAGCATCTGACTGTCAAAAAGACTGAGACTTCTTCTTAAATCCCATGCTGTGTGGCGTTGGTAGTCATGTCTATCAACAACTTTGTGTCTCATGTACTGTCAGTCAACTCTGACACAGATGATCATCCATGCCATGATGTCAAACTGTCCAGCATCTGTTCTCTTTCGGTCTCCCTCTGCCTCTCCTCCCCTCCAGGTTTCCTACTGTCATGATGTTCTCCAGGTGTCTCCTTTTCATCACATGACCACAGAATGTACACTGTCTCTTTCTGATGTGAGCAATCAGTTCTCTTTTAAGTCAGTTTCCTTAAAGACATTTTCCTTACTCTTTTTAATCTTTCCGTGGTATTTTTATCACTCGTCTTTAATTAACACCATATAAGCTCGAGTACCAGCTGAAATCAGCCATTTGCAATGACGTCGACTTTTATAAGATAACAATATCTGGAACCGGTAACGTTTATCTCCCAACACACCGCTTATATACACACCAGGTCACCTTCTGATTGGTCATTCCTCAGCCCCGTGTCCTTCACACTAAGGTCATAGGGGTGTTCCGCGATACCGTTGATATTGCGTCTTGTATATTTCAGCACGCCAGTGCTTTCAACGCTCACAAAACATGGAGCAACTGACCCTACCATTCCCCCCCCCTTACGCCCCCCCCCCCACCCCCGAGAGTGCTGCAACCTATGTCACAGGCATTCTCTTTCTCGGAATGAAAACGAAATGCAAGACAAACAAAAAGCAAACAATAGAGCAGGACACAACCGTAACCTTCCAGAAAGTCGACCAGCCCAACAAACTTGTAAATGAAAAGTGAACTATTCTATTTGGGGAGATTAACGTTACTTTAACCCATTCTATTATTGTAGCTGGGTGTGGTATTGCCACCAACCACATGTAGATTGTGACCCTGTCACGCGATGCAGGTCTGGGAATCAACTTGCCTGAGTCCTGATATTTCACTAGGCACGAATGTTTCGTGGAAAGGTCATTTTGCATTTGGTTAACCCAGCGTCTGTGGTTTAAGCGTTGCCAACGCGCTTCGTGATTTTGAGGTACGGCGTTCGAATCCAGTTACGGACGATCTGGCAGCAGATCACCTTGCGTTGAAGTTTAGCAGCGGTATTGAGTGCCGACCGTTTAGAAAGAATTGACAAACTACTCGTACGATGGTCTAGTAAAACAAAAACAGGTAAAAAATGCTGGGGATTGTTCCGCAGAGCCATGTAAAGGATACGCTACTAACTTGTTATTTTAAACCGGGATCCGACTAATTGTTAGCAGTCGTTGTGATTTCCGGGGCCTCATTTTATTGTTAACGGAAGAGACAACGCTGGGCTGAGCCGAAAGACGTAGCTATCGCAGCCTATCTGTATACCACAACACAGCTTATTGACTGCCCTTTTAAGTGTGAGCGCAGAAGAAGTTAGCAACTGTGTGATTGGGCTCAGTCCTCAAATGTATGATCTAATTAAAACTGCTATTACTGCTTGCATTTGCGGTGTAGGCAGGAAGGTCTTTGAGCCAGACGACATAGGGCCACATGGCTAGTGCTGTCGCCACGGACTGTTCTATATCCTCTTCATGTCGCTGTTGACACATAAGGCATTGATAAGTGATCTCCATTGCTGCTGGTCTGCTGCTTATCTGCCCATGGTATTCCCTGTCAGTTTACATTCCTTCATTTCCCGTTTTATTGTCCTTCTTCAGGTTTCCTTAAGTCGTCCAC
>CAJHNH020005190.1:312500-367500 GCA_905116865.2 Candidula unifasciata
TGCATACTGAGCATCGGCGACTGGGTCGCCCAATGGCTTGTCGGTAGACGACTTCGTCTCCGGTCGGGAGAGTATTTCGGTCTGTCTCCTTTGATGATATCAACACTACAAGAGTTCTTTTCAGGGCTACTTGATGACGAGCAATGCTAAGCGATTTTATGTGGCGCACATAATCTAGTCACAATTATAACCTTAAGCATCACGTTGACCCCATTTACTTCTCAGGGATTTACTTGTCACCACTTTAAGGCTGGGTCAAACTGGACGCCAGTGTCAACCTTTGAAAGTCCGGTCCCGGGACCTTCAGATCCGCAGGTAAGCGTTTCGCCGCTACACGACGGTAGCTCCTCATATCTCTGTCATGCTAACCGTTTTACGTCTGGATGTGTAAAGTAAATATTGTTTATCTGTTACTGCTGATTTTTAGTATTAGTTATTTCCCATGGTCTCTGGGTAGTGAGATCGGACGCCCGTGTGCATTGTTGCGCACGTAAAAAATCTCTTGGCAGTTGGAAATCGAAAAGAGTAGCCTAACGGCGCTGCCCAGGCCACATTTGGAGTTTAAAATCTACCCAATGTATTTCGGGAACCTCGCCGGTGCTACAGAGCATGTGCACTGTGCTGAGCTTCTTAGGACTCAGACTTGAGTTAGAAGAAGAACGGAGCTCTTAAGGGTTACTACCCGTGTGTCATGATGTTGATCCGTTGTTCAAGCCGCAAACCTCAGTATTGGTTATATAAGCGGGAGAAGGGGGAAGGGGCGCTCTTTCGCGCCTTTAGATGTACTGTACATACATTGCTAGAGCTATTATGTATCATTAAATCTGAAATACGTTCAATTCAACCATCTAGCTTCTAATCGTTCATTTTATAAACTGTCAAAAGTGCGCGTGTAATCTAAAAATAAATACACACAGTGGAACTCCAGTATTCGTCCACATAAATATTAAACTTTTTAGATCGGGAACGGATTAATGAGAAATAATGGAGTTCCATTGCATTCCTAATTTTCACATGTTTGTCACTCTGAATTCTTAAGTAAATTGTAGCTTCTCTAGTTCCGCTGTTTTTATATATGCTCTTCAGAAACGTTATCTTTTTAGATATTTTAGTTTTATGGCTCGTCAACCTAATAGTTAAACAATTGTATGCAAGAGTCATCACCCTTGCCCTGTTGTGCCATTATAAGTCACATATGGTTAGTTATCTATTCCTCTATTCCGTTCTATCATGAGTAATTGTTTTTCTATACTATGGATGCAATTCAGTCTAGCACTTCCGGTCTCATTTCCCGTGTGGGCCCTATTATAGTGAAAACAAGAATAGACCCACTGCCTGCTCAAAAGCATGTCGTAGAAGTCGACTAATTGGCAGCTTCCTTCAAAGTCGGAGTGCATCTGCCTAAGAGGCAAGGAACCAGTAGTCTACATACAAATAAGTCAGATCTGTAAAATGGATGCACACGCAACACTCAGGTTCTGAAACAGGACTACAGTCCATAAGTGGATGAACAACCAGAACTTTCCGCCAGTTTATAGCTGGTGAAAGCAAAGAAGAAGTCTCTCTCGTGAGTTTATGGTGTGTGTGTGTGTGTGTGTGTGTGTTTGCGTTCTCGTTACCCAAATCCATTTATTTCTCATTTCAGTGCCTGTTTGGGGATTCTCTACTCGTTTCCAATACAGTGCCATCCTCCTTGGCTTTTCACTGTTGTTACCAGTGATCTGGAAATTTCTCTCATTTCTACCCTCCCTTTAAATCCATCCCATGTTACGTTGAACATAAATAATTGCAAGAATACAGTTATAAAATTTTGCCATGTTTATTTAAAAAAAAAAATCTTTTTTTTTTTTACAAAATGCGAATCTATCTTCTGCAGATTTTCACTCCTCTCAGCCCATCGCTGACATGGGCCTTGGTTAAAATGTGGTACAACAATGCAGACGCTGCTTACCACCAGGCGTTAACACATCTTGGTAAACTTCTTTTAGTTTACTTGAAAAATAAATATAAAACATAAATATGCAATTTTAAATTCTCCCAGTGGGACATGGGTGCCAGTAGTGGCAAGGGAAGTCAAGACTTTACTCTCCAAAATATTTTCTTCTTCTATCCTTCATCCACTAATGGAGCATAGGTCCTCAGCCAGCTCACGCCAAGTCGTCAAATACAATCGCATGAAGCTCACCCCGTGTCCTTCCCATCTTTTTCATTTATACCTCTAGTTTCCTATCCAATGATTGCCTGAAAATGGCTAATGAAAGTAGAACATTATATGCAACAATGAGAAGGAAACAAAGTACTTTGGTCATGTGATGAGAAGATGAGCACTGGAAAATATCGTGACGACTGAAAAGATCACTGGCAGAAGAAGCAGACCAAGAGAAATGATGGTGGATGGCTAAAGGCAGAGGCTTAGAGGAAAATCGTCAGCAGAATTGATCCAGAACACCAAAGACCGAGATGTGTGGAGATGCATGAACGCCTACGCCAGCTGGCAAGGCACTTGAATGATGAGTTTCCTTCTCTCTCTCTCTCTCTCTCTCTCTCTCTCTCTCTCTCTCTCTCTCTCTCTCTTTCTCTCTCTCTCTCTCTCTCTCTCTCTTTCGTTCTCTCTCTCTCTTTCTTTCTTTCTCTCTCCGTATGTGTGTGTGTGGTTTTTTTAAAAATATGTATGTCTTTACTCGATGACCCTGTGGGTTCCGGTGTAAATACATTCTAGCTATATTTTTATCATGTTTTCCTTCAGAGTTTACAACAGGTTAACACTACGAAAAGTTGAAAACTATGCAATCATGGATTTAATTTCACACACATCTGATAGTATAAAACTCTTTGCAGTATAACCAACGTCTTATCGTATTAAATACGCTATGTACGCTTAGACATTACACAATGTATCTTGTTCAACCCCAGGCATGACACACCTGCTCATGGAAGGAGTCACAGTGGCTACACACAGAAACATTTCCCAGTCTCATCCAATATTCAAACTTCTGGCACCTCATTTCCTTTACCTCATCGCCATCAATTCGTAAGTATTATTTATATTTCATGATTTTCCCACTGGTGTGTACTCTTCCGGGGTCCCTTTGCGAGGGAAACAAGAATAGACCCTCTGCCTCCCCAACAATCATGACGTAGGAGCCATGACACATAGCCAGAATCAAAACAAACGACCAGTCGGGGACTTTCCACCGGAGCTTACTCTCGGTTATCATCCACATCAATCAGCAAATCCCTTACAGAACGTCGCTCTCTTCACGGCACGACTGAAAGTATCCCTTTCCCTAGCCAGCTCCCCCGGCCCCATGTGCTTTCAATGCCAATGCATCTTTAATGTCCTGTATCAATTTCGCCGTGTTCGACCCCTGCCTCGCCTTCCACATTGTGTACCCTCCATCGCCGTCTTTTTCAAGCCACTAGGACGTTTGATGTGGCCAAAATACTTCAACTTTCGGGACAGCATGCTGTTTATGAGTCAGTTCTCCTCGATGTTCAACTCTTTTAGAATGTCGATGTTTTCATTAAGCACCACTATACCCAGAGTAGAGAATACGAATATTGTTTGGGGTTTGAAAATCAGTTTTCATTATTTAGAGATTGACGTAGATAAGATAAGGAATGAGACCATAAGAGAAAAAGTCGGTACAGAACCAATTCTAAATTACATACAAAGACAGCAAGTGAAATGGTTTGCCCACTTAGAGAGAATGCCTTGTGACACCATACCATACAAAGCATACATGGAAAGAGAAGAAGGACGTAAAGCACGAGGTAGACCAAGAACAACATGGAAGGATAACATCAGAGAAACTCTACAACAGCACGATGTGCCAAAGATCGAGGCAGCCAGAAGAGCTAGAAACAGAACCTTATATCTCCCTCGATACCCACAGTGGTACAAGAGGAAGTGAAGAAGAAGAAGAAGAAGAAGAAGAAGAAGAAGAAGAAGAAGAAGAAGAAGAAGAAGAAGAAGAAGAAGAAGAAGAAGAAGAAGAAGAAGAAGAAGAAGAAGAAGAAGAAGAAGAAGAAGAAGAAGAAGAAGAAGAGATGGACGTATTTCTGACGCACTGACATGAGTCCTGAAAAGATCTTGCAATTATCCGAATGAGCTGGAATGATCTTTTGCTGAAACCGACATGGTTAAATTAAAATAAAAAATGTGGGGTGGGGACAAGACGGAAGCTGCATGCAGAACAACATTGTGACTTTGCTGACTTAGCATTTGCTCAGCCTAGTACAACACAGTCGTCTACGTAGAGTTTGTGGAGGCGTGGTCTTGAGGTATGGGATCCTCCTCATGTGCTGGAGGTCCTGGGTTCAAACCCAGGTGAGGGCTTGGATTCGTTCACGTTGACTTCTAGTATTTTCCCCTGGCCTCTGGATAATTAGATCGGACGCCCGTGTGTATTGTTGGATCCTCGCCGGTGCAACAGAGTTCGTGCACTGCGCTGAGATTCTCCAGACTCAGGCTTGAGTTAGAAGTAGAACGGAGCACTTATGGGTTTACACCCGTGTGCCATGATGTTGATCTATCGACTAAACTAAATTAAGTTAAACTATGCTTTTTTTCCACACAATAAACGCACGAGAAATAAATAACAAAATTGTATAGATCCTAAGCCATCCTTTTTGTATTTAGACATTGTAAAACCATAAATAAATACTGGAATAAACATAAGTTTTTTTTTTACCCTTTCCACGCCATTAGGCGTATAGGGCATTTGGGGCTAGACCCAAATTTTTAAAGACCAATCGGCACAAGATGGGTGATGTGGTCAGCATAACGCCGGCCGCCTTTACTTCCCGGGACGGCACTTAAGGCTGGGTCGACCTAGGAGCCAAGGTCATTTTTGAAAAAAGTCCGGCTCCTCCAGGGAGCGAACCCACGACCTTCCTATCTGCGGCGAGCGTCTAGCCGCTTGGCCATGGCGACTCCCCAATAAACATTAGGACATGCATCTAAACACTTAATTATCAGTAGGACTGAAAGCGGGAAGACACGAAATCACGTACATTCATTAAAGTATTTAATTATAGTCAGAGATAAACAAATGCATTCATCCTAACACTTAATTTTCAGTTGGAAGAAATTAAATTACACACATTCCAGTACTAAAGTTATTTGTCTTCAGCATTCGGAGCCCTTGAGGTTCATTGCTGTAGATTTCACCCGCCACCATTCATCTTTCTGGTTAGCCTTCTCTTTCCAGTTGGTGACACCAAGTGTTTGCAGGTCTGTCTGGACACTATCTCTCCATCGTCTTCTTTGTCTCCCTCGCGGTGTACGACCATCCATTTCACCTTGTGTATACGGTTATTACTTCTCTGTCATCTGATATTCTTTCAATATGCCCCAGCCATTTCAGTCTATTAGCTATCATGATGTAATGATCAATGGTGATTTAAACAGATCATTAATTTCGTTTTTGCTTCTCACTCTCCATTACCTGCTGTTTGCATCTTTGATTGGTAGGATTAAATCACAGGTAGAAATAAAACAGAAGATTTCATTACAAATACAAATAAACAGAAGTACGTACATTTCAACATTTCACTTTTAGTAATGTATTATAAATAATGTTTTCATTTATTGCATTGCAGACGAGGTCTAGAGCTGTTGGTTTCAGACAACGGATGGGTGGATAAAACAATGAACTTCGGCAATAAAGGGTTATTCGCTCTCATCGTGAAAGGGTAAGCATGGTAAACAATAAATTGTGCTAAAGATAACATAAAATGAGACTAGTCAGATCTACCGAAGTCTTTATCAATGAAGTAATAAATACAACAAACACTGTTACCGGAAAAACCAACCAAGACAGGACAACAGAGCTTCTAAAAACAACAACCAAGGTCTTTTGGCGAAATGTTCGGTTGTATTTCGGCTCGTATTTTTCATTCCCTTCGTTGAGTTTTCTTGTCGCATTTATGCTATATTTATCACGTCTTGTCACCAGCTTCTCTGCAGTTACCCCTATTTACGTCATTACTTCAAAATATAAATTATGTTTTTGTTAATAATGTATTGGAAATCCAAAGATTTTGATAAGCACGATGACTTACTAAAATGACCACTAGGAAATGCCCCCGGAAATACAAGTGACCAGCGTGGTATTGACCACATCACAAACTGAGCGTCGATTGCTTTATGAAAATAGTAGTCTAGTATCGTATGATTAATACACCACTGACAAATAGAGGGTTCTTTATTACTTATGGTAGTCCACGCCAGTCGGCAAGACACTTAATGATGACTCTGCTATAATTATTACTATGATGTTATGTTACTCATTTATTACTTTAACCAACAATATGCCAAACTACTTCTAGCTCAAACAATGATTACCTTTTCTCTTCGAGTAGTATCTCTTGGCAACTGTCACCTCCCACATTTGATTCCTATTGTCTTATGCTTGCAGCTTCAATTCCTGGAGAATGGATGTTGAAGGTACATTACCAGAAGACCTTAAAAATAGAGGGGTATGTAGGAAATGAATGTCGCTTTAGCAAATATCTCATTGTTTATGTGTGAGTGTGTGTGATTGTGTGTGTCTGCATGTAATATTGTGTATGTGCGTATGTGGTGTGTCTGTGTACGAGTGTGGGCTGCATCTGTATGTGCTTGTATATGTGTGTGCCTGTGTATGCTGTCTGTGCACATCGAGTTTGTGTGTTGTATCTATGTGCTGTGTATGGTGATTGTTTGTATTGTGTCTCTGTGAGTACTGAGTCTGTGAGCGTATGCCCTGTGTGTGCTGGGTATGTGTTGTGTCTGTAAGTGTGTGCCCTGTGTGTGCTGTGTATGTGTTGTGTTTGTGTGTGCCCTGTGTGTGTTGTGTATGTGTTGTGTCTGTGTTTTTGTGTGTCTGTGAGTGTGTGTTGTGTGTGCTGTGTATGTGTTGTGTCTGTGAGTGTGTGCCCTGTGTGTTTTGCGTCTCTGTGTATTTTGTGACTTTTTGTGTTTTGTGTCTATGTGTGTTTTGTGTCTCTGTGTATGTTTTATGTTAATATGTATGTATGTAAATTTGTGTGTTTGTGTGTGTGTGTTGTCAATGTGCGTGCACTTTTGCATGTGTTGTAAGTGTGTTTGTATATACTATCTCGATTGTTTTCTGCCTCGTGTGTGTGTCAGCGTTCTGTGTATATTTTTACATTTATATACGAAGGTATGCTTTTGCTATTCATTCTTTTGTATTTAAATTGTACACTCATGCTTTGAATTTTAATATGTGAACATAATATGCCTGCTATATAAATTGTAACTGCTGTATGAAAAATGAGTGCTTGAAAGAGCCGAACGTAAGTTGGGCCTGACTGCCTAACGTGACCCTTCGTATTCAAAGTTTGTCCGTCTGTTCGTTAATTCGTTCTTAGAGTCATCATTGTGTAGCAGGTCCTTTGCAGGAGGTCGCTCTCATCACAGTCTGCCTGAAAGAAACTTGGTCTCTCGCCAGCTCTCCCGCCTCATGTACTTTTATATTCAAGGAGTCACTTATATCCTGTGCCCATCTAAGTGTTGGTCGGAATCCTGGTACTATTAATTTTTTCCGACCCGCTATGGCGCTGATATGACAAAAATATTTCTGCTACCGAGAGCAGAGTAGAATAAATAAACATGTAGTTAACAATGGATGTATCTTATTCTATGTTACAGCTCTTGGATACCAACATCCTGCCCTGCTACCACTTTAGAAACGACGCCTTGCTGTTATATGAAGCTATCAAAAAATATGTAGACTCGTATGTGGATTTATATTACAGTAAGTTGTGAACTATTGTTTTCCAATTACTGTTAGTTAGTTAGTTAGTTAGTTAGTTAGTTAGTTAGTTAGTTAGTTAGTTAGTTAGTTAGTTAGTTAGTTAGTTAGTTAGTTAGTTAGTTAGTTAGTTAGTTAGTGAGTGAGTCAGTCAGTCAGTCGGTCGGTCGGTCGGTCGGTCGGTCGGTCGGTCGGTCGGTCGGTCGGTCGGTCGGTCGGTCGGTCGGTCGGTCGGTCGGTCGGCCGGCCGGCCGGCCGGCCGGCTGGCTGGCTGGTTAGTTAGTTAGCTAGCTAGCTAGCTAGCTAGCTAGGATTTAAGATCCTAAGCTAGCTAGCTAGTTAGTTAGTTAGTTAGTTAGTTAGTTAGTTAGTTAGTTAGTTAGTTAGTTAGTTAGTTAGTTAGTTAGTTGTTGGTTGGTTGGTTCGCTGGCTGGCTGGCTGGCTGGCTGGCTGGCTGGCTGGCTAGCTAGCTAGCTAGTTAGTTAGCTAGCTAGCTAGCTAGCTAGCTAGTTAGTTAGTTAGTTAGTTAGTTAGTTAGTTAGTTAGTTAGTTAGTTAGTTAGTTAGTTAGTTAGTTAGTTAGTTAGTTAGTTAGTTAGATATTCTTTCCTCTTGAGCCTAGGGTCGTGCATTGGGCTGAGGTCATAGCTCTTAGTCTTTCCTCTTGAGATTGTGTAGTGTATAGTGTCATAACTCTCCGTGTCTGGCAGTTCTTTAGGTCTATGGTTGAGCATTCTCTGGTGATGGTTCTATGCAGGGTCTCTCTTAGATTTCCCTGTTTTCTTTTCTCTTCCGGTGTCCATATGAGGGCTTGATGGGGGAGTCTGGTCTTATCCATTCTGAGTGCATGGCCAATGTAGTTCCAGTGGCGGTTTCTTATAAAATGTGGATACACTGTAGTTTATTTTAAACACCAAGGACACAGACTGCACGATTCATTGCCTGGCATGTTTCATGGTATCGTGTTGGGTGCATTGTTGAAGATCTTAAATCCACACATAATGAAGCAAAGAACCTGGATCCCTTTAACTGAAATACTCAAATCTCGTTGTCTCTTGTTACACAGTGCATCTCTTTTGGGGTGCTTTTTGACTGTGCCCAACATGGATTGTGTTGTGAATTATTGATTCTGAAAATGGCGTGTAGCCTGCTGCGACAAACCTGGTGGTGCTTTATGCGAATAATTGTCAATGCAACTTTGAACTACTGATCATCAGTGTTCAACATCTAAGGCAGTGATTCCCAAACTGTGCGCCGCGGCGCCTGGGAGAGCCGCGACCTCTTCACAGGGGCGTCGCGAGATATTGTAAAAGCTTGATAATTAATTTAACCAAGACACAAATAGTCACACTTTTACTGAGATTAGGGCGCCGTGGAAAGGTTTTGATTGAAAAAAAGGCGCCGCGAACAAGACAAGTTTGGGAAACATTGGTCTAAGGTATAAATATTTTTTTCGGTATGCGATGAACTCCATTTCTGGTGTATGACTGTTTGTGTTGGCACTTGTGACGACTGCCTTATGCATTTTAATAGGTGTGTCAATTTTTGCACAAGGGACAGTGATAGATATTCAGTGGGGGTTTTCATTGGCACAGGAAGGGAGCAACTTTAGGGTGACCTGTTTGCTATGAAGCTGGAACTGCAATTGAAACTGATTACACTACATCTCATTGCGGAAGTGTAAGATGCATCACATAATCCTTTTGTTTACATAACACACAGCTGCCTGTGTAAACACAAAATTAAATTACAAATTACAGTGCGGAAATGTATGTTTTAATTTAATTATGTTAGTATTATATTTATTTATGTTTATTTGTGACTACTATATAAGATTTTTGTTTAAAAATAGTAATGAATTTCAAATAACATTTTCAATTTCTAGCACAAAAATTATTGTTTAATTTTTCTTCACATATTTACTTTGTGTTGCTTATAACAGAATTTGTTTAACAGTATTTTTTTGTGTCTTTCTTACATTTAGCCACACCAGAGATGCTTACCCAGGACCACGAAATACAAAACTGGGCGCAGGAACTAGTCAAGCCCAGAAACAAATCCGAGGGTGGTGTTGGAATACTGGTAATCATCTGGAGAAAAAATAATAGATATTTAAAAAACAGTTGTTGAAAGAAACAAATAAAACACTTGAAATATTTCAGTCACAAAAGTCATATATTAGGTTTGTTCCCCTAGAAAAAAAGGTACCGGTACTCACCAGAAATTGTTTAAGAAAGATGCCGGTGTTCATCGCAAACTTTCTATTACTGTTGTGTTGAAGAAGAAAAAACATAATCCGTGAAAAAAAAAAACACACACACATATATATAACGCCAGAAAAAAGCCCTGGTCCTAAATAAACCATACATACATACATACACACACATACATATCTGGTCTGGTCCGGTAGTCTTAGTTTCAGCTTTACAGCAAACGGGTCATCCCATCTTTGCTCCGCTCCTGTGCCAACTAAAAACACACAGAATGTTTATCACATTATTAGAATTGCAGTTCATCATTGACGGTAGCAGAAGTCGCCAACAGATCAGCAGTTGCCCACGCGATCAATTTTAATCACATACGGGCACCACAACACTGCACGACAGGCATCCCGCTTTTTTCTGAATCTACAATTCACACCAACACGTTGGTACACACACACATACACACATGCATGCATACATAAATAGATGCATACATACATAGATACATACCTACCTACCTACCTACCTACTTATCCACACACACACACATACACACACATGTGTATTTAAAGTAATGTACGCACGCACGCACACACACATACACACACATGTGTATTTAAAGTAATGTACGCACGCACGCACACACACACATACACACACATGTGTATCTAAAGTCAAGTACGCAAGCACGCACACACACACATACACACACATGTGTATTTTAAGTCATGTACGCACGCACACACATATGTATTTAAAGTAATGTATTCAACAAAGTTACATTGTGGTTATTCTGAAATTTGAGCATTTGCCATAACATGATTTGTTACTGAAAGATTTAATTTTCAAGTGAATAATTAGCGGGGGTAACATTTAGCTTCTGTCATTTACGACGGACAATTGTATGTACTCAGGTGGACGTGCAGTGTCATCCTTTCTGGTCACCAGCAACCAAATAATCTTTGCAAAAATATCTTTCTGTGTCTTTTTTCTTAATGTATATTTCCCTCTGGGCAGAATTAATTTCTTATTTCAAGAGGAGTAATTTCAAATCTCAACATTTGTTTTCAAATGAAAAATGTAAATGTTTAACACCTAATGTATAAATAGCTTTCTGCACATTTATATTCTGTGCTCTATTTAATTGCTATCTTATGACTATTTAATTTGTTTGGGACACCATCTTAGATTTTAGGGACTGATGTAAGAGTTATTTCACACACACACAAAATAGTATGACCATTTATTTTAACGTTATGCATTTATCATCATCATCACTATTATCATCATTATGTAGCAAGTCCCTTGCAAAACGTCGCTATCATCAAGGTCTGCCTGAAAGAAACTCAGTCTCTCGCCAGCTTCCCCCCCCCCGTGCACTTTTCTACCCAAGGAGTCACTTATATCATTGTCTTTCTTCGTGCTGGTCGGCCCCTACCCCTCTTTCCTGGTACCATGTCTTCCGCTGTTATTCTTTTCCATCTGATGGCACTTGATATGTCCACAGTAATTCAGTTTCCGAATAAGATGCTGTTTACAAGACAGTTTTCCTGGATCTTCAGATCTTTCAGGATGTCAGGGCTTCTTCTATTCTTGGTGCATTATTGTAATCCTTCTATATAATTTATACGTTTTAAAAACTTGTTTAGGGTTCAGTAAAATTATACATATACTGGGGACATTTTTATTATTGAACTGTGGCTCACAACAAGTCCAAGTTAAAATAGGCCCATGAAAATTTAGTGGGTCCGTAAATATGTATCTAACACAACATGCTAATGGTGCGTAAATAGTCCTTCGCATTTATCAGATATAAAAAATAAAAATAAAAAGAGACATGTATCGATTGTCACTCACAGAAAGAAGTAGAAGGATAGAAGGACACTAGAGTTTTAAAATGGAGAGCTATAGAAAGTGAACATATAAGAAACAAGTGTACTAAGATGCATGAACAAAAATCCACTCCTTAAACAAATAGGTGTCTTCGTTGTCCATGTCTGTCGAATGACTTGACCCCCACAACTACGGAATACGGACATAATTCATCTCAAACCATTGAAATGGCACACTAGGTTGCAGAAATTCATATTAACCAAGCATGGGTTGAACACATAGACCATAATACTGTGTTTGGATACAATCAACATTTAAACAAGACATTCTAAGGGTTGGTTCCATTTTGTTGCACGTAATACACTGCACTTATATACCAATTGTCACCATTATTAAGACATCCAAGCATAACTATGAGTGCAAAGAGACAGATTATTAATAGCATATTTATTCCAACATTAAGCTACCAGTGCCAAACATGGACACTATCTAAAGCCCATATACGCAAAATTACCACCTGCGAGATGAGGTGCATGAGAAAGGCAGCCAACCTAACCATCCGAGATCGAATGAATAATGAAACTTTCAGGCAAATTGTGGGAACAACACCTTGTACTAGATTTATCGAGAAACAGCAGATCAAGTGGTTTGGCCATCTCGTTAGAATGCAGCAAGATCAAATACCATCACAAGCACTACATCTCAGAAGATCAACTACAAGAGCAAGAGGACGGCCGCGGAAAACATGGATCGACAACATTAAAGACACTCTACGCCTTCACGGCATGACAATAGCCAGTGGCAGCCAACGTGCACTGGATCGCAAATTATTCCTCCCCACGGCGCTTAACGGCAGAAGTGGTTCATTATGATGATGATGATGATGATGATGATGATGATGAATACACTGGGGCAAAAACAGATTGTGGAACCCTTGAGGTTTTCAAAAAAATATATATGTAATGGATAATTAAATATTTATTGATAGACATTCATGAAAAAGAAGTAGCCTTTAACGATAGAAGACACACTAGACAACATAAATAGCAAAAGCTATAATTACCGTGTCGGGAATAGAACCTGTCATCTCCAAATGATAACAGCACATCTCTGAAACAGGAAGACTATTCATGACACGCTAGCCACCTCAATGTTTTTTTTTTTTTTTCAAATATATCATCACAGGCCATGTCTATCATACAGTTTCAAACTAAAGGTATGGAATGTATGCAGATTTCATTCCAAACTTTTAGAATAGCACCACTGGTGACAGAAATTATAAAAACGTCAGACCAAAATTCTGTACTAAGAATACAATGAACATTCAAAGAGATTTTATTGGCCATCAGCGAGGAAAAAGTGTACCAAGACATGACCAACTAAGCACCTCTTTAAAAAGGTGTCTTCGTTAGACATAATTTTATTTACTAACTACATTTGATTTACTAATTTTGAAGTAATGTGACAGAATGGTAATATGTTTGTTCCTCTCCTCAGGGTGTTCCAGGAAATGGAGAAATCACCACGAAAGCTCAACTATCTCAGATTGTCACCTGTATCATATACACATGTAGCATCTCCCACGCCTCCACAAACTTTCCGCAGTATGAAGAATATGCCTTTCCTCCCAACTATCCTGGCCTGATGCGGGGCAAGCCACCAAATGATGCAGTAAGTCTAGACACATTTTGTAATCATCGTCATAATCAAGTGCTTTGCCCACTGGCGTGGGGGATCATACTTCTCCACATCTTGTGAGCGATTACAGCATATATCAGTTTGTGCATGACAACATTCCATACTATAATTATGTACGGCTTCAACTCATTTGCTACCAAGCAACTCACCATGAGTTTGCTAGTTTAATCTAACATTAAACCAGTCGTGTTTTATGGCTCTGAAACTTGCAGCCCAACTAAAAGAGATGAAGCAGGTTTATGAAAAAGAGAGTCTTACGACGAATCTTTGGACCCATCAAAGATGCAAGCAGCGGTGAATGGAGAGTGGGAAGCAACAACGAAATTCAAAATCTGTTTCAATCACCACTGATCACTGGCATCATGAGAGCTAATAGACTGAAATGGTTGGGGCATATTGAAAGAATGTCAGATGACAGAGAAGTAAAAACTGTATACATAAGGGAGATGAATGATCGCAGACCACGAGGGAGACCAAGTAGACGATGGAGAGATAATATCCAGACAGACCTGCAAACACTTGGTGTTACCAACTGGAAAGATAAGGCTAACCAGAATGGAGATGGGTGATATCTGCAGCAATGAACCTTAAGGGCTCGGAATGCTGAAGAAGAAAAAGAAGAATCTAACATAATATATGTTTCTGAACACTTTGTGACCTCCTCAGTTTTTAGCCTCATCCCCTCAGTCTAAATTTTACTTAACCCCTCCCCCCCCCCCCCTTCTCCCCACTCCATAATTCTACTATTCTGGTTCAGAACTAAATTATAGTAAATCTTTTTATTTTGTACTGAAAGCAATAATAACTGTAAATCTTTTCATTTGGTTTTGAAAGAAATATTATTTCAATCTTGTCACGATCAGAATGCTGCTGTAGCCGAGCGGGACATTCTCAATTGCCTGCCGGACAGACCTACCACCTTAGATATCATGATTGTAACCAAGATCCTCAGTGCCAAGGGCACCAAGAGCATTGGCGACTTTGAAGTCCAGTACGTCTTTGATCCTCAAGCTAGAGAGATTGTTGATGAGTGAGTACAAAGTCCACATGTTTGAAATATATTGCTATTTGTATTAGACCAGTGTTTCTCAAACTTTTCTTAGTCGCGGCGCCTTTTTTCAATTAAATTTGTTCCACGGCGCCCTAACGTAAGTAAAAGTATGACTATTCAATAATTATGAAGGTCAATGATGATTAGTGTTAGCTGCAGTAGCATAGTGGCCAGATGCTCGCCTGCTGGGTAAAAGGTATTGGGTTTGAAACTGCACCTAGAAGATCTGATTTTTTATAAATGCTTTCAGGTGGACCAGACCTCAAATCAGTACCAGATAATGTCCGGAGAGGTAATGATGTCCGACATGTCTCGGACCCCATCACCCACGGAGTGCCAGTTGGTTCATAAAGTATGAATGAGTCCAGCACTGAATTAGTCCGTCAGTGAGTGGATACTGGGTTTGTTCTCTTGCACTGCCCACTTGATCCCAGATAGCCTTCACCACTACAGTTGTATCATAAAGTAGCTTACCACCCAGAGGGTTGGCAGCAGCCGATCCATAAATCTGCTCATTACTCCACACACCCGCATATCCCAGGCAGAAAATTTATGATAAGCTCTTGATCAGTTTTATCAAGCAATGCAAGCCACCCACTCTATGCCTAAGATGCCAGTTTATATTTTCCGATGCATGCTCTCTGATGCGCGCGCACACACACACACACACACACACACACACAGAAAGTGTATAATATTACACAGTACAACCTGTCAACATGGACTCGCTTAAGAAGAATAAACGATTAACAAAAACACTCCTTCGTGTGGGTTCCGGGGTCTTGTAATAGAGAAAACAAGAATAGACCCACTGCCTACCCAAAAGCGTGTCGTAAGAGTTGACTAATTGGGAGCTTTCTTCGAATTCGGAGTGCATCTGCCTGACAGGCACGGAACCAACAGTCTGCATATAATTTAGTCAGATCTGTAAAACGGATGCACATGCAACACTGAAGTTCTGGAACAGAACTGCAGTCCAGAAGTGGATGAACAGCCAGAACTTTCCACCAGAGTTTACAGCTGATGAACGCTAAAAAGAAGAAGAAGAAGAAGAAGAAGAAGAAGAAGAAGAAGAAGAAGAAGAAGAAGAAGAAGAAGAAGAAGAAGAAGAAGAAGAAGAAGATATAAATACAATTTTGCTCCACTGTAAGGATATAATTATTATTATTGGTCCCTAGTTGACACACATTTTCTAACACATACTCGATTTTCCAGTCCCTTGGAAATTGTGTTAACGAAGATTTAACTGTATTAGTGTTTACCAACAAACAGATTAGGGAAGAGGTAGAGGAGGGGGAGAGAGAGAGAGAGAGAGAGAGAGAGAGAGAGAGAGAGAGAGAGAGAGAGAGAGAGAGAGAGAGAGAGAGAGAGAGAGAGAGAGAGAAAATACAGTCATGACTAACCATAACTATTTTCCCAACAGATTCCGCAGAGATCTTCGTAAAATCAGCAAGAAGATCAAAGAAAGAAATCTTCATCGGAATCCACCATATGAGTATTTGGACCCAGAAATTATTCCAAACAGCATAAGCATATAACTTTCACAGCATCAAAATCATCCCACAGTTTCAAAATATGAAGAACAATCCATATGAAATCTACATACAGTATTGGAGTTTGGCAAACCATTCCACACTTCCAAAATGTGTCATGTTTTTTGTGTATGAATGTATATACAGGTTTGTTTTTCTGGCGGTATGCAGTGCTTCATTAATACTGGGGTGCCTGGTTGACCATGTTTCTTAGTGCATTTGTATTCATGGCGAGGCGCAGACGCCGTCTGGAGGTGACAGGTTCAATTCCCGGCACGGTAACTATAGCTTTCGATTTTTATGTTGTCTAGTGTGTTCTTCTATCTTTCTACTTCTTTCTATGAGTGCCGATCAATACACTTTCTGTTACTTGATTAATTCATAATATTTAACGGCCTCAAAGGTCCCCCCTCTGTTTATTCATTAATACTGGCACTTTTTCCTTTAAAGCATTATTGTTTTCAATGCCCCTGTAATAGACACTTTGTGATCAGCACCGAAACCATTTTTTCAAAACTTTGTGTTGAGTACTGACTTCTTTTTCCTATAAAAAAAAAGCCCTGTATATACATATGTGTGGGTACTGGCTGCAGTCCCGGGAAGTAACAAACATCTTGTGACGATTGGTCTATAAAAATATAGGTCTAGCCCTATATGCCTTATACACCTAAAGACGTGGCAAAAGCAATTACTGTTTAAACATTTTGTGTGTGACTAACTCTGATACTTAAAATGACATTCATAGTTTAGAATAATTAATTCTCACTCTGTACATATATTTAATGTAAAATGTTTAGCTTTTTAAATCATTTCCAGTGTTAAATATACATTTTAAGTACAATTTACAATTTGTTTTTGTCAGTTCCAAGTCTACTTAAATTAACAGTAGAACTCAACATTTGAAATCACCAGTTCACAGCACGATAGCTTTCATATGGGCTACAGGCCTCCTGATATAAATTTTCTGACAGAAAGAAGAAGAAACAGACCAGTTCCCACATATTTATCATCATCATATAGCAGGGCCTTTGAAGAACTGTCCACCATCCAGAAATCAAACCCTCCAAGACCAGTTCCCACACATTCATCATCATCATTTAGCAGGTCTTTTGAAGAACTGTCCACCATCCAGAAACCACACCCGCCATTACTGTTTTCTCCAAACTACAATGGCATTTTAACATGGTGAAAATATTGCAATTTTCAAGAAACAATACACTTTCTCTTCGACTTACAACTTATGCGAATTACAACCTATGCAACTTAAAATCATCCACTTTTACGATTATAAATAATAAATTAAAAAAAAAAAACTGTAATAAAGAAAGAAAGATAACTATACTGGTCAGGTCACAAAGTATGAGAGTATTTTTCACATTCATCATCAATCAGCAAGTCCTTTACAGAACGTCGCTCTCTTCACGGCACGCTTGAAAGTATCCCTTTCCCTGGCCAGCTCTCCAGCCCCATGTGCTTTCAATGTTAACGCATCTTAAATGTCTTGTATCCATTTTTGCAGTGGTCGACCCCTGCCTTGCCTTCCATCACCGTCTTTTCCAAGCCACCATGACACTTTTCACATTAGGTACAATAATTATATTTATGTTTACATTCAATTTTTATAACCCTTTTAAATCAAAAAAGTTTTCGATAAATATGAATTCGACTTACAACCTGTTGGTCGGAATGGAACTTGGTCTAAGTCATGGAGATCCTCTACTGTTATGGGCCAGACAACGACCCCCCCCCCCCCTTTCCTCTCCACCTCCCTCTTTCCCACCTCGATATTCAACTTGCCCCACCCCTGAAATTAACCTAAAGTAAAATTAGGGCTTTTCTTCTGGTGGTATGCAACAGTTCACATTGCCAACTCCTCCTTTTCGTTGGCACAATTGTTTTTGCACTAATATAATGGAGACTTTCTGGTTAATACTGGCACCTTTTCAGAGACCCTTTTGTGGTGAGCAACGACATTTTTTGCTCTATAAAAATCCCTGAATAAAATTATTTGTTAGACTGACCAATGTTCCTCAAGGCTAAACAACAGTGTGTTCCTTATATATTATCTCCTTCGAAGTCGGCGTACAGCTGCCCAAGAGGCAAGGAAATGAAAAACGGTTGTACACGCAAAAATCAGGTCCAGGTGAAAGCCAAAAGTCCAAGCGGACGATTAACCGGGACCTTCCACTGGAATTCACAGCCAGTGTTCGATAATAATAATAATAATAATATATTATTAGGACCAATTTTTTTTTAATTAACTGGCTGTTCAAGTTCATGCAATTTTTAGCTAGGTGTCTGAACAAGATCTTACTAATTTGGAATGCTTACAGAAAATGTATAATACAACTTATAATATGTTGCAAGTGAAGAAAGATAAAGTTTCAAATACATAGCAGATATGCATCATTTGCAGAAAACAAGCCACTTGATAAATAATTGCCAGGTGACAGAGAAAACAGACTTGTCACCATCAACTGGAAGATAGCATCACATGTCAGATAGACATGTGACCAATCAGCCATGTAACAATGTGTTTCGATTCTCTTTCTCATGAAACGCGCCGCTCACGCCTGCTGTTTAAGATCACTCAATAATTAGAATTATAAAGTTTTACAGATCTTTTTTTTTCAGACATCTTCTAGTTAATTTAATCTGCATGCCTTCTCATTTGAAACATAATGGGATCACTTGTTTAATTGTTTTTTCAGTCCCACTCAACACAGTATGTGTTTTATGTTATTAACCATGTGATATAATAGGTTTGGCCTGAGCATGCTAACGAAATCTGGCTAGGTGACTGTAATATGCAACACAATGTTAGTATTTTTTATGCAATATGTATAAATGATCATTCTTTAAAAGTCACATTTTATTCGTTTTTCTCCTTCTGTGGTCCCCCTTCAAAGGGTGGTTGGCATATCGTGTTCCTGTTTACAGCAAGGCTGCGATATCTACTCTTTATGATCGAACATTGCAAATACTTAAATGGTCACCTTTTAGGACATGTTTGTTGAGGGGTGGAATGTCTATTAACCCTCCCCTCACCTCACTTTTCCTCCCTCCCACAAGGTTTGCTACCTTAAGTTTTGATACTCTCAGACGATAAAATCTCAGCCTGGATGGCAGACCAAAGGGGCACATCCCAGATACCTGTTCAGCCTCCAAAGATGTTATAACTCATTCAGTAACAAGTAAAGATCCTATGTGTTTACTGGTATTTGCTTACATGGAATCACTAATGTAGAGCTTTGGGAGAGAACAACTTCCAGGGGACCAAGAGGGAAAGAAAAGATGCTGGTGCTGGATAGGGCACACTTTGAGAAAACCTGAGAGCAACATAACTAGAATGTCTTTGCAGTGGAACCCACAGGGGCATAGAAAAAAAGAAGACAGGAAAACACATGGAGAAGGGAGCTAGAGAGTGAAGATAAAAAGATTTGGGGGTCATGGGGAGAGCTGCATGTGATAGCAAAGTATACAATGACTTGGCGTGAGTTTGTTGAGAGCCTATGCTCCACTGGGGGTTAGCAAGGCAGAAAAAAAAAAGAAGCTTACACGGTATAGAAATTTTCATTTTTGTGTGTGACCCATCCATCATCATCATCAATCTCCACTTGTGGTTTAAGCGTCGTTGGGAAGAACAGTTCGCGATCCACTGCTAGATGGGCTGCAGTGGCTGTAGTCATTTCGTGTCGATACAGAAGCTCTTTAATGCCATTAATCCATCTTCTCCTAGAGTGACCTCATGATTTCAAATCAGATATCTTCAGGTGTAGTGTCTGCATTGGTAGTTGTTCTAGCTGCATCCTTACTAGATGATCAAACCATCTGATCTGTTTCTCAATGACTATGCTGAATGGTGTTATTCCAACAGTCTGTCTGATAATATCTATCATTTTTAACTTTGTATCAGATGGTTGAGTTAGCAGCTTTTCTCATCCACCTCATTTCACAGGTGTTAATTTTACGTAGGATAGCCTTTGATAATGTCCAAGTCTGGCACTGGTAGCACAGTGTTGGTATGAATATAGCGTTTATAGTCTGTTTCTTGGTGCTCATATTTATGTTTGGATATTTTAATAACGGTGTCAGTTGGTATATATATTTCCCCCATCGAGTGCTTTCATTAACCCTTTCTGACCCAACTGTTACTTTGATATCATCTATTTCAAAAGTTTATCAATATCAGCCCTACAAGTATTTGTGAAAGTAACAACTTGTTAGGTTAAAGTGTTGTTGTTGTCCATACATCACAAGTGATGAAGACCACTTTTTATCCAGTATTGATGAATGATTATGAGTACGAAGGTGGCTGATTAGTCCAATATGAGTCTAGAAAGTTCTTGAGCAGTGTGGACAACAGGTGGAAGGAGCAGTAAGTGTGGGATTAGCGAAACGGTTTTTGCTAGTCTGCCTCCACTTCTCTGCCCATGCAACCTCTGCTGCCTGGCAGGCTGATGCACCTGAGGGATGTACGCCATCCAGAACGGTCGTGTGCAGCAGTCTCCCATGACAGCAGTTTAGAGTGTCCTTACAGCGTTTTTTCTGTCCTTCCTGGGACCTCTTCCCTTGCTGGAGCTCACCATAAAAAACTCTCGTTGTGAGGTGATAGTCTGGCATGTGGACTAGATTACCAGCCCAACGCAGCTGATTAAAGTAGCATCGGTCAAGGAGATAATTAGAACACTCATAATGGCTAAACCAATCTGGTGAAACTCCTATGCATGTGAGGATGATAATGCGGGCACCTGCTACGAATTTGTCCATGAATAAGAGAGTTAATAAAATGTGTACATCTATAAATTAATTTATAAATATACTATCAATGCACAGTTGTAAATATTCACTTCTTTTAAAGCTTAATATCAGTCTACCTTTTTTATTTATATATTTTTTTAAATTTCACATTGAAATTAACTGACTTTACCATTTATTAGAAATGTTTATCACATGAAAATGTCAATAAGTTATTTTTCCCTTCATTCGCATGACAAAACTCTATTTATACATATATGCACAATTTTCTGTTTTACACATTTATACTGTAATGTTTTACATTAAAAAAAAAATATTTTCAATGGAATTATTTGCATGAATGTAAAAGTTAAAGGAAGATCAAACTAAGTTCATTTAGGAAATAATTTTTTTTAACCAGCTGACACATAAGAGACACAGTATTAGGCTTCAAGAGGCTTCAAATGAAACATTAAAAGTGTGATACAGGTCAGGCTGCAGGTAATTTGGCAGCAGATGACCTTGTGTTGGCTTTGACAGTAATATCGAGAGGTATCGTTTGCAATGAGAAACTACTGAATGTTAAATTGTGTGGTTAAATCACAAACCGCCACAAAAAAAAGTGTCCCGTAAAACGCAACTTAACTTTTGTGAACATTTCAAATTATTTATGATTTTTATTTTTTTATTCAGCATTTTCAGCTTTTGAGCTGAAATTTTATAGAAAGATTCTCAGAATATCTTGGACAAAGGAAAGGAGAAATACTGACATCTTGAAAGATCTGAACATCAAGAAAGACTGGCTAATAAACAGCATCCTGTCTCGGAAGCAGAAATATTTTGGTCATATCAAGCGCCTCAACGGCTTTGAAAAAATTATAGCAGAAGGCAAGGTACCAGGAAGGAGGTGCAGGGGCCGACCAACATGAAGATGGGCACAGGATATAAGTGACACTTTGAGTATGAAAGTACATGAGGTGGGAGAGCTGGCGAGAAACCGAGTTTCTTTCAAGCAGACCGTGATGAGAGCGACGTCTTCAAAGGACCTACTGCATAATAATGATGATGATGCAGGAAATAATAATAATAATAATTAAAATAAATAATTTAAAAAAATAGTTACTGAAGAATAAAACAAGGTTTAAGCCCCTCACCTGACACATAATTATCTTGGGTCAGGGTGCGGCTAAAAGAGCTTTATCTTGCTCAATAAAAATAATAATTATTATAATTGGGTAGCTAAGACTTTAACCACTCCCCCATGCCAACAAATTATACTGTCCCACTTGCTACTCTAACTCTTTCTGTACAATTGAATGTAGAATGCTGAATTAGGAATAGACATCACAGCACTTGGGACACTCCCATAAGCGCTCTGTCCCCCATCTTCAGCAATAAGCAGCGAAGAGTTCCAATTCCGATGGTACCAGTAACTGTTTGATTGTATATCCGTCTCGCCTTTTCCTTGAGTGTTGAGTGTCGGCCAGATCCCCTGGTAATTTCTCGCAGCGCCATTCTCCTTAGACCGTAATGATCTTTTTTTTTTTAATTATTATTGAGTTTTCTGTACGATTGGTTATTTTAACATATCAAAGGTTGTCCGATAAGTTTCCATATATGGGGTTAAAACAAATTTTTTATGAAAACCTTTCATACCAATATATTTTGTCTTACATGACTACCAGTGTTAAAAACCCATTTGGATGTGTGTTCTCCACTGCTGTAGAACAAAAGTAAAGGACCCTTTTCCACGCTATCATGTGCATTAGGCATATAGGGTTAAACCTATATTTTATAAACTAATTGGTGGGTGATATGGTCTACATCACGCCGGCCACCTTTGCTTCCCAGAACTGCACCTGGTATCCACTCAAGGCAGGGTCGACCTGGGAGCCGAAGTCATTTTAAAAAAAAAGCCACGTTCAGTCAGGACCCGAACTCATGACCTTCAGATCCGCAGGCAAGCATCTAGCTGCTACACCACGGCGACTGCAAAAGAACATAGTGAGAGTTATGCTTGTAATGGTGTTGGTGATATGTTTATTTTTCCTGTGTATGGAAACTTATGGGACATCATGGTATGTGCATTTATTACTTAAAGAAGTAACCTCTTAGAACAGACCGAGTTAGAGTTACATCTGCTACATACTGAGAGAGTCAAACTGACACAATTCCATGTATTAAATGACAATTCAAACTTACAAAATAAACATAAGCTTACTCAAATGCTTGTAAATGTGTTATATTAATTTATTTGTAAATTTCTATTATTTAAAATATATATTACATTTGTAATTATCATCATAGAAGATCTGAACATTAAGGAAGATTGCCTAGTAAACAGCACTTTGTCTTGGAAACTTAATATTTTGGCCATATCAAGAGCCACGGCGGACAAGAAAGAGGAGCAGGGGCCAACCAGCACAAGGACTGACAAAGGATATAAGTTACACCTTTGGTAGGAAAGTGTTCATCGGCAACCGGGTCGCTCATTGGCTGGCCAGTAGATGACTTTGTTGTCAATTGGGACAGTATTTGGGTCTCTCACTCTTGATCACATTAACACTGCAAGAGTCCTTTACAGGGCTAGCTGGTGGCGAGCAATGCTGAGCTATTTTATATGGTGCACATAAACCTAAATACAATTAAACCAAAAGCTCCATCCTTAGGGGGGGGGGGGGGGGGGGAATGATGGTTATGGCGATTTTTTTCCCTGCAAGTCAAGGAAAACGTGCACAAGATGGGAGATATGGTGAGAGACTGAGCTTATTTCATACCAGCTGTGATTAGAGCGATGTTCTGTACACATCCTAACATGAGAATGGTAGTAAGAGAGTTATACTGTGGAAGAGATTGCCACCTAACCACTTAATATTCCCAAAGACACCAGTAAGTGCACTGAGGCCAACCTTTAAAAGAAAAACAGACTTCTGTAAGGGTTCTAATCACTCTTGGCTGAGACTGCAAGGAATGACCTGCACGCACCGCAGAATCGGAAATTCAACAGCTGACTGATTCCTGATATCTCCAGCCCAGGTGATGTGATTATCTATACATATGGCTCTGTGTTGAGAGGCAGAAGAAGTGTATGGGGTTTATTGAGAAAGCTAATAGAAGATGCTTAGTGTCACAAAGTCTGGCTTATGATTCAGCACAAGCTAGTTTGAGAATGGAGGTGGAGGCAGTCACAGCAGCTTTCTGTTGATTTGAGAACCAGCTGAATACAAATATCATGATTATAACTGACTTACAGAGCATGTTGAGACAAGCATGCTCCACGCAGTGTGGCAAGCATCGCTTCAGAGATCCCAGAGAGTCAGCATTCTTTGGATGTTTTATCTGGGCCATGCCAGGTGTGTTGGGGAATGAACAGGGAGACAGACTGGCTAGTTCCAGACCAATAGGTGGTAGATTTCATGCATGACAAGCAAGATGTGATCAAGGTCCTTTGCAAGAAAGTGAAAAACACAGAGGCATGATTAAATCATAATAGTATGGAGAGACTGATACAGCTAGAAGTGACTAGAGGGTCTGGTCAACACTCTACACTCATAGGGAAGGAAAGTTGGACATATAATTATTCAAACAGCTACTGGTATCATCGGAATTGGAACTCTTCACTGGATGCTGAAGATTTGGATAGAGCACTTATGGGAATGTCTCGAGTGCTAATATGTCAGTTCTTAGTTCAACACTGGTCAACTTTCATTGTAATTTTTGTAATGTCTATGAGATGTTCTTTCATGCATCCTATCTAATCCTTTATCACCCGGCTCTCTAGCTTAGTTGGTTAAACCTGACATCACGGTGACCGGGTGACGAACTCCTTGTGGTCCGGGTTTACCCCCAGGGGTAGGCAGAAAACCAACATTCCTCCCAGATTTAAGGTACCTATCATGGAATCAAGGCCGAAGGGTTGCGATATCCATAGTACCGAGCCAAAGGGTTTACAACTCATGGTTTCTGGATATTTAAAAAAAAAAAATCTAATCCTCTAATAAACTCATATTTAGCTGCCATGTACCACACACACACTAAATATATATAATGAAGAAAGCCAAAGACTGGAAATACTTCTTCTGTATTAGCCCTTAAAAGGGCCGTTAGCACGCCGTGTTGTGGTTTACGGTATGGCTGTGATAACTGCGCTTTTAGGCCCTATACATTCATTTCAGCTAACTCCAAATCAGAGCCCTTTAGGACAAGCTTGTTGGGGTGGAGGGGGGGGGGGGGGGGGGGTTAATGAGGCCCTGGAACCTACAAGGTGAGGAAATAATAAAAGTCATTATACTGTTAATGGTGATTAATGAAATATTTATTTACAATTCAAATGTTGATATCAGAAATAATAGAAAACTGATGGAATATTGATGGACAATTTAAAAAAAAATTAGAGACAAGCAAAATATGAATAATCAACAGTTATCAATTTAGCTCATGGGAGACAATCCACTTTATTCCACCCCCTACCCCTGCCATGAAGCATACGCGCTCAGTCAACTCATACCATGTTTTCATATTCTTGCCACCTCATACAGCTCACTCTATATGCTTTCTACCCTTTTCACCTGATCTGATAGCCGTTACTTAGTGCAACAAAGCCTGGGCAGATGGTACAACATCCAGTTTGAGAGGACTGAGGTGGAGACATTCACCACAGCCTTCTGTTGACTTGAGAGCCAGCATGTTGTGTAACTGAGGTGGAGACATTCACCACAGCCTTCTGTTGACTTGAGAGCCAGCATGTTGTGTAACTGAGGTAGAGACAAGTCACCACAGCCTTCTGTTGACTTGAGAGCCAGCATGTTGTGTAACTGATGTGGAGACATTCACCACAGCATTCTGTTGACTTGAGAGCCAGCATGTTGTGTAACTGAGGTAGAGACAAGTCACCACAGCCTTCTGTTGACTTGAGAGCCAGCATGTTGTGTAACTGATGTGGAGACAGTCACCACAGCCTTCTGTTGACTTGAGAGCCAGCATGTTGTGTAACTGAGGTGGAGACAGTCACCACAGCCTTCTGTTGACTTGAGAGCCAGCATGTTGTGTAACTGAGGTGGAGACATTCACCACAGCCTTCTGTTGACTTGAGAGCCAGCATGTTGTGTAACTGAGGTGGAGACAGTCACCACAGCCTTCTGTTGACTTGAGAGCCAGCATGTTGTGTAACTGAGGTGGAGACAGTCACCACAGCCTTCTGTTGACTTGAGAGCCAGCATGTTGTGTAACTGAGTCAAAAAGCTTGTTGAGGAAAGTCAAGACAGGTGTGCTCTAAGCAGACTGGCAAACATCGCTTCTGAAATCCTGGGTAGTTAGCGTCTTTTTGATATTTTCTCCAGGTATGCAGGTGTGTAAACTACTGGCTGTAAATTTGCCAGGGGCTGTTGGGGTTGGTTCTGCAATGTGCTATAAAGGATACGCAACTAACCTAACCTAATGCAGGTGTGTAAGGAAATGAACAGGCAGATAGAGTGGCTGGTTCTGCACCCCTTTGTGGTGAATTAATGCATGACAAGCTGAAAGTTGTAAGAGCCCTTTGTGAGCGTGTGCACAGCGCAGAGGCACAATCAGATTTCATCACGGTCTGGTGCAGTGAGCGGTGACCAGGGAACCTGGCTGATGTTCAACACTCAGAGGAAAGGTGAGACGGAACATACAATAAGTCTATTACTGGTACTATCGGAGTTAGAACGTTGATCTTGCTGCTGAAGATGGGGATGAAGCGCTTATGGGAACATCTTGAGTGTTGTGATGTGATGCAAAACACTCCAGTTATGCTATTATCACACTGCCTCAACAAATATCCGATCTAAGGCCACATTTAAGCATAAGCAGCTGCACAGGGCTGCAAAATTTTGAGGGTGAAAAAATATTGTAGCAAAAAGATGTTAATTCTTCATTGTTTTTATTATTCTGAAACTTGCATTAGAATGACATTCTGGCGTTAAAATAGAATGGTACTATTAGTACACTGGTGTTTATTTTGTGCTCTTTAGTTTTAGTGTTGTTTATTTTGAGGAAGGAATGTAAACTGACATTGGATACCATGGGCAGAAAAGCAGCAGACCGGCAGCAATGAAAATCACTTGTGAATGCCTTATGTGTCAACAGCGACATGAAGAGGATATAGATATAGATTAGTACACTCCCTCACCTAGAGATGATATTACCAACATAACAAATGAACTGTGTAGGAAATTCTCCATGTGGCTGACCGAAAGACAGCAAATGGATTCCAAAAACCGGATTATACATTTTTAAGATTCACATTAGTTTTGTGAGTAGTGTATGCAAATAAGAGACAAAATAAAAAGAGTAATGAGGATATCTTGAGAGAAACTAACTCATGAAGAGAACTGATTGCCCACATCAGAAAGAGACAATCTACATTCTTTGGTCATCTGATAAGAAGCAGAAGACTGGAGTGAATCGTGACAGTAGGAAATTTGAGAGAGGCAGAGGGAGACCGAGAGAAAAGATGCTGGACAGTGTGACGCCATGGCATGAAGGATCATCTGTGTCAGAGTTGACTGAAAGTCCACTAAAAAAATAATTCCACAACTTACTGCTAGTGGTCTGTAAATGAACAGAGATGCTGAGATTTAGCTGAACGGAGAGTGGGCGTAAAATAAATGACTGCACAGGGGCATCATATATAATAAACAATGCTAGCATCTTTTCCTGACTCCATGATTCTCTAGAGTTTGTTTAGTTGTCAACCAAGTCAAGATCAAACAAGAAAAAGAACAAATGTAATTCATCAATACAATATCATTTGCTTGTCTCCAGGCACTTAGCTGACAGGGACTGTGCTTTCTGTATTATTTACCGCACATTGAACAGGCATTTACTGAAACTGGTAGAAGATGTAATCAGGTTAATTTAGTTCCAACTTCAAAGCAAACGGGTCACCCCAAAGTTGCTCTGTCATTATGCCAAAGAAAACAACAGTGAATGTCCAGCACTGTCCCTTGTGGAGAAAAAAATAATAATTAATACTGTAGTCTTAGCATGTCCAACTGCTTACACACACATTGAATGGATATGGAAGCAGTCAGAGGTGCCAACGCAAACAGTTTGATAAACAGTTCTTCACTGACAGAAGTAGCAGTGACAACAGATCAGTAGCTGCACATGCAATAAATTGCATATGCACCACAAGTTTTTTGGTGACAAGCCACTCAACATTTTCTGAATTTGCCAAAGGCGGAAGCTGTGACAACTATGATGCACAAAATCAGCAACAAAATTTGCAGATCAAGAAATTAACAGTTAGTTTATGCACAAATCAGATCATCTGATTGTGTAAACCAAATTTTTCAAGACTGAATTGCTTGTGTTTGGGTAAGGAACATCTCCGTAGTTCACAGGTGAGCGAATTTTGATTCTCCTGATGTGTGTGTCTCGCCCGTTCTGATGGTTGCTCAGTACGGCAATCTGAATCATGAAGGTGCGAATTGGTTTGTCATGGGCATCTTTCAAGGGAATGCAAACCCAGCCTGTAGGCTCTGAGAGTTCTATCTGTTCCACCTCTGTCAAATCATTTGCATGGTTTCCGGCTTTGATAGACAGCCTGTGGAAGATAAACAGAATTATTTCTCCACATCTATGTTACTTGCAGGCAGGCATGGTAGAGTGTGCTACTCTCTGTGGTAACACAGCTCTCTTGCCTGATGAGGTAATGAGTTTGAATCTGTATTTAGGCACATTTTTAACCAATTCACCCAAGGAATCCTTAAAAATAAAATAGGATATGGCCCTATTAGAATTCCAGAAAAGGATGGTTCAAAATTGTGTGTTGTGTTTTTTTTAAAAATACAAGTCACTAATAAATTCGTTACAAATGTATTTATCTATATTTTTAATTCTTCCTAAATGTATAAAGATATTAAAAACAGTCATCAATAAACATGAATAGGGAGAAGCATTAAATGGAATACATCCCCCATGACCTTATAAAAATGTGTGTATCAGCTGACTCATGCCCCGTGACCTCCATCACTGAGGCTTACAAAGAAACTATGACGTCAACTTAGCTTGAAAAACCAATTTAGCTCCAAAAAAAAACCAAGAAGACAATGGAGAGATAATGTCCAGACACAACTACAAGCACTTGGTGTCACCAACTGGAAAGAGAAGGCCAACCAGATAGATGAGTGGAGGCGGGTGATATCTGCAGCAATGAACCTCATGGGCTTGAAATGCTAAAGAAGAAGAACAAAAAGAAGAAGAAGCCTTACAGTGAATCTCTGGGCCCATAAATGATGCAAATAGTGGAAAATGGAGAGTGATAAGCAACAAAGAAATTCATAATGACTTAAATCACCACTAATTGCTGACCTCAGGAGGGCTTACAGACTGCAATATTTAGGGTATATAGATATAAATAAAAGAACTGAACAGAAGTAGACTTTGAGGAAGAACAAGAAGTTTGTTGAGGGATAATATACATGCAGAGCTATAAACTCTTGAAGTCACCGTCTAGAAACAGAAGATGAATTACGAAATGCATTTGCAACCCTTAAGCCACAAACATTGACTTACGCCAGTACCATTCAATTAACACAAAACAATTTAGAACTCGCTCATGCAATATCTATGATCTATGCAGCAAGGAACCTCAAAGGCTCCGAATGTTGAATAAGAAGAAGTAACACAAAATATCACCTGTTTGGAGTGTAGCTTTCATCTGCCTTGTAATCTGCATACAAGCAAACATCATGAATGGTGGTTTTTCTCCTGAACTGTATGCTCACAGTGTGAGGCTGTGGCCCATCAGACTGCCAGTAGGTGTCATTGGAGTCATCCCGGAGCTGGTCCACGCCAAAACCTGACAGAAAGTTATGTAAACCTATTTTAATCTATACTATAAACTGTTAATGCCTGTATCTGTCTGACTGGCATATTTTTTATTCTGTATCTTACAAACTCCTTCCAAATGGTGCCCAGTGGGGGAATTAAATTTGCAGAGGTTATTATGGCTGCAATGTCTGGTCAATTGTGCTATATGCAACAAGGTTTCTGCATATTTCTGATAATTAATGCCACATTCACTAAAAGTTAAAATTTGGTTGCAGCCTCCTAGATCAGTTCTTCCCCTAATGAGCCTCAAAGCCTTTCCCAGTGGGAGCCCACCCCATTCCCCCCCCCCCCCCACAGTGGGAGCCCTCCCACCTCATTTGTCTAATTGTTTTTGGTGGTCTATTATGTGTATGTAAAGAAGCTTCTCTGGAATAATATAAATTCTTGCTCTTGCTTTCAGTTTCCCAATTCACCCAGTTTAGTATTTTCTTTTACACTTTAAAGTTAAGTTATCTGGGTAAAGATTCGACATCACAGCATTCAAGGCAAACCCATATATTTATATATATCTTCGTCTTCCTCGGTAACAACAACCACCGAGGCGAGGTTTGTCCTTAACTCTTTCAGTCCCAAGGAACGCATCATACGTTCATAGGTTCCTACCTAGAAGCCCAATGAACGCATGATGCGCCAATTTTATTACTTTCTTCACTACCCCCTGGGCCTGTGATGCTATACCCCCTGGGACTCAAAGAGTTAATGATAGTTGAACTCCAGGTTTCCGCTGTCATCTGGTTGACTACTTACTTGTCTTGCTTTTCCCTCAGTTTAGTTTAAGTCAGTTAAAATTTAACTTAAATAGAAATAGTAATTACAAATAGTTACTGTTAGTAATCACATTGATCCTGATACATTCATTCAATACATACCTGGTTTGCAAGACGACAAAGACCAAACAGCTTGATCTCCGACTTCTCTGAGCTTTCCATCCCTTTCATCTTTAAATATATCAACAGTCTGTGCATCACTGAATTTTGTCAGCATCCTAATTTACTGAGAGAGAAACGAAACCTACAGAAAAAAATGTCTTTACTACTCTTTACTAAATATACAAAAGATAACTTCGTCTGTTGACTGCAACCAATACAAAAGTATATACCCAATTCTACAAAACAAACTGTTTCGTGTGTCTGCTTTTAAATATTTACTAAGTATGTATCGTAATTTTGAAAATTTTAACAATATCACTTTAATTTACTTCCATTTTTTATAATTTCAATATTTAGCATTTGAATATTTTTACCTTATTATCAGATAGATAACGGGTAATGAACCTTGGGCCTCACGGTAAAATAAAAATGTGTACTCGGTGATAACGAAGATAACGCGGAAGTAATACAAGCAGACAATCACACGAACAGGCAGGGAGTATCATTTCATACAGACAGGAGAGTACACGACAAATAGTCTAGCCTGGGATTTCTGTATTACGTAAGCATTGTTAGCAGTTATGCTGATTAAAAACTGTTTGGTTTTCTGTGTCTGTCACACACACACACACAAATATGCCATCGAAGTGTTAGTTTATTCATTCAATGATTCTCATGTAGATTAGTTTAGCAACCACTTCATTTTTGGCTGACTTTCATTTTCATTCATACTCTTTTTACTGAAGTAAAAACTTCCATTGTTGTGAATGTGAGTGAGTTTACACGACGTTAGCAGACTTTGGTGAGTTATGACGTCCGCATAAGAGTGTCAGTGAATACAGCAGTAATGTGTTTGATCAAAGTCAAAGTCAGTGCCACTGCACAATTAATTCGTTTCTTCACAGTCCACTATGCTGTGCTGTTTCCAGTCTTCTAAAAAAAATTATTTAATACAGAATGAGAAGTCAGAAGTATACACATTTTTGTAAATGTCTCTTATGCTATAGAAGTGTGTCATGTCACGAACAAGTCAACATGACATCACATTGAAAACCTATATTTCTTTGGGACACAAAAAGTGGTAACGAAAGTTAAATTCATAATTCTTTGTTACATTCGGTTTTGTATGCTCAGGATAGATCGTCAGGTGGGCTGCCTCTATGAACTCGCATGTCAGCTGCTGGTCCTTCGTGGTTCCCACTTCCCCAGAGCTTGCTGTACACCCACACTTTGCCAGGTTGTTTTTTTTTTTTAAGTTGTAGGTAGCATGTTTTGATCATCATTATTTTTGTTACAAGACAATATCATTTGACAGCTAGTAGAATGTATTCAATGTCTTTTCTGTTAAAGGTGTATAAGCTGTTAATTATTGAGCTAACATGCAGGACATGAGAATATAGTTATGTTTTATTCATGTGTGATAGAAATGCAACATTGAATGAGTAGAAGTCATTGTGTGAGTTCCAGTGCTAAGTTTTGAGGAGAAGAAGAAGAAGGAAGAATAAGTCCATTTCTTCCCATCCTAAGCCCAACAAACATGACAAAAAAGGTAACTAGTTAGCGGTATTCCGAAATCATACGTGTTGGGCAAAATGGTGCAAATATTACAGTCTAACTGTAATCCATAACATACTAACAAAGAAAAACTATTTAAACTGTCTTATTTTGTATGTTGATTCAGACCTTTTAGTTTATGCCCTAGTGCCAAGTTGTGTTGTACTGACTCATGTGGGCCTGTGTCATTGTAAAGTATTATCAATCTATCTGCTTCTCACTCTGAAGTTTCAGTATTTTCTGTTTGATGGACCAGTGAAATCTTTGAAAATAAAGTTTGGGTACAACTCACGAAAGTCACCCCATCTCATCAGCTGCGAGATTTAATAGGGGATTTCCCAAGACACTTCTATAGTCCAGGGGTGTCATGTGTTTCTCGTTTTGAATGTTCTAAGCACATCCACCTTCAGTGACAGTCACCGCCAACAAACGTACAAATACAAAAAACATCAATGATTCGATACTCACGAACCGTCACATCTTCGGTGCTTTCCTCTGGAGTACTTCTTCCTTTGCACACAGGTGACTTCGGTGCCTGAGACCAACTCACAACAATAACACATGCTAAAAACAACAGTCATTCACAGAAAAGAATTTCAAAAAGAAAGCTGTACACTTTCATCTGGGAGACAGTCTGTCAACTGCATTTTCTAGACAGTGAACATCTTTGTCACCATACTGCCTTCTTCTTTTTTAGTATTCCGATCCCTTGAGGTTCATTGCTGTTGATATCACCCACCTCCATTCATCTCTCTGGTTAGCTTATTCTTTCCAGCTGGTAACACCAAGTGTTTGCAGGTCTGTCTGGATATTATCTCTCCATCATCTTCTTGGTCTCCCTCGTGGTCTACGACCATTAATCTCCTTGGTGTGTACAGTTTTTACTTCTCTGTCATGTGACATTCTTCCAATATGCCCCAACCATTTCAGTCTATTAGCTCTCATGATGCCAGTGATCAGTGGTGATTTAAACAGATTATGAATTTCGTTGTTGCTTCTCACTCTCCATTCACTGCTGTTTGCATCTTTGATGGGTCCAAAGATTCGTTGTAAGACTGTTTTTGAAATCTGTAATAAGGCTTCATCTATTTTAGTTGTGCTGCAAGTTTCAGAGCTATATAAAACAACTGGTCTTATCAATGTTTTATTTATTTTGATCTTGGTTTTGCGAGACATTACTCATATTACTCACGACCTTCAAAAATCCTTATTCAGATATACATTTATATTATTGTGATTTGATATAGCTCTAATAATGATGGACTGTTTTAAACTTAAACAACTTGGTTTCTGTTTTTCTTCAGAATACATAATGCCAGACTGATGTATCTGTATGAAGAAAGGACATGTCAGTTATGAACATTACGTCAAGACGAATTGGTGTTCAAAATATACATTGCAATTAAAGATGGATGTTCCTAATGAGGGTGATGATGACTTATATCAAGTACCCAAGTCAAGTCGTGAGGTTAACTTGCCAGCTGTCATTCATTCAGCTGTGCCTGAGGAAACTCCTCCAGCTCTCATGCCAAAAAGACTCAGTGGTTTCCAAAGAACTTCATCTCTTCTTGACAGACAATTTCCAAACTCACCTAAGCCGCCCCCAAGGAATCTCAGAAGTAACTGTGTTAACTCCAAAGAACCCAGGTTGATAGGAAATAAAATTGACCACAAAACAGACCATGGAATTACTTCCACAAAGAGCCTTGACTTGTCAGAACCTCATCAGTTTAATATTAATACTAATGAAGAATCTATTTCAAAACAAACAGTAAAGAAAATTGGGGCCATTGATTTAACAACAAAACCACTCCCTGCAATCCCAAATGTATCTCAAGTAAAGCCCAGGAACATTTCAGAAAATAATGTATCAACATCAGTTAACAAGAATAAGGATGTGCCCGCATCGCAAACGTCCAGTCCAATTCCTGAGGCTCGGCCTGTACCAAAGCCGAGACCAAGAACTAGGCTGCCTTCAGTATCATCTCAAGATCAGACTGTTAATTCACCTCCCCAACTGACGGGTGTTATTTCAAGTACAGCCAATGATGATTCAAAACAACAGACATCAGTAATCAGTAACCACAAAGTGGGTGAACCATCTTCAGAAACATCGGCTGCAGATGCGGAGAAACTCACAAGTTTTAATTATTCATTGCCATTAGATGCTGACAGTATCGAACTAATGTTGAATGACGAAGTTGACAAAAAATATGGATTGAATTCAGCAGAAAACAAACATCCTGAACCAAACTCTAACAGTCACCACTTGAGCATCAATACAGATGATAATGCTGAGTATGTCAACCCTGATGAAGTTAAAAAGGAAATTGTGATATTACAAAATAATGAAAAGACCGACAGTAAACTCCCAGTGCCTCATTCTGCAGCACAAACATCATCTTATTTACATATGAAAGATAAAACACAGCCTGGGCAGGTTTCGTCTCCACAGCTTTCGCAAAGAAGACCTTCATCACCATTATTGCTTACCAAAATCGACATTGGTTCTGCTTTGTTAGAGGGAAGTTCTTCTGATGACATTCTAGACCACAAGGAGAATTCTGACGAAAAAATGAATCTAAGCTCAAGCCTTAATATTACAACACCACAACCTTTTAATGACATAAAGCCGTTTAAATCATTGAGATCGACATCTGTTTTGCCTGGGGATTCACCCATCAAAGGCACATGTCACGAAACTAAAAATCAAGTTTTGGATTTTTCTGACTTTGATCCATTATGGAGTGGGAAATCAAATCTTGTTCAGACTTCAAACAAAAAAGAAATGGAGAAAACAAATTGTTTGAATGAAGAGAAAACAGCCCTTGATTTTACTGCAGATTTCAATTTTGTGACTGTTTATCAGCCCTCTGATTTAGCCAGCTCTACATATGCTACAGCTGATGATGTATATTCTGAAGATAACTATTCTCAGATCGAAAGAGAGCCCAACAACAAAGCAACTGCTGGACCCCGAAGACCACTGCCCAGTAGAAAGTCTTTCCACCACGAAGCACCTATAGCACCTCCTCCTCCATTACCACGGCAGCAAAATCGTATTCCAGAACCAAGACCGCCGCCTGTACCACCACGACCAGACAATGCCCTGGTTTTACAGCCTCCTCCGAGCACACAGACTACGCTCTCTCCCCCTAATTTACCTCCTCTTCCGACCACACAGAAAACGCCGTCTCCTCCTAACACACTACCACAATCTGCATCTGTGACCTCAGATATATTTCATGATCTGCCAACTCCTGTTTTTATGCAACCACAGAACGCAGATCCATTTCAGGATTCCAGATTTGATTATGAGTGCCTTAAATTTAATAAAACTAAGGTGCCAACTCCACCGTCAAGAAGCCCTATTCCTAAAACGTCTACATTAAACATTGAAAGATCCTCCAGTGAATCAAATGCTACAGCTACACCTGTAGACCCAAGGCTGGATCCTGGGCGCATTAGTCGATTCGTTATCCCCCCACCAGGCTGTCCACTTAATGATAGTCTGATTCCTGATGACTATGATCTTGCAAAAGGTAAGTGTTTGTGTGCCCTGCATTTGCATATGCTTACTTTTTATTCCCTCATAATGCAAATATAACAAGGCTTTAATCCTTCTCTTAGACTTACTCCTGCTACACTTTGCAGATGTCTAGGTTGTCTTGCAGTCCTCCAAGCGACATGTTTGTCACTTCGCTGCAACTGCTAGAAATCTTTGTCACATCATTCTCTGGTTTTCACATCCCTGCATTATTATATCAACAATCTTATAAGCATGTGTGTATGTATATATGTATACACACACACACACACACACATACATACATATATTTATGTATGTATGTTCCTCTTACCTACAATAAGCTTTTCTGTTGGCAGTGCAGGTATGTTTCCTTTCTCCAGCCAGAATTGCATGTCTAGTCACTTCTGGTCCCCAAAACAATCTGTTTGGATTTCTTGTTCCTGCTGTATTAACTGTGAAGTTGATTGGAGAATTCAGTTTCTTTGGTGCCTCCGCTAGAGTTCATTCATGCTTCTCTGTTGCCTAATTTCAATTTGTTTATTTGTTTCAAATATACTTCCCTCCATTTTTAAGGTGGTCCATCTTTCTGGTGGTCAAGTCAGTTGAACATTCAAAATCACTTCATGAGTTGAGTTGATTCAAGAAACGACATCACAGCACTCGGGGCATTCCCATAAGTGCTCTGTCCCCATCTTCAGCAGCCAGTGAAGAGTTCCGATATTAATGGTGCCAATAGCATTCTGATTAAACGTCCGTCATGACAGTGATCTTAACTCCAAAGCTTAGAATATGTGAAGACCAAACACTTTACGCACCAACAGAAATATCCCATCTGAGTTTTTGTGCGTTTGTGCCAGTCTGCAACATTACGCAGTAAGGATATCATTTATGCTACAGTACTCGGTAAGGGTATCATTTTTTTTCTTCAGCCTAATACAGGGATAGTCAGCTTGCCATTCGTCTACTCTGGTGTCATGGTAGCAGATTCACAGTAATCACTTGATTCTTGCAAATATCTTGCTTCTCGTAAAGTATTCAGTTTATCAGACTGGTCTATTGCACGTCCACCTTCCACTTGCTTATTAGCTAATTCATTCCTTTTACATATCCGTGTGGTGGTACAAAAATGAAGCTTTGACAGAATCTCCTGTACTTGGACAATCAATCAATCAGGTGCCGTCTCCACAATGAAGGTTGGCTGCAATGGATCTCCAACAAGCCCTGTCTCTTGTCCTTGATGTACACTCACTCATACTGCTGTTCGTCCATCTCTTGATGTTATCCTCCCACTTGTAACGCGGTCTGCCTTTTGCTCGACTACCTTGAACCTTTCCCTCTAGGATGATCTTTACAATACTGTTATGTCTTTTAATGTGGCCAAAATATTTCACTTGTCTCTTTTTTATTTCCCCTAGCAACTTGGACTATACATTTTTCTTTAAACGGTCAGTCAAGTAGCTTGAACAGACACAACTTAGTAGGGACTTTCAAACCAGGAACCATTGTTTGGGAACAGTGAAAAGGCTACTGTTTGAAGTGATCTCTTTTTATGTATATTTTTAATTAGCTCATTAAGTATCAGAAGCCACAGCAGCACAGTTGCTGTTGATTGCCTTGTGACCCACAAGGTCTTTTTAGTTCTTTTTAAAGTTCGCTGTCTTATTAATTTTTTTTAAGGTTCAATGTCTTTTAGGTTTTCTTTAATTAAATCTCTTTAAAATTTTGTTTTTGCATTGGGTCTACACTGTTATTAATTTCTTACATGATACACTTTTATTGACATCTTCTATTTCGTCAATTTGTTACACTGAATCACTCTGTTACAGTTGCTATCTTCTGTCCAGTGCATCCTCAGTGTCTTGTACCCTGGAGGATTTCCTCTGCATTGTTTTCCAGATCAATCAATCATTTATCGTTGACCACTTTCAGCTAATCCATAAATATCTTGACAAATACCTCAGCTTTCGGGACCTAGCGCTGTTTAGTTAGTTAGTTGGCAGATTATCATCATCGCACATTGAACAATCCAGTCCGTAAGGGTGCTGTTTATGAAGCAATTTTTTTTTATGCTTAAATCGTGTAGGAAGGAAGTTTTTGTTTTTATTTCTCTGGGTCCATGTTATTCTAAGAATTTCTCTGTAGCATTTCACTTCACAAGTTCAGATTTTTAAAAAATAATTAAGTAGGAGCCCATGACTCACATCCATAAATTGCCATGGGAAAGATACATGATCTCAATGTGTTTTTTGTTTAACTTTAACTCTCTTCCAGGTGCTGCATGTTCTTTATACTGTTTAGTCTATTGCTAAATCGAGCCTTTTTGCTTCTTTAGATAGAAAGAGCAAAGTCACAACTGACATGGAAAGTAATAAATGTAGTTTTAAGCTTCGCTCAAGCTTTTGTATGTTATCCATATAATGAGTTCTGTTTTTGTTTGTATCAAAAGATTATAATTCTTGTTGCCTTTCTAGGTGATAGTGTTATATTGGGCTATAAGGAGTCATGGGACTCGCGGCCGTTGGCAAGACTCGTCTACATTAAGAAAAGTCTTCCACAGTTATAGCATGTGATCTCAGGACCGTTATTGCAGACATTCGTATTAATTTCTTCTCAGATGCTCAGCTCTCATTGTTTCTTCGATCATTTCTTCCTTCATTTTCATTCTCTTCCTGATATGCCCCTCCACCAACACACTCCTTGGCATTTTGTTCCTTCAAATCCACCTTTGTGCCTGTATCATTCATGTCCCACTTGCATACATCTTTGTATCTTAGTAGAGGTCAGCCTCGACATCTTTTACCCGCCTGTAACTCACCATAGGTAATGTCTTTAATCAAATTCGTGGGTACGTCATAAGGAAAAACGAATAGATCGTGAATACAGTAAAGTTGGAGGGGGAGAGAGGCTAAGAGAAAAGATGTTGGTAGTTTTGGTGTCATGGTACTTGTCGCATGTGTGTTAGAAATTATTGACACAGTGAGGCATGGAAGGATTGAAAAACAAACGAAGTAGCCCTAGCCCTCGTCGAGACAGGTGAATTTCGTAAACAGTGAGGCATTGAAGAATAGAGAAACAAACGAAGGTCGAGACAGGTGAATTTCGTAAACAGTGAGGCATGTAAGAATAGAGAAACAACCGAAGGTCGAGACAGGTGAATTTCGTAAACAGTGAGGCATGGAAGAATAGAGAAACAAACGAAGGTCGAGACAGGTGAATTTCGTAAACAGTGAGGCATGAAAGAATAGAGAAACAAACGAAGGTCGAGACAGGTGAATTTCGTAAACAGTGAGGCATGTAAGAATAGAGAAACAAACGAAGGTCGAGACAGGTGAATTTCGTAAACTTATTAGAACTAGGAGACGCAGACAGTAAAAACTTTTCGATATGTTTAGTTTAGTCAACGGACCAGCATCACGGCACACGGGTGTAGCCCATGTTCTCCGTTCTTACGCAGGCCTGAGTTTGAAGTATCTCAGCCCATTGTACGAACTCCATTGCACCGGCGAGGATCCTGAAATACTTTAGGAAAATTTTGAACTAACAATTTTGCCCGGGCGGTGCCGTCAGGCTACTCTTTTCGATTTCCAAACGCCAATGTATTTTTTTACGTGCATAACAGTACACGCGGGCGTCCGATTTCACTACCCAGCGACCAGGGGAAATTACTAAAGTCCACATAAAAACGCCCCAGGCTTCACCGTGGTTTGAACCCGGTATCCCAGCACCCGATGCGTATGCCATGCCTCAGTACCACGCAGCCTTCTTGTTTTTAATAAATATCAGGAGGCAAGTGGCCGACAAAGAAAGAGATTTGGGGGTGGGTGGTAAAAGAGACATCACAGAGACACAATAAGACGTTAACACAAGCTACGCAACTTGCAAAAGACAAGAAACTACATCTAACTTCTCCGTGTGACGCTTTACGACAGAAACAGTAGAACAGAAGAAGAAGATCGGAAAGTAATTTAAAATTGTAATCACGACATTGTGAATAAAGCCCCAGAATCCAACACCGTTTGTCTTATCACAGCTACAAGGGTGCCGGCATGCGGGGGTAGGGGGCGCTCATGCTTGGGTTTCAAAGGCCTACTTCTTGTTTTAGTGGGTAATATTTTTTAATATATAGCTAACAAATAAAGTATTTGATTTGAGCCTGTATATAAGTAAAGTAAAGGACCCTTTTCCATGTTTAGGCGTATGGCCTATGCGTAAGTGTGTGTATGTATATATATATATGTATATATATATATATATATATATATATATATATATATATATATATATATATATATATATATATATATAAACTAAAAACCATAATTTTTATACTTTTTAAGTAAAGTAACCTTTTCCATGCCTTCGGACGTATTTGGGCATATTGGGCTAGACCTATATTTTATAGATCTGTGGGTGATGTGGTCAGCATCACGCCGGCCGCCTTTACTTCTCAGGACTTTACCTGGTACCCATTTTAAGACTGTGTCGACCTGTGATTTTTGAAAAAAAATAAAAGTCGTGAACCGTCAATACGTTTAGCTCTTTACAGATTTTCTAGGTAGTGGGTAGCCTTTAGGTTGCCTAAGCCCACCCCCGTCCGGGAATCTGACGCCCATGCACAGCTATTCCCCACACGATATCTCACTTGTCTGTGAGGTCAAATCTGTTTGCTCTTGATATGGTCGTTCCTCTTGAACACCGGCTAGAGAGGTCAGATAGAGAGCTCTTCAGACTCGGGGAGTAGTTATCTCTGGCTTGGTGATTGGTTTATTACAACCAGAAGTAATTTCTCAGTAAATTTTGGCTGCAGTTGATTTCCACCACTTTCTGTCTCCTGGCCTGGTTGAACGCTGTCTAAAACTACTGTCCGTTTCTCTATTTTGTTTTTATCTTTTAATCTTTCGAAAATCACATGCATCCACAGCCTTCTATAAAGTGTACTTTCTGTCAGTTCTGACACATGAAATGACATGCCATGATGTCAAACTGTCCAGCATTTTCTCTGTCGGTCTCGTTCTGTCCTTTCCCCCCTCCAACAGTCCCACCTTGGGAGCTGCGTAGTCTCGATACATGGTGTCTACCTCGAGTGCTAGAGGTTCCGGGTTCAATCCCCGGTAAGGGCTGGGATTTTTTTCAAGTTAGATGGACTTCTAGTAATTCTCCCTGGTCTCTGGGTAGTGAGATCGGACGCCCGTGTGCATTGTAGCGCATGTAAAAAATCTCTTGACATTTGTAAATCGAAAAGAGTAGCATAACGGCGCTGCCCAGGCAAAATTTGGAGTTAAATATCTACCCGAAGTATTTCAGGATCCAGTCTGTGCTACAGAGCCTGTGCACTGTGCTGAGCTACTTCAGACTTGAGTTAGAAGAAGAACGGAGCACTTATGGATTTCACCCGTGTGCTATAATGTTGATCCATTGTTCAAAACCTCAAGCTACCCCCACAATGAATCTAGTTTTCTCCTTCTCGTGACACGACCAAAGAATGTAGATTGTCTCCTGGTGTGGGCAACCAGTTATCTTTGTGAGTCAGTTTTCTCCTTGTGTGTGTTTCTTCAACACAGCTTCATTACTCGTTTTATTTGTACGGAGTATTCTCATCATTCGAATATAAAACCACATCTCTGCAGCTGTCCATGATTCCCTTCCGCGTATCAGGATATGACTTATTTAGCTCTTGGGCTCTTCTGTGGCTCTTGATGTTATCTTACCCTTTTTTTAGCTGTCCTGTTCTCTCTCTCTCTCTCTCTCTCTCTCTCTCTCTCTCTCTCTCTCTCTCTCTCTCTCTCTCTCTCTCTCTCTCTCTCTCTCTCTCTCGCCTTTAACTGCACTCCAGTATTTGTTCATTTTTATTTTTGTTATATTGTTTTTTCATCTAATATAACTAATATTTCACTTGTCTGGTTCATATTTCTGCCAGCCTCATTGTGGGGGAAACAAGAATAGAGCCACTGCCTCCCCAACACGCATGTCGTAAGAGTCGAATAATTGGGGAAAGGGGGAGGCTTCCTTTGAAGTTGGAGTGCATCTGCCCGAGCGACAAGAAACAAATAAGCCAGTAAAAAGGGATGTACACGCAAAACTCAGGTCCTGGCACAAAGCCAAAGTTCAAATGGACGAACAGCCAGGACGTTCCGCCGGAGTTTATAGCCGGTGAACAAAGAAGAAGAAGATATTTCTGTCATCTGTGACACACGTCCTATACGTTTGTACGTCTACGACTCTGCCGTATAAAAGTGTGGGTTTGAAGGCGTGGAGAAGGGTCCTTTTAAGCCTAACGCTGATTTCCCCAGCGTGTTTATTCAAGTTTAACGTATACGCATGAGGCAATTGTATTATTGTTAACACTCCAGCAACGCTCAATGCTTGGACTCAGTAAGTAGGACTATTCCCACGCCGTCTACGGTTAACCGTTTGTATCTTTACTACACGGCTGAGAAACTTTCAGTGCCAAAGGCAGTTCGTAAAATTATGGCACTATTCACGCTCCATACGAAATTATCAGCTTAAAATTAGCCTGGTCTATTTGGTTGAACATTTAATTGCGGTTATGTTAGCAGTAAGTAACTAAGTAAAGGACCCTTGTCTGCACCTTTGGTGTATTGGGCATATAGGACTAGACCTGTGTTTCTTTTTAGACCAATCCGCACTTGTTGAGTATTGTGGTCAGCATCACTGCGATCGCCTTTACTTCCAATGACTTTACCTGCTACCCAATTAAGGCTGGATCAACATGTCAGAAAAGTCTTTTTTTTTTTTTTCAAGAAAAACAGTCTTGCCCCGTCAGGACCCGAACCTACAACCTTCCGATCCGCAGGGGAGCGTCTAGCCGCTATGTTACGGCAGTCCCTACCCTGCCAAAGGCAGTTTGTATGTGTGTGTGTATATATATATATATATATATATATATATATATATATATATATATATATATATATATATATATATGGCTATCCAGAAAGCAGTGGCAAACTACTGGACGTAAATTTGTCTAGAAAAACCACAACAGCCAAAAACATGCTGGGGTAGGTTCTGCAGTGTCCTGTAAAGGATACGCAACCAACTTTTGTGGCTGTCTTCGCAATCCGTACGAAACTTAAATGAACGTGTAATATATTTGGTGGAACATTTCTGTTATCTTGGCAGGGTAGATACAATCCCCCCTTTTCGAGGATTGCTGTTTGTAGGATTCTTATCTCATTGATGAGACTAAAACAGGGGCAGATCCCCAAAAAACCCGTTCAATACTGTTCAGTACTGTCGGCGCAGGGTTGCCATATTGGCATTTTTTATGCCAGATTCCACAAATCTGGCATATTTGGAATTTAACTGACATAAGATAATAAACTGCCATATTTTGGCATATTTGGGTTTTTCCTGGCAATATAGACCTACAATAAACATCTTTATTTCAGTTTGACTTTGTTGTGATGTCCTGGTACGGACTAATGGAGATTCGAGCCATTTCTTTTGTATTTGTTGTCTTCCAAAATGGATCGTGACTTCGATAAACCAAGGCCCTCTGTAATTTCTGATTATCTTCTAGAATAAGTGTGGGATATAAAACCAAAACCCACCACTGATATCAAGTGATTCAGACTGTTCAGAAACTACTTGAGGACAGAAAATAGAGAGGATATAGACCTAGTTCTATCTGTGATATATTTTATTACTTCTACCAATGGCCACGTCATTCAAAAAATGGAAAGCATCTTATAACATTGCAAGTATAATAGTTACTGGAATAAAACATACCCACGGCTCAAAAGATCTTAAGACGAATCAGAGGCAGCATACTGTAAACTGTGTCAGTGCACTTATGCACCAAGAATTAGTAGCATTTCAAATCATAAAAAATCAGAATAACACAGGATGAAAACTCCGTCAAAAAGCCAGTCACAGCTTATTACAACAATGACTAGGCAAAGTAATGATAAAGTTAAAGGCAGCAGAGTTGCAACTTGCTGTATGCATGATCTGCCATTGTGCAATAAGCACAAATAATCATCTAAGTGAAATCTTGAGAGCGCGTAGTCGAGGGAGTACATTGGAGCACACACAGTTGCATAGAACTAAATGTTCATGCCTAATTTAAAAAAAAACGTTATATCGCCTGCACTTAAGGATGACCTTATTGATGATTTTCGGAACAAGAAAAATTGCATCATTATAGATGAGTTGCAAAGACTTAATCCCATCTAAGAAAATGGTTAAAGATTTTACATTCAAAACGGTTTACGCTGAATCTTCCACTGGTTCCAGTGAGGATGACAGTGAAGAATTCAATCTAGAGCTTTTGATGTGAAGCGAGTACAAGTTACACTTTATTTGGCATTTTTCTGGCATATTTTTTGTAATGGTTTGGCATAAAATAAAGTTTTTTTATCTGGCAACCCTGTGTCGGCGTCTGTGGCTTAGGCGTTTCGTAAAGCCAGGTGCCGGGTTAGATCCCCACCGCGGACGATTTGTCTGGCGCTGGTTTCGACAGTGGTACCTAGAGCTGACCTTTAGCGCCCGAGGCGGACACCATGCCTCCAGACCACGCAGCCCACTACAAAATGCAAGCATGTGTATATGAACACTAAAAGAACATAATATTTTTACCAGCGCTATGCTATAAATGTCGAACATGGACACTGTCTTTAAAAGACAGAAAGAAAATAGTCACTACATAAATGAAATGTTTACGTACTATGCTAGACGTAACGAAGAAAGATCGACACAGGAACGATGATATCAGGAGAGTCGGCGCACAACCAGTACTGAACTTTATGAGTAGACAGCAAATCAAAAGGTTTGGTCATGTAACAAGTTTGACATCAGACAGGACACCACAGAGAGCAATGTTATGCAGACACAGCAGTAACAGACCCAGGAGTAGAGACAATGAGAAGAAGAAGATGTTCATACCGGGGTTTAAACCACAACAAAGCTGTCTGCTGCCACGTAACCTGTTACTTAATCGTACCCGGTATTTTAGAATTGTGAAACTGTATTCATAACATCTAACTTGGCGCCGGAAACTCGCCTTCCCGGGGGCAGGGTGACTCTTAAGTGAGTACTTCTAGCGGAGACCATTATGGGGGAAGTGGCCCCAATTTTAAACAAAACTGTGGGCAAAGGATTCGAGCACCCAGCGGGAGAACGATATTCGTATAGTGACTATCTGACTGTGGCATGCCGCCAGAAAATTAGACAAGGCTAAAACATTCACAGAAGAGAGACCATAATCTTACATTATGCTCCCCGTGTGGGTTCCGGGGGCCCTATTGTAGGGAAAACAAAAATAGACCCACTGCCTATCCAAAAGCATGTCGTAAGAGTCAACTAATTGGGAGCTTCCTTTGAAGTCGGGTTGCATCTGCCTGAGAGGCAAGGAACCAGCAGTCTGCATACAGATGAGTCAGATCTGTAAAACGGATGCACGCATAACACCCAGGTTCTGGAACACAACTGCAGTCCAGAAGTGGATGAACAACCAGAATTCTTTTTAGAGTTAACAGCTGGTAAGCGCGAAGAAGAAGAAGATATAATGCTTCCCGTCACAATGTGAGACGCATTCGTTATTTCAAAGCCCTACCACGGCTGTAGTCGGAGGCCCTAATATAACCTAACGGTTAATCGGGGTTTCTGGGACTTGTGCTCTGGGTGATCCTCATCCGAATGGTGGCACTTTGTGTCACCGGATGTTGGTCGCTCGTTGTGGGGTAAACCACGGCCAGCTCCAGATATAAGGCCGTACAGCTCAAACGGGGATTCACCGGACCCAGAACCCCAAGTACCACACCGGAATTAGAAAGACATAGAACAAGAATATCAGGTGTGACTTCACACCACAAAGAATAGGAAACCAAATAAGACACCCAAGGACCCTTCCTTCATATAGCAGGCCTCCGGGCGGCTGAAAAAGGATCAAGTTTGTAAATTTTGTTCGTCAACTGGAATTGGAACGAGAATTCCCGTTTCTGTAAGGCCGGCATGGCCTGTCCGTGTTAACAATTGTTATGGGGTAGATTTTTACACAAATTGAACTACAGCTTAATTAATTTGTAACATGTGTAATTGAATGAATAATGTTTTTTTTTTTTTTTTAGATAAATAAATGGGCTATTAGAAAATGTTTGTCTTCAAAACGATTATTCATTTTTATCTGCAGCTGGCGGTGGGTAAACGATACACATGACGATCAAAAGCCGCTTGTTATTGAACCCACCCCCCCCCCCCCCTCCCCGCAAACTTCCTATTGCATATAACTATTTATAGAAGGGTTGTCATCCATGTATCAGCGAGGTCATGCCTAACAGCGTGTGAAATTGGGAAGTCGCGGCCCATTCCTGCCGAGTAACTAAAACTTGCTTTAGTCACGGTGCATTGCGCTGAGTCTACAGCATGAGTCATGTTATCAAGTTATTAAGTGACAGGAATCACAAAGGGAGTAGGATTGGCCAACAGTTTCAGCAACTTGAAGAACATGTTGACGTTTTAGAACAGTATTGGTAAATTGTTTTCATTGTCTTTGGCTAAAATTATTTGGTCATGTTGTGAAAAGTTGAACACTGGAGTATATCGTGACGCTGAAAGAGTTGGAGGGAGACCAAGAGAGAAGATGCTAGACGGTGACATCATGACACCGAACAGCGGTTTCTAACCTGTCGGTCGCGACCCTTTTTTTTGGGGGGGGGGGGCGGGGGTGGGGTCTGACGACCGTTTTACAGGGGTTACCTAAGACCATCGGAAAATACATAGTCATTGAAGTTATTTATATCCTCTTCATGTCGCTGAGGCATTCACATGTAATCTAAATTGCTGCCGGTCTGGTGCTTTTCTGCCCATGATATTCCATGTCAGTGTAAATTCCTTTATTTCCCATCTGCTGTCCACCGGAGAGCTGTTTTTTGCCAGTGTCACAGGGCATTCTGTAAACGTGTCCTAGCCATCTCCGTCGTCTTACTTTGATAACATTTGCCAGTGATGCACATTCTGTTTCCCTCCTCAGTTCTTCATTTGTGATCTTGTTTGGCCAAAATATTCGTAGAATTCTCCTTTAACATTTATTTCGAAAAGTCTCAAGTTTATGTGTAATTCCCGCTGTCATTTTCGAACATTCACTGTTGTATAATAGTATTCCTAAAATGTTGCTCTTGTATGTTCTGAGTTTTTTTCTTCAGACTAAATCCCTTTGACTTCTATATATGTTAAGCATGGCAAATGCTTGATTTGCTTTGTTTATTCTTGGTGTTTCATCCTATTCAGAATCTCCATCTGGAGTAATTTTGCTTCCGAGGTATATAAATTCTTCAACTTCCTCTATTGCTTTTATCATATAAGATATTGGATTTTCTGTTTTAAAATTATTTCTCATTACTTTAGTTTCACTGGTGTTTATTTTGAGTCCTATCTTTCCTATCTTAAGGGCTGTTGTTGAAAGTCCTTCAATCTTTTCCTGATCGTCCACATGACGGCTTGATCTTATGTCATCTGCATAGTCCAAATCCTCTAAAACGAAGGTGAGTGACCACCTGATCCTTCTTTTTCTATCTTGTGTGACTTCCTCCATCAGTCAATCAATGGCCAGATTCAACAAAAATCGGGATAGTATGCATCCCTGTCCGACTCCTGTGTTGACAAAGAAACTTTCTGTCGTATGATTATCACAAACTACCTTGCATTGAAACTCTAACTAAATGCTTTGATCAGTTTATTTTTGTCTGTGGTACACCATAGTGGCGCAAAGTCTTTCATTGTGATTCCCTATGCTGGGTATCAAAGAATTTTTCAAAATCCACAAAGGTCATATAAACTGCACTGTTCCATTAATTACTTTGTTCAATTGACTATCGCCTAAGATCATTGGAAAACACATTTATTCAAGTTATGAAAGAGCAGAATTGTTTGGGAGCCGTTACAACATGAGAAAACTGTATTAAAGGGTCGCGGCGTTAGAAAGGTTGAGAGCCACTGGCTTAGAAGATCATCTGTCAGAATTGATAACAAGTACACGAAACAGAAGGTTACGGATACACGTGACTACCAACGCCATACGGCATTGACTATAAGAAAGAAGAAGAAGAAAGGGGAATCGTTTGAATATTTTTAACATCATTCGCTGACCATACAGATTTAACTTAATAATCAACCAGCTATGGTGGGTCAAACATTGCTATTGTATTGCTGGCTAGACCAAATGATTTCGCGGGCCTTATGCAGCCAGCCCCCCCCCTCCACCACCACCCCCCCCCCCTCCTTCTGGTCGAAAGACATAAACAACACCCTGAAAGTAAAAATTATCAGATGTGTATTTTTTTTACGGATGTGTCAACCAGGAATGACAACATCAAGAAATGGACAGGACTACGTTATCATTCTTATTCATCAAGCGAAAGACAAAGATGACGGGCTTTACGTGCTAATGCTTCCATCAATACAACTCCACGACCCTAACGGGTCAAGGGTTCTGTTCTGTTATGTTATCCCACTGTGTGAAAGGGAGTTGCTGTCGATCGAAAGGTCGTGGGTTCCGGTTCTGGCGGAGCCGAATTTTTAGTTTTCTTTCTATAATTGACCTTGGCTCCCATGTCGACCCAGTTTTAAATGGCTGCCAGGAACAGTCCTCAAAAGTAAAGGTGTTTGGCATGATGTTCACCAAATCACGCACCAAGTGTCGATTTGCCTACAAAATGTAGGTCTAGTTCTATATGCCCATTTAAAAACTGCCAATTACTCCCTTTAGTATACAATTTTTGCGGTGTAGGCAAGGGGGTCTTTGAGCCTGCGGTTTTACGGCTGCATAGCTAGTGCTGTCGCCATGACTGTGCAGGTGAGGATTTTATTTCGCCCCCGACAGAACAAATCCCCTAGCCTTACTGAGGATTCGAACGCAAGTCACACGCTTGAGAGCCCAGCGTTCCAACCGCTCAGCTAGTCGCTCTCCTCTCTATATCTAAAGACGTGAAAAGGACCCTTTACTTACTTACTGTTTGAGACTAATAGTCAGCAACAACAACCAAAAAGAATTTTGGCGGGGGGTGGGGTAGTAGAAAATGACGCACAACAACTTTTTAACTTAAAAAATAGAACTTCTGTCAACCAATCAGAGGCTCCACAGTGAAAGTTGGCTGCAACGGATCTCTAACACTATCTCGCGTCTTGGTTATACACTCTCTGAGACTGCTCTACGCCCATCTCTTGATTTCGTCCTCCCACTTGTAATGTTGTCTGCCTCTTGCTGTCTTGCCCTCGACATTTCCACGAAGCATGGTTTATCAAAAGCGTATTATGTCTTTTCATTTAGCCAAAGTTGTCGCTTTTAAAAATTTCTTTCAGTAATTCTCTTCATTCGCAGTATTTCCAGAAATGCTATACCACCCCTCTGATTTGTCTGCGTTGTTGGGGTGGGAGGAGGGCGCTTGGGATGCCTAAACTACTAGCTTCCTGCACCCCCGCATCAATGGAATTGTAGGTATAAGAACAGGAGACATTTTGCGTGGAAACATATAAGGTAAAAATACAAGGGTTCTAAAGTGAGCGGGAGGTTAGTAAAAGAAATTGTTTGTTTTAGTATCCAGAGGCCATGAGTTGTTAACCCTTAGACTCGGTATTATGGATATCGCAACCTTTCGGCCTTGATTCCATTGTAAATACCGTAAATTTGGGAGAAATGTGGCTTTTCTGCCCACTCCCGGGAGTGAACCCGGACCACAAGGAGTTCGTCACCCTGTCTCCGCGCAATCCGGTTTAGCCAACTACGCTAGAGAGCCGGGCGGCAAAAGAAATAAAACAGTCAAATGCAATATTTCGAACACATTAAAAGATATAGAGGGGCCGATGTGGCGATGTTTGCCTAATGCCTAAATACTGTGAGTGCCCCAATGCTTAATCGAACAACGGGATTTTCGAGATAAGGCTCTTATTTTTACGTGTTTCTTTTGGGAAAATCTTTTGCTAATTTGGGTAGAAGTGTTTCATAAACTCCATCATGGAGCCAGACAAACGCTAGGCGGCTTCTTCTTCTTCTGCTTCTTCTTCTTTTTTTCTTCTTCTTCTTCTTCTTCTTCTTCTTCTTCTTCTTCTTCTTCTTCTTCTTCTTCTTCTTCTTCTTCTTCTTCTTCTTCTTCTTCTTCTTCTTCTTCATCTTCACCACCGCCTCCTCCTCCTCCTTTTTCTTCCGCCGCCGCCTTGCGACTCACTGAGCTGTGGGTTTCATCTGTATTTTTTTTTCTTCTGCATCGCGATAGCCTTGTGATGTAAACTACACTTAAAATGGCCTGTAGCCGATTAGGTTTGGAATGACGTTTACTTATGCAATGTTGCGTGTACAGTGCCGGCTTTCACAACTGACTGCTTGCAATTATAACGTAGGACTGTTAGTATTGACGCATTTGACTGTTACCTTATGCATTTAGTTTGCATGTGCTAGCTTAAGTTTTTTTGCTGGGACTAACATGTTTATCACGTGTTTTCAAATGGGACCTCGAAAGACATAACATGTGGTTACTAATGGCACAGGAACGGAGCAGTAATGATGCAACCTGTCTGTAGTGCCGCCCAACACATCTTTTTTTCAAAAAACACTTTCAGACCCTTTTATGACATGCCTATTTGAGAGGAGTGCTTCTATTCACCCCCCCCCCCCTTTCTACCCCCACCCCCAAAAAACAACTTTGGAACCCTTACGGAAATGGAGGCTTCTGATAATGGGAAGAAAATCACGCCTGCGAATGTTTTAGCATGTTTATCTAATTGACGCTCTTGGGGCCACCAGAGTCGACACTCTAATCTTGTATCTCCAGCTGTGCTTCCATACCTTACCAGCCAGCTTCAAGCCGTGTGCTCACATACCAGTGTTAGTTAGTTGCCTATTTTTACAGGACGTTGCAGAACCAACCTCAGCATGTTTCTAGATTTTTTTTTTTTTTGCTGTTGTGGTTTTTCTAGGCAAATGTTAAGTTCAGTAATTTGCCATTGCTACTAAACGGTCGGTTCTCTGTACCACTGTCGAAACCAGCGCATTTGGGTTCGAACCCGACACCCTGGCCTTCGCATCGCCTAAGCAACAGACGCCGACCTCATATTTTAAAAAAAAAAGCTATGGCGCAGTGGTTAGTGCATTTACTTACCAGAACACTGGCGCATGTTCTGTCCCAGTCGGTGATTTTTTTGTTAACAGTTTAATTCTGCGGTCGAGTCAGTTTCATAAAAGGAGTTAGTTAGTCTTTCCTCTTGTGTCGAGTGCGGCACATAGGGCAGAGGTCATGACTCTCCATGCACGGCGGTCCGTTGCAATCCGTTGTAGGTCTTGGATGTTTGAGTGGCCCATGAGCGAGCCTTCCCTGATGATAGTTCTACGTAGGGTTTCCCTTGGTCTTCCACGAGATCTTTTCCCCTGTGGTGTCCAAATGAGGGCTTGGTAAGGAAGTCTTGATTTATCCATTCTAAGGGCGTGGCCTACATAGTTCCAGCGGCGTTTTCGTATAAAATTAGACACATACTCTTGCCTGGATTCTTGTCTTATTTGTGTATTGGTTCGGAAATCTGACCATTTGAAATTTAGTATTCTTCTAAGGCATTTATTTTCAAAACTGTCTAATTGTGTGTCTAGAGTTTTCGTTGATTTCCAGCTCTCGCATCCATAGGTTAGTACTGGAATCACACAAGAATTATAAAAGGAGTACTCTATGTAATTCAAAACAATGTTTGTTTTTTTTTTTTTTTTTTTTTTTTTTTTTTTTTTTTTTTTTGTCGTAAATATGAATAATGCGGATACATACAATGAATTCATTAATTTATTGCCTTGCGTGTTTTGCTGTGTTTTGTCAGATGCATTACAGAGTGAAATCAATGTGTAATGAAGTACACAAATAAATCCTTTTCGCTAAAATACCTGAAATACCCCAGGTCACATTCTCTAGTCTTAATCTCACTCTTAGTCAAGGTTTTAACCCCACTGCAATCAGTGCACCTCATAGTTGCCCCGTTTCTTTGCCAGTGAAAATTAATCGAAATAGCACCCACTGTCTTAATTCGTTTCGATTGTTCGCGTTCACCAGCTGTAAACTCTGGCGGAAAGTTCCGGTTGTTCATCCACTTCTGGACTGCAGTCATATTCCAGAACCTGAGTGTTGCCTGTGTATCCGTTTAACAGGTCTGACTTATTTGCTTGCAGACTGCTGGTTCCTTGCCTCTCAGGCAGATGCACTCCGACTTCGAAGCAAGCTCCCAGTTAGTCGACGTTTACGACATGCTTTTGGGTAGGCAGTGGATCTATGTATTCTTGTTTTCCCCATAATGGGGCCCCGGAACCCACACAGGGAACTGTCCCAATTGAAAAGCTGAGGAACAAACAGTTAGTGCAGGTACAGTTCAGTAAATGCATAAGGCGGCTGCTAGAGGCGCCAAAGCCACTGTAGTATGAGTATGCATCAGCTTTAAACTTCCTGGTTTAAGGAAACTTGCACCTACTTTAGTTATAAAGTAGGTGCTGTCAAGCCCCGGTGGCTTGTGCCTAGAAAACCTGCATTTCGGCTCTGCGATTATGGGTTGTAACCCTGATCCTAGCTGTCGGAATCAGCTCAGTCTTTAACATTAGTCCGTTGAAGTGCAGCGACGAGACGTGATCAGTGCACATGTGTAAGCGTTAGCAGGAAACGATTATATAGAAATGGTGTATTATGATATTGCCCCCTCGTTGCTTGTCTTTTGAGAAAATACGCACACAGCTAGCATTGTAGTATTAAAAATTGGTAGCTTTCACAGGTTACAGTTTCTGCTTGAGTGGTAAGCACTTTTCGCTATGGTCGGTGGAGACGTAAACCGATGGGTGTATTTATTTAAAACAAAAGTAAACAATTATAATAAATAAGTCAGTTAATCAGCCTTGGATACCTTCACTTCTCACGCGCCGTGTTGCTTAATTTTCTACACGTCATTGGCTGGATCGTTTGACAGTATGATTAATGATTCACCTGGATTTTATTGTTTGCCTGCCTTCACCTTCAACTTATGTTGGTTTCTTTTCATAAGTCTTCTTCTTCTTTTTCCTCTTCTTCTTCTTCTTCTTCTTCTTCTTCTTCTTCTTCTTCTTCTTCTTCTTCTTCTTCTTCTTCTTCTTCTTCTTCTTCTTCTTCTTCTTCTTCTCCTCCTCCTCCTCCTTCTTCTTCTTCTTCTTCTTTTTCTTCCAGTTACCCCCTTTAAAGGTTTGGTGTGGCGGAATGTAAGGATCGTTTGTGTGCTTTTTCAAATGCGTTGTATATCTTGATCTTGTTTGGTAAAATTGATTCGCAAGTAGACACATCTGCAACTTATACTTCCGTCACAGTGTTCAATGCAATTGTTTGTTGTTTTTAAACCACACCCTGGCTGTTGCCTGGGTGCTTTAATATAACCTAGCTTATGGGTTGAACGGGGTTTCTGGGACCTGTCCCCGGGGGATCCTCATCTGAATGGGGGCACCTTGTATCACCGAGTATTTATCACTCAGTGTGATGTCCTGGTTGGGTTGACCGTTAGTCAATCAACACAACACCCATATTCATCCTGGGCACCAGTGTGTAGATAGTTGAAGCTTTTGCCAGGTTGTGTGGCCAGGCTGGATACTGATAAACTACATTCCACGTTCGATGACATTTGTGATTAAAAGCTGATTATAGGATCGACTTGGTTGCATCGGTTTATCTCCCATCTAATTTGGAGTCTCCCCGGCAGAGCCGCTTTATCTTCCTTCTTACTCGGGGTGTCCCCAACAGAGCCGCTTTATCTCCCATCTAACTCGGGGTCTCCCCGGCAGAGCCGCTTTATCTCCCATCTAACTCGGGGTCTCCCCGGCAGAGCCGCTTTACCTCCCATCTAACTCGGAGTCTTCCCGGCAGAGCCGCTTTATCTCCCATCTAACTCAGAGTCTTCCCGGCAGAGCCGCTATATCTCCCATCTAACTCGGAGTCTTCCCGGCAGAGCCGCTTTATCTCCCATCTAACTCGGAGTCTTCCCGGCAGAGCCGCTTTATCTCCCATCTAACTCGGGGTCTCCCCGGCAGAGCCGCTTTATCTCCCATCTAACTCGGGGTCTCCCCGGCAGAGCCTCTATGAGGTCAAGAGCGTCACACAGAACACGAAAACGAGCAGCTCTACTAGAGCGGCGGAGAGGATTATTCATTGAATCAGTGCTGGAGCCGGGCTAAAACCTCCTGACTCCTATCAACTTTCAAAATTATATCTTGAAAACGAACTAGCATAAGACACAAATTTGAATGCTGGATTGTACAAAACACTACTTTCAATGCACCGTTTTTTTTTCTTTCTTCTTTTTTTTTTTTTTTTTTTTTTTTCTAATAGCATTTTTACACGACACATAATAAAACATGAAGCATAATTTCAGTGTTTTTTTAATTTTATGTTCACGTTAATCTCATCAAATAGAGTAGGTCACTTTTCATTCACAAGTTGTTGGGCTGGTCGACTTTCATGAAGGTTACGGGTGTGTCTTGCTCTGTTGTTTGCTTTCTATGATGTCTTGCATTTATGTTTTCATTCCGAGAAAGAGAATGCCCGTGACTTAGGTTGCAGCTCTCTGTTAGGGCCAGTTTCTCCGTTTTTTTTTTTTTAAGTGTTTAAAGCGCTTGCATGCTAAAATATACAACACGCGATATCATTGCGGAACACTCCCGTAACCTTGTGCCGAGGTGACATGTTCAGGAACTACCAATTAGAAGTGAGGTAGTGTGTATATTGGCAGGGCATGGGGGAGATCAACGTTACTTTTACCGATTTTTCTTTTTTTTTAAAAATGGTTTGTAAAAACGTCACTCTTCATTGGCCCCATTTGCGCTACATGTGCCTCCTTTACCTCCTTTGACACCGAACAGTGCAGCGGCTGCATTCCCTCCACTATCTTCTCAGACCTGATCTCTATGAACTGCTGGAATCATCTAAAAATCGACACTTTTTAGTCGCACAACCCAGTCTGGAAACAAACCAACGACCTTCAGAACGCGAAACAAAAGGAATGACCACTTTGCCACAAAGTTCCCCCCGACATTCCTGATCATGTGACTAGTGGTTATCAGATAAGTTCCTACCCAGTAACTTCCCTGTGGTTTCATACCTACAGCCTTCACTTGAGGTGTACCTCAGTGCGATAAACAGAATACAAGCGTCTCTAATCACTGTCTTATTTACCGGAATTCCTAGTGTCTGAATTGACAAACGGTTAAACACATCCTGGTTCGGGCTGCTATGTCAATACTAGATGTATGTTAATCAACCCGACTGGAAAACTGCGTGTGTAACGCCAGGACACAGCACAGACCTGGGTAGCCGTTGACAATAGGACGATGATTTGTGGCGATGCTGACCACACGGCCGCGACACACGCCGTAACGTGT